>OW386286.2:136111144-136264644 GCA_936432065.2 Rutpela maculata | reverse complement strand
TACTACTTTTATATTCATGTTTAAGCTCTATTTTTATATTTAAAAAAAACTAAAATTTTGTTAGTACTGACCTGTATCGCAGACAATATAATTCCATATAATTTCTGTGAATTGTATTTAAGTTTATTGGGGTCTAGTACTTCCAAATAGTCTTATTTATTCATAATTTTGCCCTTCTTCTCCTCAAATATTAATTTTTTAACTTTTATATTTAAAATAAAAATAGGTACCTATTTTATAGGATTATAAGATATTAGAAATTTTATTGCTACCTACGCAGAAGGGTCTCTATCAGTTAGTTTAATTTATTGTATATATTATAATTATGTAAATTCATTAATGTAGCAATACCCTTGTTATCGTCAAATATTAATTTTATAACTTTTATATTTAAAATAAAAATATATTTTATAAGATTATAAGATATTAGAAATTTTATTGCTACGCAGAAGGGTCTATATCAGTTAGTTTAATTTATTGTATATATTATTATTATGTAAATTCGTTAATGTAGCAATACCATTATAAATAGTCGAAAATTTGTTGAAGGAGAAAAGTTAGATTTTAGACTCAACTCAAGACACACATAAAAAATTTGTGATTATGTATATATGCTTGTAAATATTAAATAATAATTGTGGAAATAATGATCTAGCCTATTTCTATTTTACTCCAAATTAATAACCGAGTGATTTATCCAACGATTAATAACCCTCAGATGTGGTGCAACTGCACAAAAAAAGAGTGATTTAACCAACAATCACCAACAAAAAAGTTTCGGAAGGAAATAATAAGTCAATTTAACCCAATAAAAAAATACCCCTGCAAAACAGAATTTTTTTCGTATGTTTCTCATTTCAGATTTTTCGAAGGAACAATTTATTTTCACCCCTTAAAAACTACCCCTAGGCATAATAGATTTTTTACTATTTTTCCCAGATTAACTGCAATATTTTCATTTGGAATGCCTAGTTTTAAATTTTTCCTAAGTAAAAATTTATTTTCACCCCTTAGAAACTACCCCTATGCATCAAAGAAATTTTTTTACTATTTTTCCCAGATTGACTGCAATATTTTCAGTTGGAATGCCCAATTTCAGATTTTTCGAAGGTAAAATTTATTTTCACCCCTTAAAAACTACCCCTAGGCATAATAGAATTTTTTTACTATTTTTCCCAGATTGACTGCAATATTTTCAGTTTGAATTCCCAATTTCAGATTTTTCGAAGATAAAATTTATTTTCATCCCTTAAAAACTACCCCTAGGCATAATAAAATTTTTTTAGTATTTTTTCCAGATTGACTGCAATATTTTCAGTTGGAATGCCCAATTTCAGATTTTTCGAAGGAAAAATTTATTTTCACCCCTTAAAAACTACCCCTAGGCATAATAGAATTTTTTTACTATTTTTTCCCAAATTGACTGCAATATTTTCAGTTGGAATGCCTAGTTTTAGATTTTTCCTAAGTAAAAATTTATTTTCACCCCTTAAAAACTACCCCTAGGCATCAAAGAATTTTTTTACTATTTTTTCCACATAGACTGCAATAGTTTTAGATGAATCAAGAAGTTTCAGATTTTTGTCCAGCTAGAAGTTGAATTGGAACCACTGTGCATTGTCTGTAAATCAACTATTCATAGAACAAAATATCTAAATAATCTATAATTTATCAATTACTTAGATGTGGAAGAAGCTGACGACGATTGTACATAAAATGTTGATATCTTAAGTATTGCTGCTTTGCACTATTCTTATCATAGTCTGGAAAATGTGTCTTCCTGAATGCCAACACATTAGATCACAGTGTCTATTTTTTCGAAATTTGTCAGTAGATTGGTTTTACTTCCACGTCCAGTGGAAGTATAGTAACGACAAAAAAAATTTTAAAAATTTTTATTGTCCAAATAGGCTTAAAATGTCATGAAACGTCGAGATTTTAAGTTTGAGGGAAAAAAAATTTTCTGTCTGTCTGTCTGTCTGTAACTTTTTTTTGTGCGCACGTTTACTCTGGAACCGTTTAAGATATTGACATGAAATTTGGTACATATATGTACTTTAACGAGATCTAGAACTAGATTATATTTTCATCTTGTTCCGTCGAAGGGTTGGGGTGTAAATTGGGGTAAATTTGGGGTAAATGGGTAAATCAAGCAGGTAAGAGTCCACGAAATTGGTATTTAGTATATATAAGAGAAGCTAAGGTCTAAAAAAAAAAAAATTTGGCATTAGCCACCCCCATTACCACCCCCACCCCCTTATTAAAGGGGATGAAAAAAAATTGTGATTTAGTGTATGTACAGGAACCAGAAACCTCAAAATATTTTTTTACTTCATCCACCCCCCACTACCACCCCTCTATCACCACCCCCACCCCACTACCGATGTGGGGTATCGTTTTATGGGTTTTTGGGGTAGAAGATTTCAAATATTATATTATTAAAGTTCCATATACAATTATTTTCACATACAAAGTTTTTTCGTTGTGAGTGACTTGAATAGAGAATCTGGATGTGGAAGTAGTGATTCCTTGGGCAGCGGTTTTTAAGATGTAAACATTATGCTCGAATATTCAAAACCATCACATTTACTATCGTAGACTTGAAGTGGTAGAGGCGATTTTTCACTGCGATACAAATGGTACAAGCAGACGATACCCAAGAAATCACTGTTCAGTTATTCAATAATCTAAATAGCAAGACTGATCGGAAATTTGCTTTATTCAATGCCAGCAGCTTGTTACTACATTTTGAAAAAAAAGTAGTATAGGTTTTGCATTTTTCCGGTGGACCATTGAAACCCGAAAAAAACGTCAGATTGAAATGAAAGGCGTATCTATCGACTTATCGACTCGAGAGCGAATTTAGAAAATTTCGTCCGTCGGTCAGTCGGTCTGCCGGTCTGTCGGTCTGTCACGCTCAGCCCCCCTGATCCGTTTTCGGATTTCGATGAAACTTGGGTGGTTGATAGGAGGCCTCTAGAAAACCTTAACGCTGGAAGCTCGGCTCCGTTCGGAAACCGGAAGTACCCGATATAGACGTTTCAAGTTTTTCGGGAAAAATTGAATAACTCGGTAACGGGCAGTCAGATCGAGATATTTCAAAAAAGAGATGGTGCCGCTGGCAACGATCTACAGATAAGCCACAGACTATGTCGAAAAACAAATGGAAATTGAATTTTTTTGCAAAAAACTGGTTTTCTCGAAATCGGACTAGAAAGCACGATAACTGTCCAGGATATTGATCGATTTCGATGAGACTTGGTGGGATCAAAGGTATACGGCCACAAATGAAGCCTATTGCTGGCGGCCCGAATTCGTTGACTGCAAGTATTTTTTCCAAAGCCGAGTATGATTTTCCAAAGAAATTGATAACTCCCGAACCGAATTGATTGGTCCGATTTTGATTTTCAAAAATGGCGATTGTAGGGCTCGATTAAGTTTATTAGGTGACGTTTGTGAGAAATTTGACAAAACAAAAGCGAATCTACAAATCCTGGAAAACTTGATTGTTTCGATAAATTCTACAAATACCGAACAGTTTCCTAATAAAAATCGAAAATTAAGTATTCCGTCGATCAATCTCTATAACCGGTATAAGGCACGCACCTTTTTGGACGAAAAATCCGAAATAGTTTTTCGAAAAAATAAACGAGTTATTTACAAAGATGCCTGACCACGTCCGGTATATCAGAGTGGCAGTCCGCTCGAAAATAAAATCGTAAGTCTGAAATCACTCCGCTGATGTTTCACCCTTCTCGAAAAAGTCTCTATTTTGGTAATACACGAAATTATCTATAGGTGTCCAAACAAAAAAAAATGAAGATCATACCGGTGAAAATTCTATCTCTATAAATATTTGACCGATTTTCAGTTACTAAATAACAATATGCCCTTTCTGTATTTCAAAATGTAGTTAGCCTTTACTTTAGTCAATGCAAAAAGAAAAATAAAACATGTCAAAATGTTCTGAGTCATCCTACGACCCTCTGCTGAAAAGGTACTGAATCATCCCAACAGGGAAAAAAGCATATCAAAATGTAGTTTTTAGCTTTTTGCTCTATTATTGTCCTTTGGCAAATGTGAAGCAAACTAAGTATTTTACGCCAAAATAATATTTTTGCTACTTTGCTACAATGTTATTCAAGTAATAAAAATATTATTTCGGCGTGAAATGCGAACAATTTGCTATGTGATGGAGGATATAGCGCAAAAAGTTACTAACATTATTTGAAAGCAACTTGCAGTCTGGCAATTTAGGTAAACACTATGGCCCTGAAAGTTTACAGTGATATCCTAAGGAAAGCATAAAACAAATCCTGTAAGGGTTCCAGGGATATCCTAACGATATACAAAAGTACGCCCGTGGGATATTCTGAGGACAAGCATAAAACAAATCCTGCAAGGGATATCCTTAGGATATACAAAAGTATGTCCGTGGATACGGATACGGAAAGTAGTGCCACTTCGAGATCCCAAGGATATCCCTGGGATATCTTGAGATATCCTCAGGATATTGCTAGCTTTCATATCACTAGGATATCTGTAGGATAGCCTTAATGACAGATGACGTCAACTCCAATATGAGTGCGTTTTTAGATATGCCCCTTCTCCCGTATATTAGACGGTTATTTAAATACTTTCCAGTTAGAAATTATGAACACATTTGATAAATTGCTAATGTTTAGTAACACTATATTAGTATATATATGATTTAAAATATACGGCACATGCAAGAGGTCTATTCAAAATTGCTATTAGATTTTTTTCAGAAAAAGGTATTCAAGTTTCTCATACTCCTCAGTTAAACGGTGTTGCGGAGCTAATGAATCAAACACTAATGGATAAAGCAAGATCTATGATAATGCAGGCAAATATGGACAAAGTTTTTGGGAACTTATGGCTGCCTATATAACAGACAGAACACAACCGTGTTTAGTCAAAAGAAAAAACGCCTTATGAACTATGGTTAGGCAAGAAACCAAACGTTAAAAATATGCGTATAGTTGGTCGCATAGCTTATGCACGAGTGCCCGATTCTTTAAGAACAACGTTGGATGATAAAAGAAAAAGATGTAGATTTATTGCTTACAAAGAAAATGGTTATCGTTTATGGCAAGAAGAAGAAAATAAAGTTATACATTGTAGAAGTGTTGTATTTGATGAAACTAATTTTGCAAATAAGGACAAAAATAAAATAAAAGGTTATAAACAAAATACTTCAGATGAAAGTGAAAATGATTATGATGAAAATGAAAAAGGTGAAAAAGATGGAGAAAAAGAAAGTGAAAAAAAAGTTGATATATATGAAAATGTAGAAGATAACTATGGACCAAAAATAAACAGATAATTACCAACACGATTTGATGACTATGACATCGATAGGTATAAGTTGTTTAGCATTATTAAGTTATTTTATAGATACCCCAAAGCCATATATGGAGGCAAAAGAAAGTTCAAAATTTTTGGGAAAAGGCAGTTGAAGAGAAGTTGAGTGCATTAAAAGAAAATGACATGTGGGAATTAGTCGATAAGCCGGACAATCAGAAAATAATAAGTAATCGCTGGGTATTTAGCGTAAAAGAAAATAGTGAAGATAAACCTGTGTACAAAGCACGGTTAGTTGCAGGAGGATTTGAACAAAATTACTTTGGTGAGTTCTTTCAACTGCATGCTCCATTTGCAAAACTTTCGACATTAAAAAATTTGTTATCAATTTGTAATAATTATTTATGGTTGTTTTTGGAACAATTACTTAAATGTAAAGTATGCATTTTTGAATAGTCGTCTAAAAGAAAATATTTTCATGTATATACTAGAGGGGCTTAAAGTTTCAAAAATTGAAAAAAAACAAGGCCTGTTTATTAAAAGGGTCAATTTATGGTCTCAAACAATCACCTAGCATGGCATGAGAAATTTAATGATTTTATGCTCAGTTTAAAGTTCAATATACGATGTTACTTACTTCTTTATGTTGATGATATTTTAATAGCTAGCAATGATAATGACTTTTTGAATTATTTGAAATTAAAAATGTGTGAAAATGAAAATGTTAGGTAAAGTGAATAATATTTTAAGAATACAAATTTGTAGAAATTTTGAAAAAGAATAATAACTATTGATCAAATCTCCACAATTGGGAATTTAGTTAAGAGATTTAATGTAGAAAATTGTAAAACTTTTAAAATACCTATCGAAAAGAATTTAAATTTAAAAAGAAATTGTGATATAAGAAAGTTAAGACTAAGTTGCCTTATAGAGAATTATTAGGTAGCTTAATGTACATAATGATGGGTTCTAGAACTGATATTTGTTTTAGTGCTAGTTATTTTGGTAAATTTCAGGACTGTGCTACTGATGAACATTTTAAACATCTTTTAAGAGTTTTAAAATATCTTAGGTCAACAGTGAATTATAGGTTACATTTTTATTATTCTGAAAGTGATCCCGTTGGTTATTCAGATGCAGATTGGGCTAATGATATCACTGACAGAAAATTCATAAGTGGTTACTGTTTTAAATTATTTGACAATTTAATTTCTTGGAGTTCTAAAAAACAATCTGTTGTGACGTTGTCAAGTTCTGAATCTGAATTTGTAGCAGTGTCTGCTGCTTCATGTGAATTGCTATTTATAAAAAAATTGCTGACTGATTTGAAGTGAACTTTTCGCTGCGATTTACTTTATTTGATGACAATCAAAGTACTATTAAACTGCTTCCGAACTTTGAAAACGATAAAAGATATAAGCATATAGATGTAAAGGTGAATTTTGTCCTAGATTTGATAAGTGAAGGAATTGTGAATCTAAATTATATTTGTACAAATGAACAGGTGGCAGATATTTTCACAAAATCTTTAGTCATGAAAAATTTTGTAACTTTATAAAGAGGTTAAACTTGAAAGTTTAAATTAAAATAAAACTTATTCATATGATGCCAGGTTTGAGGGAGGATGTAAAAATAAATAGTGTAAAAGTAATAATAAGTTGGCAAACCTGTCAGTGTGGCAACGCTGTCTGTACCTGTAGTTTGTCAAGTTAAAAGTTAGTGAGAAGTCAAAGAGGTTGGGTGCTTTGAAAATAACTGCTATTTTAAAGTGAATATTTTATGTTGTATTTTCTGCTGTTTATTATTAAAGGCCTTACTCCTATACTATTTTCATTCGCATAACAATGACTATTTGCAGACATTGTCAATTTTAATTGTTCAAACGGTCGACACCATTAGTATGACAGTGCGATTGAAGGCAATAAGTATTACATACACTAGCTACTAGAACCACATGACTTGAGCTACATAAGAACATTTTTTAACAGTCTGACTTAAATTATCAGAAAAATACAAAGATTAGAAGCCAATATTTTACTACTTAAATATTCATTTTGATAGGGTAAAATCTATTGTTTTAGCTGTCTGCTTAAATACTATAAAATGTATTCCCTACTTTAACTTTACTCAAACAAAAAATCATTCATTTAATAACTATCACAAAGTATATATTTATCTCTATTAAATCTAACAAATTAATTGATAACAAAATGGGATACACAAATATACAATAGTAAATAAATACGTACCCAAACAGCCTAACTAACAAATTATTCGTCTGAATTTGATTATCTTTGATATTTCTCAAACCCAATCAAATCCGACAAAGAATTTTAAGAACAGATTATTAATTTAAACAGAAATGCCCTCCTGCTATTTAAAACTGTTGAAGCTGTCATAACATAATAGAAATCTGCGAGCATCTAAAAAGTGCCATTCAAATAAAATTGCCTCAAACTTTTTCCAAATGTTGTTTCTCTAAAGAAATAGAGCGTTAATTACTAACCTGTGTGTGTTCTTTGGTGAGCCTTAAGATGTGAACTTTTAGTATAAACTTTTTTACATCCGAGAAATTGGCACTTATGTATCCTTCTCTTAGAATCTGGTGAGTGATCTAAGCGGGATTTTGTTGCACTTGACAAAACAGACGACGAAATAGGACTTGATAGTGTTCTAGGCATTACTGATATGTACCTAGTTAGACCTGAAGCCCGCACTCTCACTATTGTATTTCTATGTTCATTGCTTATACGAAGTCCACAAACATCTAAATCACTGGCACTAGAACTTCCATTACTGTGGCCTCGACCTGACTCTGGACTAGAAGGAGGAGTTAAAGTTGTAGAATTTCTGGCAATCAAACGCAATCGTAGAGCATCACCCGTATCAGTTTGTAATCGATTTCCGTAAATGTCATCATCTTCCTCTTCATCATCGTCCTCATCTATGGGCTCTTTTTTTACTAATACAGCACATGACACAGCTCCATCCCATGAACCTGGCGAACTCGCTGAACTCAGTGTATCAAAATGGTGGTCACTGAAATCATCAATACAATTAACTTCATACCATGTCCTATCCACATCGGCTGGTAACTTTTTGTACGACTCCATTTTTGGTTCATCTTTTAGGTATCGTTCCATGTCGTAACATGTCTGAAACAAATATTTTAGTTAAACTAACTATAACTTCTTTATTTATAAATATTAATAGCAGAGGAGTTACTCAAATTGATCAAAGAAAAGTATTATCTAGAAGAGCATATTCTTAACCAAACTAAACACTGTTTAAACAACACATACTTTACAAATGAGCGCTACAAGCAAACGGAAGAAGTGCCGATGGGTTTACCTTCGTCTTCAGTCTTCGTTAATCTTTTTATGAAAGACATAGAAACTCGTGCAATACAAACTGCACCGCTCAAATCAAAAGTTTGGTTAAGATAATTCGATGACACATTCGTAATCTGGACTCATAGAAGAGAACATCTAAATAATTTCTTAGACCATCTGAATAACATTTACGAAAAAATCACATTCACGATGGAGGTAGAAACAGAAGGCCGGTTTATATTTCTAGACGTATCAGTGAAAAAGAAACAAGACAGAACACTAGGTCACTCGGTATACACATACTAAAAGATATCTATATGCGGCATCACATCACCATCCACAACTAAAGCACAACTAAATTCAGTAGTAAAAACTCTAAACATTCGCTCCCAGAGGCTAGTACACGGCGGCCATATTAACGAAGAGATGTCTTCTCTTCAGAAAGCATTAATGAAAAATAGATTTTCAAGGTACACAATACAAAAGTCGCAAGAGCCATCCAGACCAAGAACCCAGGAAGAATCCGAGAAACCAGTGACAAAAGCATATCTACCTTACTTGAGGGGGACAACGGATAGAATCGACAAATTTCTACGTAAATATACATAGTCATAATATTCAAAACAGCCCTAAAATCAGAGTGTAAGAAGGGAAGAATATAGGAATATAGTTCAAAATGAGGAGAAAACATCGTCCCTAGCACAGCACGCAAAAATCACAGGACACAAACAGACTTCGACAACACAAAAACAGTAGTTAATATTGAGCATTACAGGTCAAGAAGCAACAAAGAGGCTATAGAGACTAAAAAAGGATTCAAGATCTTAACAAACGAGATGGCACGCAGAGATTACCCATTGCATGGAAGCCCCCATTTTCAGACAGATATATAACGGAAAACACATGACGATCTACGGTAAACGAACCAATCTCGAGGAAGCACGTTCGAGTATTGACAAATCACGAAGAGACACCACAAATCAAAGAGAAACACGACAACCTACGGCGACGATTAGACACGAGGATGCGCGACCATTAACGAGAAGTCATGTGAAACGTAACGCTTCAGCGAGGTCACTTGTCGGTTTAGCTCAGGCGCCCGCTACGCCTCTCACTGACACTATAGGTGTAATAATACGTAGCCAGTTGCGCATGCGCACTCTAACACACAGCATATATAAGGAATCTCACAACGCCGAGAACGTCATAGTTCAACGAGCAGTCGACGGCAGCAGTATACCCAGTGCAGAGCAGCAGCAGACAAGTGAAGTGAACTACGAAGTGGCAGCCCCACGGTGAGAACGGCATGCAGCGTTCAGCGTTGCAACTTTAGGCGTCAGAAATGGAAATATTTGACGTCTTTTTTAAAACGCTAATATTAAAAGATAAATAAAGTCTCTCTCATTTGGAGACAAAGTTGTAGCGGCGCTGGTTAACATCATCAATGCATAAGTCTACTCCCCACTATGAGCAAGGTAGTCGAGAGAGTCATACTGAAGAGGATAGCCGAGAAGACAGAAGAACTGGAAATCATACCGGACGAACAGTTTGCGTATAGAACAGGACACTCCACGGAACTCCAAGTGCCTCGTCTCACTGAGGAAGTCAACCAAAGGCAAGTGACGGCAGCGTTGTTCCTGGACGGCGCAAAAGTCTTTGACAGGGTCTGGCACGATGGTGTTCTAGCTAAAATGATGAGTATAGGTTACCCTATTGCACTCGTCAAGCTAGTAAAATCATATACCGAAGAAAAATGAGGGTAAAGATAATGGACAAACTATCCGCCGACAGAACGATGGAGGCAGGAGTCCTCCAAGGCTCAGTGCTCTCCTCGCACCTGTTCTCCATCTTCACCTCCGATCTACCACGAACCGAACAGACCCTCCATGACCCTTTACGCTGACGACACAGCCGTGACAACCAGATCCTGGAACGCGAGGATCGCCAGCAGAAACCTCCAAGAGGCAGCCTCACTCTAGAGGGAAGGTAGCCATTAATGCCGAGAAGAGCAAGGCGGTACTCTTCAGAAAGGTAAAAAAACAAATCCCCACAGGTCACGTTTCCATGTTTGGCGAGGACATCCAATGGCACGATACCGTCAGCTACCTTGGCGTGATCATGGACAAAGGCCTAACATGGAGACACAACACAGAAGTCATCGTCAAGAAGGCCAGGAGGTGGTGGGCAGACAGAGCAGACTCAACCTGAGGAACAAGCTCACGCTTATCAGGTCACCCATCCGACCCCAACTGATGTATGCCTCTATAGCCTGGGGCTACCAAGCGAATACCTACCTCCAACAGATCCTGAGAGTGGAGAACGTCGCCTTCGGGACAGCGGTGGATGCACCATAGTTCGTGCGCAACGCAGACATCTTCAGGGACTTGGACTACATCCCAGTCACCGAAATCATCCGGGAGAGAGCTAAGAAGCCGAGGAGCATGGGAACCCGCTGATCAGGGAGACCACCGACTACGATCCAGCCGACGCTGGGAGGCACAAGAGGCCGAAGATGCAAATTATGGATAACGGGCGAGTATGAGAACCATACCACCGCCGATGAAGACAACCCACAGAAGAGCCATGACGCTCACCCAACCACCCACCCAACGACTCATTCACTACCCTGCGGGTACCGGACAAATCACCGTCACGGGTTGAACCGCGTCTGAGATTATTGGAGTCTCGACGTTTCGGCTCCCACTTTGGAGCCATTTTCAAGAGAAAAAGAAAGAAGAATCGATAATATAGTGGTATATAGGAAGTCTAGGAAGGGTAAGGAATGGTTCGAGTCCGGGGCCTCAATCTGCCTACTCCCCAGGTCGAACCTTGGTTCGTCTCTAAGATCTCAATCTCAGTTCTTAGAGAGAACTGACGAGTTGTGGCTTGAGGTGAGGTATTTATAGTAGGATTGGTGGGTGTGGTGATCACTGGTGCGGAACGGTTGCGCGTGGTAGGAGGGTCACAGTGTGGTGTTAGTGAGGGTTGTGTAGTTAGTGGAGATATTAGTGATTTCCAAGCAGTTGGAAGTCGAAGACTGTCGTCCCTTTTGTTTAAACAATTAGGACGCTTCTCGATTTCAATTGCTTCGCGGATCGTTCGTGTTTTTTCGGGAATATACAGGTGCTATTGTTTTTGTGTTGTCAAAGTCTATGTTATGTCCAGTCTGGAGACGGTGTTGTGCTAGGGATGACGTAAGGTCAGTATTTCTGACTGCTAGGCGATGTTCGTATACCCTGTTGTTAATGCGTCTATTTGTTTGTCCAATGTAAGTTTGGGGACAGTCGGAGCAAGGTATTTCGTAAACGCCATTTTTTTTATTGTATCAGTGATATTAAAAGTTTTGCAAAGCTGTGTCCACGGACATAAGGATATTCGTTCAGATTAGATTGGTTCCTCCTTTTCGCGACAAAAATTAAGAAAATTATAAAAAATAAATATGGTTTATGTTTTCATAGTCACTCTATTCAATGTTATTTCAAAAATTGTAATTTTAGATTATTTTCAAATATCAGAGACAAAGATGTAAGCTTTGAAAAACAACCACTCCAAATTTCAAAAAGAAATATTTTTTGGTTTATTTATAAGTGACTTTAACGCAAAAACTGACGTATCTCGACTCTCGACCTCAAATGCAAGCAGACCATTATTTTTTTTAAAGAAATGCTAAATATTTCATGTATTTTCATAATTCGTTTGCCGCTTTTAGTTTGATAAAAAAGATCACAGGGTTATTTGAATTTGTTTACAACTACAATTTTGAAAATTATAAACAAATTTCAAATAAACGGTTTAAACGAAGATATAATTTTTTTCTTAATACCATTGCAAAAAACATACAAAAATCTAAAGACTAATATTTCATAAAATTGTAAGCAGTCAAAAAAAATTTTTTTTGAGAACTTGACTTCTCGTACATATCCTAAAACCCAATTTTATCGACTCATGCTTGCTTTACCTATCTACCTCCTTTTACCCCCCAAAGCTACGGAATAAGATCAACACATAATCTATTTCCAGATCTCGTTGTATACACAAGCGTACCAAATTTTGAGTCAACATCATGAACGGTTCGAATTGTTTGCACAAAAACAAATTGCAGACGGAATTTTTTTCGTTCAAGCTGAAAATATCGATGTTTCATGACATTCTAAGCCTATTTAAAAAAATATATATATTTTCTTACCGTTACTGTCCACTAAACTACGTGGATGTGGAAGTAATACCAGCAGTCGTCATGAACAATGCCTATCTATCCTCATAATACGTAAAACGTCATTCTGCGTAATTATTGTTTAATGTCCCGATATTTCTCCATGAAAATTTTAGCACCAAAATTAATAAAAATGAGGAATATTATTGAATCATGAATGCAAAAAACCACAAACCTAATTTAGGGACATGAAAACATTAATTTAGTACAACAAATGGACAAAGCCAATGTATTTTATACTCGATTTTATATTTTGTTCTTATTATAATTTTTCTCTTTTGATATAAATGCTACCTACTTCTTTTATCGCTCTATTTGAAATTATGTATTACAATTCAAAACACATTTTAAGATGTTTAAGATGCTAACAACTATTTTGCTTTCATAGCACTGTACCACATAATTTATAATTAGAACGTATATACAAATTTTTGAATTTAGAAAAATTATTCGAATATGAAGAAAGAACTTTCATTCAACGATTGTGACTTCATATATTTAAGAGGAAATAAGAATCGAAGGTTATCGAGCCACTGCAACGATGCCAAATATCGGGCTATATAACGAGCGATAGATATCAACTGTATAAGAGTCTTGGATATACAGGAACAGCGCCGCCTGACTCAATAGTGCTGAACTAAAAGTGTATCTCGGAACATGAAAATATGACTTTTTGAAGCCCACCTCAAAATTTTGTAGGGAGGAAACAAACATGATTTCTGACCATTTAGTGATGATATACATGGGGGTACGTTGATGAGCCCGACCCCGGGCTTCACAGGGTCAAATCGGGCTGCACAACAACGGCTCAGTGTATGACTGCGCATATATATATATATATATATATATATATATATATATATATATATATATATATATATATATATATATATATACACTCCCCAGATAAAAATAAATAAAAGTTACTTATGGTTTAAAAGTTTAAACAACACGCGTGCTTCGTAGAAGTCTTAAATTAAAGTGATTCCATCGATTTCCCAAAGAAATAGTTTATTTTCATGATAAATAAACAATAGGCCATCTAGAATTTCGACGTGCAGAACAGTGGAGCCATCTAGGAGCAGTCGCAGCAACAGCATTTTCGGCTGGAAGCGTTTCAGTGGCGTACTAATAACAGTGGCGGAGGTAATCTCAATTTTATTTGAATAAAGGTACCTTTATAACTGTTTCGTATTACGGAATTAATAATTCAATCCTTTGAAAAGTCGCAACTATAAAATCACCATAAATAAAAAGGCCATTAAATTTAAATAATTTATTCACAACATTGTAATATTCAAATTGTTAATAGTTAAAGAATGTTATAAAAAATAATTAATTGTTAATAGTTAAGTTTGTTAATTTTCATTGATTGTTTATTTTGATTGTTTACCTGAGATTTTGAGAATCGTTTCAGACATTAAATATTTCATTTGTGTTAACTTTGAACAAGTGTTTTATTTGCTACTGTTGTGAGAACCGGCTACTGGGATAAGAGTTGCCTTGCATCAGGCAGGCTTCCTCATTGCTCTGGCAGAAAAACTACATTTAAATTTCAAATTATAAATAAATCCTGTTTAATCAAATCAAATTTAAGGCGCCCAACTTCACTATACTCACATTTCACAATATTTCAACACAGTATTTTTAACTCTTGAACGTGGGCGAATTCATAGTATTTTTTTAATGCTCTAAAAAGACGATTAGATTTCATAGTAACATATACACACACACACATGTTGCTCGAACTAGACTTAAGTCCAGCAACGAGGAGCAGCAGTAGGCAGATGGCAGATGGGATTCTGCCAAAACGTCGTTTAAACAACAATGGCTCCAGCAGGAGCTTATCAACTACGTGGGAAAACACCCGGAAGTACACCAACACTTCAATACTTCATTTAACACCCGCGAAAACCTAAGAAACAACATATATATATATATATATATATATATATATATAATATATTTATATATATAATATATTTATATATATCACTAAAAATAACACACACCAATTCTCTTACTCTGTTTACCGAAAACCAACCCACACAAACCGTTACCTAAATGCAAACTCCCATCACCATCCCTCACAAATAAATTCGGTCGTCAACACTCTTATAACAAGATATATATATATATATATATAT
This sequence comes from Rutpela maculata, assembly GCA_936432065.2. Lineage (NCBI taxonomy): Eukaryota > Metazoa > Arthropoda > Insecta > Coleoptera > Cerambycidae > Rutpela > Rutpela maculata. Next base: position 136,249,627 of record OW386286.2, on the reverse strand, counting down.
ATATATATATATATATATATATATATATATATATATATGTATATATGTATATATGTATATATATACATATATATATACATATATATATACATATATATATACATATATATATGTATATATATACATATATATATACATATATATATATATATATATATATATATATATAAAAAAAGAAAGAAGAATCGATAATATAGTGGTATATAGGAAGTCTAGGAAGGGTAAGGAATGGTTCGAGTCCGGGGCCTCAATCTGCCTACTCCCCAGGTCGAACCTTGGTTCGTCTCTAAGATCTCAATCTCAGTTCTTAGAGAGAACTGACGAGTTGTGGCTTGAGGTGAGGTATTTATAGTAGGATTGGTGGGTGTGGGGATCACTGGTGCGGAACGGTTGCGCGTGGTAGGAGGGTCACAGTGTGGTGTTAGTGAGGGTTGTGTAGTTAGTGGAGATATTAGTGATTTCCAAGCAGTTGGAAGTCGAAGACTGTCGTCCCTTTTGTTTAAACAATTAGGACGCTTCTCGATTTCAATTGCTTCGCGGATCGTTCGTGTTTTTCGGGAATATACAGGTGCTATTGTTTTTGTGTTGTCAAAGTCTATGTTATGTCCAGTCTGGAGACGGTGTTGTGCTAGGGATGAGGTAAGGTCAGTATTTCTGACTGCTAGGCGATGTTCGTATACTCTGTTGTTAATGCGACTGTTTGTTTGTCCAATGTAAGTTTGGGGACAGTCGGAGCAAGGTATTTCGTAAACGCCATGGGAGTCATTGGGGACTTGGTCTTTTGGGGACTTGATAAGGTTGGAAATAGTCTGTTGTGTTGTGAATATTGTTTTTATGTTGTTTATATATATATATATATATATATATATATATATATAAAAAGAAAGAAGAATCGATAATATAGTGGTATATAGGAAGTCTAGGAAGGGTAAGGAATGGTTCGAGTCCGGGGCCTCAATCTGCCTACTCCCCAGGTCGAACCTTGGTTCGTCTCTAAGATCTCAATCTCAGTTCTTAGAGAGAACTGACGAGTTGTGGCTTGAGGTGAGGTATTTATAGTAGGATTGGTGGGTGTGGGGATCACTGGTGCGGAACGGTTGCGCGTGGTAGGAGGGTCACAGTGTGGTGTTAGTGAGGGTTGTGTAGTTAGTGGAGATATTAGTGATTTCCAAGCAGTTGGAAGTCGAAGACTGTCGTCCCTTTTGTTTAAACAATTAGGACGCTTCTCGATTTCAATTGCTTCGCGGATCGTTCGTGTTTTTCGGGAATATACAGGTGCTATTGTTTTTGTGTTGTCAAAGTCTATGTTATGTCCAGTCTGGAGACGGTGTTGTGCTAGGGATGAGGTAAGGTCAGTATTTCTGACTGCTAGGCGATGTTCGTATACTCTGTTGTTAATGCGACTGTTTGTTTGTCCAATGTAAGTTTGGGGACAGTCGGAGCAAGGTATTTCGTAAACGCCATGGGAGTCATTGGGGACTTGGTCTTTTGGGGACTTGATAAGGTTGGAAATAGTCTGTTGTGTTGTGAATATTGTTTTTATGTTGTTTATATATATATATATATATATATATATATATATATATATATATATATATATATATATATATATATATAAAAAGAAAGAAGAATCGATAATATAGTGGTATATAGGAAGTCTAGGAAGGGTAAGGAATGGTTCGAGTCCGGGGCCTCAATCTGCCTACTCCCCAGGTCGAACCTTGGTTCGTCTCTAAGATCTCAATCTCAGTTCTTAGAGAGAACTGACGAGTTGTGGCTTGAGGTGAGGTATTTATAGTAGGATTGGTGGGTGTGGGGATCACTGGTGCGGAACGGTTGCGCGTGGTAGGAGGGTCACAGTGTGGTGTTAGTGAGGGTTGTGTAGTTAGTGGAGATATTAGTGATTTCCAAGCAGTTGGAAGTCGAAGACTGTCGTCCCTTTTGTTTAAACAATTAGGACGCTTCTCGATTTCAATTGCTTCGCGGATCGTTCGTGTTTTTCGGGAATATACAGGTGCTATTGTTTTTGTGTTGTCAAAGTCTATGTTATGTCCAGTCTGGAGACGGTGTTGTGCTAGGGATGAGGTAAGGTCAGTATTTCTGACTGCTAGGCGATGTTCGTATACTCTGTTGTTAATGCGACTGTTTGTTTGTCCAATGTAAGTTTGGGGACAGTCGGAGCAAGGTATTTCGTAAACGCCATGGGAGTCATTGGGGACTTGGTCTTTTGGGGACTTGATAAGGTTGGAAATAGTCTGTTGTGTTGTGAATATTGTTTTTATGTTGTTTGTTTTTAGGACTCTGGAGATTCGGTCTGTAACACCTTTGATGTAAGGTAGGAAGGCTTTGTGTTGTTCAGGTGGGGATGTATCCGGATGTTGTGTTTGGGGTGGGTACTGTGCTTTATTTATGGTCCGTCTTATATGGTTTCTGTCATAACCGTTTTGTACGAGTGCGTGTTCTAATGTGTGCAATTCCGTTTGTCTGTTGTGGCTGTCAGTTAGTCTGAGGGATCTTGTTATAAGAGTGTTGACGACCGAATTTATTTGTGAGGGATGGTGATGGGAGTTTGCATTTAGGTAACGGTTTGTGTGGGTTGGTTTTCGGTAAACAGAGTAAGAGAATTGGTGTGTGTTATTTTTAGTGATATATATATATATATAAATATATTATATATATATATATAAATATATTATATATATATATATATATATATATATATATATATATATATATATATATATATGTTGTTTCTTAGGTTTTCGCGGGTGTTAAATGAAGTATTGAAGTGTTGGTGTACTTCCGGGTGTTTTCCCACGTAGTTGATAAGCTCCTGCTGGAGCCATTGTTGTTTAAACGACGTTTTGGCAGAATCCCATCTGCCATCTGCCTACTGCTGCTCCTCGTTGCTGGACTTAAGTCTAGTTCGAGCAACATGTGTGTGTGTGTATATGTTACTATGAAATCTAATCGTCTTTTTAGAGCATTAAAAAAATACTATGAATTCGCCCACGTTCAAGAGTTAAAAATACTGTGTTGAAATATTGTGAAATGTGAGTATAGTGAAGTTGGGCGCCTTAAATTTGATTTGATTAAACAGGATTTATTTATAATTTGAAATTTAAATGTAGTTTTTCTGCCAGAGCAATGAGGAAGCCTGCCTGATGCAAGGCAACTCTTATCCCAGTAGCCGGTTCTCACAACAGTAGCAAATAAAACACTTGTTCAAAGTTAACACAAATGAAATATTTAATGTCTGAAACGATTCTCAAAATCTCAGGTAAACAATCAAAATAAACAATCAATGAAAATTAACAAACTTAACTATTAACAATTAATTATTTTTTATAACATTCTTTAACTATTAACAATTTGAATATTACAATGTTGTGAATAAATTATTTAAATTTAATGGCCTTTTTATTTATGGTGATTTTATAGTTGCGACTTTTCAAAGGATTGAATTATTAATTCCGTAATACGAAACAGTTATAAAGGTACCTTTATTCAAATAAAATTGAGATTACCTCCGCCACTGTTATTAGTACGCCACTGAAACGCTTCCAGCCGAAAATGCTGTTGCTGCGACTGCTCCTAGATGGATCCACTGTTCTGCACGTCGAAATTCTAGATGGCCTATTGTTTATTTATCATGAAAATAAACTATTTCTTTGGGAAATCGATGGAATTACTTTAATTTAAGACTTCTACGAAGCACGCGTGTTGTTTAAACTTTTAAACCATAAGTAACTTTTATTTATTTTTATCTGGGGAGTGTAATTTTCCTCCTGCAGGAATACAAATTTGATGAACTGAGTCTCTGTTATTATTTTTAATTACAAATTATTATTTGAAAGGAAATATGAATAATTCCTGTAAAATTATTAGCATTACTTTGCAATCACCACCTTTTCTTATCAACTTTTAACTTGTGATAGTTTAATTAAAAATGTTAGGGTTATGTTTACTTTCTACAGAAAAAATAAAAAACGTGTACCTTTCCCAATGCTTGTACAGAGACTAAAATGCAATCTCGGCGTTTTTATTGGCCTAAATTGACATTTTGATTAAAACCAGGGTACCTGGTTTTATGAAAATTTTATGACTTTTTATGCCATTTTAGGAATATGTTAAATTTTGAACTTATACTTAATAAAATAAGGTTTTTTATTCTTGATTATTGTTTTCCACTCTTTTCTCGTCATTTTGGTACCTCTTCCAAGTGATTTTGTACCTTAATAAGAATTTTACAGAATTATTCTAATTTCTAACATTTTAAGCTTAAAACTATTAAAAACACTAATTAAACCTAATACAATTCTTTATAATTAATATTTTGCACATTTTTCATTTTAGGTGTTTCGCCACCCAGAAGCTACTTGCTTGGGGCTTATGTACTCAAATGAAATCTAACTAAATTGTTATGGGAAATGTTTATTATGATGCCCTCTTGAAAACACATAAGAGTTCTTGGCCTAGTTACACTTTTAAATAAAGTTCTATCACTGTCTATCTCGGAGTGATTGAGGTGTTATAAGATTTAATCAAAAGTACCCCTTTGAACTATAAAATTCTAGAGCAATCTAGATGGGACGCATCACCAGGTTGGTATCTTTACTTTATAAGCTTTTGCTATCGTTATGATAGGTAATTTTGGTAAAATGGTTAAAGTTTGTTTTTTTTTACGAGGAGAGTCTAGATGCTTCTTATAACTATACACTGTATGATTACAGTTATTTATAATTTTCACTCTGTTAGTATTCTTCATGGTAAAAACTCACTTTTTGTTCTTTTAGTCTTACATTTTACACATTTTTATATGATATATGTAGTTAATTTTATGATTGCTTTTAGCTGCCCCGAGCTGAGCTATATGTTTTTAGTGTTCTGGGTCATTTCAAGAAATGTCTATACACAAATCATGATTTTACTTCCACATCCAGTGGAAGTATAGTAACGACAAAAAAATTTTAAAAAATTTTTATTGTTCAAATAGGCTTAAAATGTCAGAAAACGTCGAGATTTTAAGTTTGAGCGAAAAAAAAATTTCTGTCTGTCGGTCTGTCTGTCGGTCTGTCTGTCGGTCTGCCTGTCGGTCTGTCTGTCTGTCTGCCTGTAACTTTTTTTTTGTGCGCACGTTTACTCTGGAACCGTTTAAGATATTGGCTTGAAATTTGGTACACGTATGTACTTTACCGAGATCTGGAACTAGATTATATTTTCATGTTGTTCCGACGAAGGGTTGGGGGTAAATTGGGGTAAATTTGGGGTAAATGGGTAAATCAAGCAGGTAGAAGTCCATACAATTGGTATTTAGTATATACAAGAGAAGCTAAGGTCTCAAAAAATTTTTGGCATTAGCCACCCCCATTACCACCCCCACCCCCTTATTAAAGGGGATGAAAAAAAATGTGATTTAGTGTATGTACAAGAACCAGAAACCTCAAAATATTTTTTTACTTCATCCACCCCCACTACCCACTACCACCCCCCTATCACCACCCCCACCCCACTACCGATGTGGGGTATCGTTTTATGGGTTTTTGAGGATTTCAAATATTATATTACTAAAGTTCCATAAACAATTATTTCCACATACACAGTTTTTTCGTTGTGAGTGACTTGGATAGAGAATCTGGATGTGGAAGTAGTGATTCCTTGGGCAGCGGTTTTTAAGTATCGTTATGAAGCTCTACTTCAAAGAATATCCTTTTTACTTATTCATAAGCAATACAAAGGTATTTATTAAATCGGTATTAATTGCTAGGTCATTGACCCATGATATTTGATAAATTTTGCATATGCATTGTTCTTTCACACAGGCATCGCATACAGAGTGTGCAAAGAATCTTGCCATCTCGTCCATCTCGTCTTTATGTGTCATATATCTTAACGTTACCCTAGTTATACTAGTAGCTTAGTATGCTTTTCGTGAATGACGTAGCAATATATATATATATATATATATATATATATATATATATATATATATATATATATATATATATATATATCAAAGGGTAGTTTTGAGGACATAAAAATTTTGTATATATGAACGCATACATTACGTATATATTTTGTCTATAATTGATGTATGTACTTTTTTTATATGTAATGTATAATTTGAGGACATACAAATAATATTGTAAATAATAGGAGAGGTGTTTCAGTACGTTATTAAAATTTTACATTTAAACAGCGTAATGTACGATTTTTACTTGTCTTTGCTCCGCGAAGTAAGTGTAATCGAAAAAAATCACCCTCTAAGGTTTTCAAAAAATTTCACTTATCAAATAGAATTTTAAATTCATTTGTTCTCGTCGGTGTGTCTGTGTGCCTCAATTTATAAAAAAAACATTAAGAAGAATTTATTCTTAGGGAGACGTTAATATACAGGGTGATCCGCCAGGAATGCGCCATAGCCTAATGGCAGATAGAGCACTTCAAGGCGAGTCTAAATCACTAACGAAAAAAAATGTTTTGGACAGTGGTTAAGAAGATACAGGGTGTTTTATGCATTTGGTGTGAAAATCAAAGAGCTATATCTCTGCAACGGTTGGATGTAATCGAATGAAATTTACCAGTAACATTTAACAGCAGCCTAATTGGTTTTGAAAAACTCAGGGCCGGACTCGTAAAGAATCTTCTCTCCTCGTTTTTGACCAATAAGTACATTTTTCTATCGCATTTCTGGAAAACTATTAACGAATTCGGAAAGTTCAGAAAAAATGCTATAAGAGTAGCGATTCAATTTTGACGGCACACCTAAATCGTTTCGCCAAAAAAATCACAAAACAATTTAGCGCATCAGGACTTTCTCAAAACCCTTTTCCGTCTTTTTTTATGTTTACACAGTACATACACACACTTTTAAATAATTAATAAGACACTAAATTATAAAGTCAAAACACATGCGGTCACGACGTAAATAAGAGAACATAATCTATCTATTAATTAAGAAAGATACCTACAGTTTTATTTTGAAATCGAAAAGAATAGTAACCTTTGTATTTATCATTATCTCTATGACAACAATAATTATTTTGACAATTTGGTATTCTATCTAATTGTACCTCGTTTCATTCGTGTTTTAAAGATGCCAACTAAGTTTACAAACGCTGAATTCGCTGATATAATTTATGTGTATGTGTTTTGCGATGGTAATGCAAGCGCTGCTTGCAGAATATCAGCGATGATTTCCTGGTCGACGAGTACCGCCGCACGACACCTTCAGCAGAGTTTTCCAGTTCTCTCGATAACATGATAGATTTCCTGGAAGTAACGAAAATATAGAACGAGTAGTTAGACCGGCCAAAGAAAACATTGTGGAGATGGCAGAGCAAAATTCTTCGACAAGCACTAGAAGAATAGCACACGCGCTAGGTATTCCTCAAACCCGTGTATTGAGAGCATTAAAAGCGGAACGGCTGTATCCTTACCGCATCCAAAAGGTCCAGCGTCTCGAACCAGGTGATGAAATCGTACGTCTTATGTTCTGCCGTTGGATAATTCGTCATCCAAGAATTTTTCCTAGAGTTTTTTTCACGGACGAGGCCCAATTTACTCGAGACGGAGTGTGGAATTCTAGGAATTCACACATTTGGGCCCACAATAATCCTCACGCCGTTGTCCAGAGAAACTCTGTTTTAGGCCACATGAAACAATCGGTGTACAGCACAGAAGTCACCACAAGAGAGGAACTACGGCTGTCATCAAATGCTGTCACTACTGACAGCATTTGATGACATGAGGAACCAGAGACAAGCCATCGGGAAGACCACACGACATTTATTGGTGCGGTGCAAGAAATGTATCGAAGTTGGGGAAAGACATTCTGAGAACGTCATATACGAGATTTGGAGTAATACTTATGTAATATTATGATGTTAAGTTTGTTTGTTTATTAAAAGGGTTATGACATTTATGTATGCATGCTTTTTCTATGAAGGTTATACCCATAATCCATTCAAATTTTATCACCTAGATTACATAAAATAATTCGGAGGTTTGGTATCGGTCACCGGTTTAAGTGGCGCAATCGATCAGTGAGTAAGGCTCGCTTCTTGAGTTCGGGCCTTGGATGGGTAACCAGTATCTCATCTCTCCGTCCTAGTTAAGTGGTAGAGTAGCAATTAGCTAAACTTCGCCAGGAAGTTAATATAAATAAGGCATTAAAATAAAAAAATTTAAAAAAACAATACAAAATTTCACAAGTACGACCCAGTATTTTTCTTACTAGGTATATTATTCGCATGGTCTGAAGCACTTCAATGGACTCTATCAAACTGCTCTATAAATAATGCTCGGTCAAATTATTAGTCCTGCTGCGCTAAATTGTTTTGTGATTTTTTTGCCGAAACGGTTTAGGTGTGCCGTCAAAATTGAATCGCTATTCTTATAGGATTTTTTCTGAACTTTCCGAATACGCTAATAGTATTCCAGAAATGCGATAGAAACATGTACTTATTGGTCAAAAACGAGGATGGCAGATTCTTCCCGAGTCCGGCCCTGAATTTTTCAAAACCAATTAGGCTAATCTGACACGAGTCCCAGCTGTAAAATGTTACTGGTAAATTTTATTAGATTACATCCAACCGTTGCAGAGATATAGCTCTTAGAATTTTCGGACCAAATGCATAAAACACCCTGTATCTTCTTAACTGCTGGCCAAAACATTTTTTTCGTTGGTGATCTAGATTCGCTTGGAAGTACTCTATCTGCCATTAGGCTATGGAGCATTGCTAACGAATCACCCTGTGTATATACAGTGTGTCTCAGGATAGATGTAACAAGAGGTGTAATGGACCAAAAATTTTGGAATGGTATTTGGGGATTGAGTCCTGCTTGTTGTAAAACTAAAGTGTACCAAAAATGACCTGATTTGGTGTTCTACAGGGTGTTTTATAAGCAAAGTTGTAAAAATCACCACTAATAAAGTACCTTTATTTTTCAAAATACGAAAAAATTCCACTAATAAAAGTTATATAGAATGCAATTTTATAGCTCTATACCAAATTTCAGGAATATAAAATTATTTTTTTGAAACTTCCCATTTTTTTGCGAATTAAGATGATAAATGATAAATGTGTATCCACTGCTTTTCTCATAGCCTACTTTTAGCTTCTACATAACTTTAAATATTAATTCACAAAAAATAATTTCTATGCAGTTTTAATTGAATGGTTCAAAATAAAATACTAATTTATTGAAAAAATGGGAAGTTTCAAAAAAATAATTTTATATTCCTGAAATTTGGTATAGAGGTATAAAATTGCATTCTAAATAACTTTCCTTAGTGGAATTTTTTCATATTTTGAAAAATAAAGGTACTTTATTAGTGGTGATTTTTACAACTATGCTTATAAAACAGCTTGTAGAACACCAAATCAAGTCATTTTTGGTATACTTTAGTTTTACAACAAGCAGGACTCAATCCCCAAATACCATTCCAAAATTCCAAAATTTTTTGTCCATTACACCTCTTGTTACATCTATCCTGGGACACACTGTATATATATATATATATATATATATATATATATATATATATATATATATATATATACAGGGTGCGCCACTTAAAACTCCCCAGGATTATTTTTGAAGCGATGACCATGTTGGGCACATCAAATTGTAAATATTTTTAAAGCCTTTAAACCAGTCACCGAAACCGAAATTTATTTGGGTTCGGTTTCGGTTACGGTTAACTGACATACACCATTTTAGGTTTTCGGTTACGGTTTCGGTTTTCCGAGCAGCGTTAATTTGGTTTTCGGTTTCGCTTTCGATTTTCAAAGCAGCATCAATTCGGTTTTCGGTTACGGTTTCGGTTTTCCAGAATCTCACATTCCGGTTTTCGGTTTCGGTTACGGTTAGGAAAACATTCGTAATTACGGTGCGGTTCTCGGTTAGGGTTTCGGTTAAAATTAAATTAATGCTCGCAGGGACCGAAAACGAACATTTTTTCAGCTCTGTTTCGGTTACGGTTACCTAACGTACACCTATTTCGATTTTCGGTTACGGTTTCGGTTTTCAGAGCAGCGTTAATTTGGTTTTCGATTTCGGTTTTCAAAGCAGCGCCAATCCGGTTTTTGGTTACGGTTTCAGTTTTCCAGAATCTCTCATTTTGTTTTTAAAAATATTTATTTCTTTTGTTTCTTGTTGCTGTTTTGTTACGTTGAGTATTGTTTGTGATATGTCTTTTACAAATAAAGCATAACATTATTATTTACATTTTTTCAGTTATTTAAAAAAAATCAGTTTGGAATCGGAAGGAGAGTTTTTAATTTCTTTCTCTAAAACCAAAAAGAATTTCGAATATGACGTAATAACATTAATTGAAGCAAATTAAAACCTTTATAAGAAGGCATTAACGCAGTTCATGTACAGGATGAGGTAACAAAATATTCAAGGAAATTAAGTTTTCAATCACTCTGTTCACATATTTAAATGCCTTAAAAATATCTACAATTTGATGTGTCCAACATGATCAGATCCATATCCAACCATTGCAGAGAATTTTGAATTTTCAGACCAAATGCATAAGGCACCCTGTATCATCTTAACCAGTGGCCAAAACATTTTTTTCGTTGGTGATCTGGACTCGTCTTGAAGTGCTCTATCTGCCATTAGGCTATGGAACATTCCTCGCGAATCACTCTGTATAATAAAATATATTTCACAGGTACACTATAACGTGTTCACACACAATTACATGTGCAAATTTTCACAATATTTGTAATCTCGTAAATAATAGAAAACATAGTAGAATCAGTTAATTGAGAAGTTACACATCCACATGACTAATTTAGTGATGTGAAATTCGAAATAACAGGGACAGTTTCCAAGATATTTGAGAAATCGAAAATTGTTGATTTTTGATTTTTCGTTACTGTACTCAATAATTGAAAGACTTGCGTTACCCAAATATTTCATTCAACATTTCATCTCTGTAGAGCTATCCTCAATTATTTAAGTTCGATAAGGACTTGCATTTTATGTATTATTTTTTATTGCACATAATTACTTTAAAATGTTTTGATAATAATCAATCAAAAAAGTCCTGTCAATTTTATATAAATAATAAGCCAATAACGGAAACAAATTTTGCGATGACCTCAAAACTACCACTACACAGATATATACTTTAATATATATATATTATAGTACGGGAGCCAGCGACACTCTTTTTTGAAAGACTTGCTTAAAGTTAATTTCTTATTTTTTTGGGTTATATTTAGGCTGTTTTCACAAAATCGGCCCCTGCAGACGCATCAGTGGGCTAACGCCTGACAGGACTTTTTTAGGTTCTGTCAAACTCAAAGAACACAAAAAATCTCAGCTTGCAACACGTATAATAGCATTGACAATTTTTGTTAACATATTTAAAATGCTGCTGCCAAGGATTGGTACGCTAATGAAGTGGCAGGAATTTGTTTTGTGTATAAGGCCGTCCGCACACGGATCTACTCGAAAGAAACTGATTGGTGACTGCAGTTAGTAACCAATCACTCGATAGTCACTTCCTATGACGTTCTATCGAGTGCCGCACACGGCGCTACTAGTTAGTAACTAGTTGGTAATCGGTTGTGATCAGTTTTAAGAAATCCTGCGTGCAGTCACTTCAGTATCTAGTTTCCGAGTTTCGGGAAGTAATTACAGAGTTTTTGTGAGTTTACAAGTGTCTTTTGGATGATTTCAAGATGAACGAGCAATTGAATGTGAATTTTGTGGCAGATACAGTAGCTTCGTGTGCGGAGTCCGGTTACTAACTAGTTAGCGATCAGTTTATATTTCCGTCACAAACCAGTTACCGTTTCTAATGAGTAGCTCCATGTGCGGAGCACCTAAGTTACATTAATATGATCGAAAAAAGATAAACCAAGTTTAAACATATATAGCAAGTGTCGCTGGCTCCCGTACTATTAGGTTATGATATATTGGTACACCTCGGAACTCCATGGTGATAGGTGTAGGAGTAAAATATTATAACATTGCTTTATATCGGTATTTAGTACCAATATTTGTAGAGTATAAGGTTGCTTAATAACTCACCATCCCCACCAAAAAATGTCATTAGCCAATGAACGGCTGATGTGAAATCACACCAGATGCAGGGCCTTATTCAAAATATTGTAAGAATTTGTGTAATGTTATTTAAGCAAAAACTCGTAACTGGAACGAGCTTGCAATGACCCACTTTTGAGGTCGGTGGTAATTATCTTCGCATTTTGAGTCACTGTTCTGCACGGTGGTAATGAGGAAAAGTTGTATAATGTAACACTACAGATCATAGTATACGTCTCACGTCAGACCATATTTGGGGACAGTTCTTCTAGAGTGAGATAACTGCGCCGCTACTGCGGGTTCGAGGAACAAGGACAGTCTGGCTTTTCAATTCCCCACTGACTTCTTCGCCTAAAGCTGTATATTAGGGAACCTCATAGTCTACATCTCTTGATTTAGTACAGCATGGAATGTGTAAAAGTAAACATGTTTTACTTAGTAAATAATACCTAAATAGCAGACAAATCAATTTTTGAAGATAATCCAGCAAAAACTTTTATGGTATTTTAGAGTCATAGAACTAAAAATCTTATAAGTGTAAGTTTTTTTTTTAGCTTGGTTTTAAATGGCTTGACTACAGTTAGTTCAAGAAAATATAAGTAGGTGGCTTTTATCAATATGCAATAATTTTTTATTAATTATCAATTCGGCATGAATAAAATCTTGTTAATTTGTCATGTCATCTACCTTTACCCAAACCTCTTGTCGACGGATGAAAATAACTCTTTGTAATATTAACCGATCCATTGCATAATCTGATTTTTCTTATCAAAAATCAGTTTTGAGAGTAATCCCAAAATGAACATAATTTTCTTAACTTAACGGAGTTTCGAAAAAGTCGAAGTTTGCTGCACTTTCCTGCATTTTTAGCATAGTTTCCAAAGTTTCATCTCGTTGGGCGACATAACATTTTTAGAGACTGAAAACTTCCAACGCCAATTTTTAGGCTAGTTTGAAAAAATTTTATTATTTTTGATCAAGCAAAACCAGAGACTTAAAGCAACTCCAAAGATATAACTATTTTACGTAAACGCTGAAATTAAACTTGCATTCGTTACTTGAAAATAGGATTGGATGGCTGATGACAGATAGAATTTCTTAAAATCTCAATCAAACCCTTATATATAACTTTTTTCCCTGTCGTGCGATTTGGAAAAACCATAATGGAATTTATTCGCTATTACCTCTATTGACTGATTAATTTTTTTATTTTTTTCAAATAAACAAACTTGAGGGAGGGGAGAACCTTTTTTTCAAATGTATTTTTGAGTACGATGGATAGGGTTCAGAGATTTTTTTTTACAGATAAGTGAGGATTTTTTTTATCTATCTAATTTAAAAAATATATATCGCAATCCAAGCAATAGCAAGGGAGGGAGGGGGCATAATGCGTTTGCGGGAATAAAGAAAAGAGACATTGATATTCGATAAATCTTTTTTAAATCTTAATATTTTATCAATTTCACCTTTATCAAATATTAAACTTCCGAAACGACAGTTTATAAATGAGTTCCACCTTCTTTCAGCACGTGCTTAGGAATTCGCAGGTACTGTTTTAAAAATATTTACCTTTAGGTTACATTTTTAAATTGTCCCTTACGGCTCTTCCATTGATTCGGTTAAGGTATATAAGAATTTAGTTTTTGTTCTCTACTTTCATTAATTTAATGTAAACTTTTAAATGGTACCAGTAAAAATTGAATTCTTATGAATTATTAAGCTATAAAAAATCATAGTCAATGCTTAAAAATGCACAAAGTTTTAGATTGCACTTACTCATTTATATTAGAAGCATATTTTTTGTAAAACTCAATTAGAAACCCCTGGCTCCTTTTCGTTTACTTGACGTGTATTGCCACTCTATTTGACGAAATTATAAAGTTTGTTCAAAAACCCGGCAATAGCTGCACCAGTGCAGATAATACCAGGAGATAGAGTGAGACTATACTTAACTACATAAGTTGAAGGAAGATACATTTGCACTGGTGCAGAAATATAGTGTTGCCTTACTCCAAGATTTGTAGAGTATAAGGTTCCCTCATATTCTGCTTTCAGGCAAGACGTGATAGTGGTGATGAAAAGTCAGACTATCCTTGTTCTTCTAATGCCCAGTAGCGGCGCAGTTATCTCACTCTAGAAGGACGGTCCGTACTGGCCCTCATTGCGAGCTCGTTCCAGTTACGAGTTCTTTGCTTAATTATTAACATTACACAAATTCAAAAGATACTATGAATCAGGCCCTGCTGCTCATTAGCTAATGACATTTTTTGATGGGGATCGTGGGTTACAAGGCAACCTTTAGCCCTGTCAATGAACGTTCAATAGGGGGGACTAGAGGGAAATGCCGAGATCACAATTTTTGACTTGAACTATTTAGGAGGTAAACACACCAAAAGTCCCCGAACGTAGGAGGTGGGGGGGCTGCAGGGGGCACGAAGAAGGTCCCGGTTTTTGATTTTTCGCTCATATCTCGAAAACAGTTAGCCCTAATCAAAAAGTGGCTATATGCAAAATTAAAGCTGACTAAATTTTCTATAATAACGTTTCTATTAATTTTTTTCGTATCTGTTGTGGTTCAGTAATGAATTGTATATCTTTTGACTCTATTCTAATTTTGTTATAAATTTATTATAAATTGAAAAAAAACTTTAGTAATCATCGTAAATTTCTCGTACAGATATCCGTTTCACAGCAGACTGAACTCAAACATCGAATAAAAATTGTCTTTGCGCCTGTAGATTTGTGTGTGCGTGTATATGTATGTGTGCGTATATACCGTTTCTTGTAAATACAATAACTTCTGTCAGACCTAAAATATTTAATTAAGATTTGGAACGTATGTAAAACAGCATATTACCATAATCCCTATTAAAATTGGGTCATATCTGTAATATATGGTGATAACCAGAGGCCTACAAACTCTAAGTAAAATAATTTCAGAGCAAAATATTACTAAGGTTTTTGATTAAGCATACAAAAATAAGAAGATGTATAAGATTCATAAACCGCAATATACCGGGTGTATATTAGGCAAACCGACTTTATTTAAATTAGATGATATATCAATGTTATCCTAAAATATGGAACATGATACTTTTAATAAGATTATTATGAAGTGAGAGTTTGTAGGCCTCTGGTTATCACCATGTATTACAGATATGGCCCAATATTAATAGGGATTATTGTAATATGATGTTTTACATATTTTCCAAATTATATTTAAATATTTTAAGTCTGACAGAAGTTATCGTGTTTACAAGAAACGGTATACATGCACACATACATATCCACGCACACACACACTTACAGACTCAGACATTTTTTATTCGATATTTGAGTTCAGTCTGCTGTGAAACGGATATCTATACAATGATACGATGATTATTAAAGTTTTTTTTCAATTTATAATAAATTTATAATAAAGTTAGAATACAGTCAAAAGATATACAATTCATTACTGAACCATAATAGATACGAAAAAAATTAATAGAAACATTATTGTAGAAAATTTAGTCAGCTTTAATTTTGCATATAGCAACTTTTTGATTAGGGCCAACCGTTTTCAAGATATGAGCGAAAAATAAAAAACGGGGACCTTCTTCGTGCCCCCCTGCAGCCCCCCACCTCCTACGTTCGGGGACTAAACAGTCCAAACACAGCCCTCAAGTCAAAAATTGTGATCTCGGCATTTTCCTCCAGAAAGCATTCATTGATAGGACTACTTATTGTGTACAAATCTTGGCATTACTCAAGTAAGAAGCACAAATTAACCCCGGCTAAAGTTAAAGCCGATCTTATGTCTCAGCGTGGGCAGATAAAAAAATGAGCGGGAAAGTCAATACATAATAACTCGATAACGAAAACAAATTTTGCGACGACTTCAAAAATACCACTGCACAGATATATACTTTAATAATATTATGATGTATTGGTACATCTCGGGACTCAGATGGTGATAGGTGTAGTGGTAAAAATATTACATTGCTGTACCTATTTAGTAGAACATCGAATGTGTAAAAGTAAACATGTTTTATTTAGTAAAATTCGAAGATGATCTTCTCTATGTATGCAATAAAAAAATAAGCTGTGTGCGTGGTGATACCGCCACAGTGAAATATGTGAATGGGGGAAGATATCCTGCTAAAATTATATCAATGAATGGTAGTATAAATGTTACGTTTTATACGAAAAATTTAAATACTTATTTTCAGTAGAGAAAAAAAACTGTGCCATTTAAGTGGAGAGGTTTTAATTCTTTCAATATCTCCCCTATTGTAGGAAATGTAGGATTCACACTGGTACACATCCTAAAAACGAGACAGCCCGAAGTTTGGTGTCAATACCAAACACTGTACTTATTTTAATAAATTATATAATTCTCCTCAGTGAGCTGATTCTTCTTTTCTACCAAACCAGGAATCTGAAACTTAATTTTTTAATGCTATAAATAAGCGAAAATCAACATTTTTCGACTTTGCAGTATAAAAAAAGTCGTCTAAATGTTGGTTGTGGTGTTTTCTTAATTTATCTCTGTTTCAAAAATCACCATCTAACTGATCCTTTGATGTAAGTCACAGGCGTAGAGGTTATTTTTCAGTAAAATACTATTTAATTGTATTATTTTGTAGATTTCACGATATTGTTTAAAAGAAAATACATGAGGCAGAACATCCCAATAAGAAACAGAGAAATATTAAAAAGTCGGTAAAATTATTTACACAAAAATTCCCTCTCTTCCCTCTCTGGGACATAGCCTTTCAACACAACAATTTTTCTCTATTGCTAATTCTTTACAATTTACACTAATTCAAAAATGTGAAAATTTATGCTTCACTGGATCTCTGTCCCTATTGCCCCTACGCAGTAATACGCTGCTATCAATATTGTAGATTGTAAAAGTTCCTATAATTTTGTTTGAACAATTTTCTTCCACTATCAATTGTTTACAAATTACAGCAGCTCGAAAATTTAATTATTTTTAAGACTTCAAACTGAAGTAATTTTTAAACAATTGACAATAGAAAAAAACTGTTTAAGCAAAAATCTTAAAAAACTTTATCTGCAATTTCAATAATAACTACATATGAGCGACGGGGGAAGAGCAGTGGCGGCGCTAGGGGGGTGCTGGGGTGGGCGGGAGCCCACTCTGCAAATCCAAGCGCCGTGAGACATCACGCCACATCTTTACGCTGGCGATCGGGCGGAATGTATAATGTATATGTACGACGTACCGCCCGCCCCCAAATTATTTTCTTTTGCCTGCATCCGTCCACCAATTTCAAAAGGCTAGCGGCGCCACTGGGGAAGAGATAATTGTAAAAATTTGTAGCGAATCACACATTTTCTCCATTCTGATGGCTGTAAATCGTAAAATATTAACAATACAGAAAAATGTTTTAAAGAGAAGTTGTAGCTTTTTTCATTTTCTACAATATTGGTAATATCTAATTTTAGCAGGAAGGGAGATAGTAGAGAGAAACATATTTTTACTGTCATTATTTCAATATGGCGCTCGTAGCGACAACGACATTTTTGTGGAAAACATTAATTAATTATTGTGACAACAGCCCCTGCATTATACAAACAAAAAATTTCTTGTTGGAACTATTCATGTTTTTTTGCTCTAGACTATATTAACATCAATTTTCAAATATTTGTAGCTCCATAATGTTAAAGCTTAAAGACAATAGAAAAAACTGCTGACAAAGAAGAATTAAATAATGGTGTAACATAGGAAACGTTTTTAAAAAAGCAATATGCTGCTGTCCTCTTTTTAATGGAGCATCCTGCATATTTCAAAATAACTTGGGAATACCTTGTACCTGTTTTGAATAGTATAACATTTACTTTATTTTATTTGTATATCTTATAACAATGGAGATATTTGATTTCCTCCCACTCTTGGCACACACAGCATTGCGTGCATCAAATGTTTTATAAAACGTCAAAAACCTCCGAAATGAATGGGTTTAGGTTTAAAGTATACTACAGAATTTTATGCTCTTCTCGAACAATGAGGTAATCCATTCAAAATAAGCAAGTGGTATCGACTTCCGGTATAACAGAAAGTACCTACCAAATGCTTGTAATTATTTTTCCTGGGTTTTCACAGACATTAGTAATTCCCAAATGAAATGAAATAACCTGTATAGTTAAAAATAAATCCATTTACACTCATTTACGACTAGTCCATTTCATTTCATGTGTACTATTTAACAAAACATATTTCTTTTAATGCACGGACCTTGAACCACAGAAAAAGTATTATTAAGAGCATTCTATAACATATTACGAAAAAGGAAACGTAATTTTGTTTTAAAAAGAGTAGATGAAATTATTCTTAAAAGTAAGATTTGCTAGCTCTAGTAGTTTTTCAGAAAAATCAAATGTTGTCCTCAGTCTTCCTTAACTTTTCTTTTTTTCTTAGTTCCTTTATGTTTGTTATCAGCAAAAAGTTTCAAGTGTTTTTGTATGCCAATATATTTTTTCTTATTGTAATGACTCTTTTTTATTTTAATATTGCCTTACCTAATAATTTCTTTGTATTACACAGTAAGGACGGTATTATATCCCAAATATGTAGAATTTCGGAACCTTACTAAGTTAGTCACTTATATACAAGGTGTCCGGAAATTCAGTTATCATATTTTAAACGGGCGAGTGGGTGCAAAAAAATATTTAAAAAATTTCTTATGGAGATAGGTCAGTAAGTGCTTCCAAAAGGCGCTACAGCCCCTTGGAGATGGCGCCCATAAGGTAGATTTTATTTAATTTCTTCAGATCCACTTTGAGTCCAGACATGCATCTTGGTATGTAAACTACTATTATTAGGGTCTATCTTAAGGTGGGCGGTTCGGTGAACGTAATTCGACAATTTCTCCCACATTCCTGAACCGATTCAAAAATTTTTTTGATGGTCTTTTAGAGACAACTAGGCTATTGAAAACTAAAGAAGGATTTTTTTTTCTCGTACTAAAATCAAAAATCAATTTTTTGTTGATTTCAATAGTCTGATATCATTCTATCAAGTTTTTCTAAAAGCCTGTCATAGAATTTTTTCAATCGGTTCAAGGAGAAATTGTCGAATTACGAAATCATTTTCTTAAGCATGGCATCGCCACCCTTCCTTAAGCAACCATCGGCAGCTGACTTTGATGTACAGGGGCGTATCAACAGGCAGGTCACTGAATTTATTTATCCATATTTTTCTTATTATGCCATTTTCTGATACTGTTCATTGATATTATGATTCTTTGATAGTTTTAACTTAAGAACGGCGTTCTTGCAAAAAGGAAGCAATAATGATAGAAGGATGTATATATATACATATACATACTTCTATCATTATTGCTTCCTTTCATGTTGCTACATTAATGCGTCTACCAAAAGGATCAATATATACCAAATATTCATTGAAGTATATTAATTTTGACGTTTTTTCCAAGCCAGAGCTAACTTCAAAATTTTTCTATCTTAATATTTATAATATTGTTCCTCTTTCACCTACAGACCTTATTGCTTCCTTTCATGCACTGCACTCTTGCGTCCGATTTGTATATTTTCTTTTATCGAGCGTACTTTATTGCGTCCTGTATATACATTATTGCGTCCGACAGTGTTGTCAGATTGAAAGCATTGGCACGTTTCAGACGTGGTGGGAAATATTCTGCTTTATTGAATGTCAATTTCAATTTACAAGCTAATAAAAGTAATTCACATACGCAACGGGCCTGTAGTCTATGTAAAACGCGGGGTTTGATGCTCGGAATGCCCCCCCATCGGGACCACTTGCATCTCATGTTTTTTGGGTCGCTGATCACGAAAATTGGGGCTCCGCGGCTCTGAAAATAGTGCGTCACCCCTAAAAATGCCGAAAACCACCCCGCTTGGGTTTTTTTTCGCGATAATGTGAATAATGCTGTAAAATGATGTTATAAATGTGCTAATTGTAATGACATTTTGCCAGTTGAGTATGTTCATCTAAAATAAGGACAAATTTTATGCTGAGGGTTAACCAGAGGGGGTAAAACTAAATTGACGTAAAATGGAAAAATGATGGATTTTTTTTTCACTTTTTGATTTGAGTTTAGATGAATGGGAATTGTACAATGAAGAAAATTTTTTCCAACCCTTCAGGGGTGAAAACTACCCTTATATCGCCTTTAAATTGAACTAACGCTTAGAAAATAAATTGAGATGTATACTTTTAGTTTGCTTTAATTTCTGTAAAAAATACTAAAAAATATATATTAATGTTTATATTTTGATAAAAAAATAATTAGTTATTTTAATTTTGCACTATTTGTATTCTTTTTTTAAAACTATTGCAAACAATATGAAGTGTTCATTTATCAAGAATATTTCTACCTTCTCTTTCAATTCCCTGCAAGCTTGGGGGTAGTTTTTAGTATTTTTTACAAACTTTTATTGAACTTGCAGTGTTTGTTTGTTTGTATGTATGTTTGTTTGTATGTATGTTTGTTTAGTTGAAATCTTGCAACTGAATTTTAAAATAGTTATCCTCAACCGATTGAGCTGAAATTTTGCAAACACGTTTAGTTTGGATGACAATGCATGGTTAGCTACGTGACGTCATTCTAAATCCAATATGGCGGACTCCCAAAGATGGCGGACCAGTTATTTTTTATGCACCCCCATGATGTGGGTATCAAATGAAAGGGTTTGCTAAGAAGAATACGAAAATAAAATGACGTCATTCCAAATCTAATATGGCGGACTCCCAAAGTTACTTTTTAATCCACCCCCGTGATGTGGGTATCAAATGAAAGGGTTTGCTGAGAGGAATACGAAGACGTCATTTCAAATCCAATAAGGCGGACTCCCAAAGATGGGGGACCAGTTATTTTTTATGCACCCCCATGATTTAGGTATCATATTAAAGAATTTGCTGAGAAGAATACGAAGACGTCAGACCAGTTATTTTTTATGCATCCCCATGATATGGGTATCAAATGAAAGGATTTGCTGAGAAGAATACGAAGACGTAATTCCAAATCCAATATGGTGGACTCCCAAAGATGGCGAACCAGTCATTTTTTATGCACCCCCATGATATGGGTATCAAATGAAAGGGTTTGTTGAGAAGAATACGAAAATAAAATGACGTCATTCTAAATCCAATATGGCGGACTCCCAAAGATGGCGGACCAGTTATTCTTTATGCACCCCCACGATATTGGTATCAAATGAAAGGGTTTGCTAAGAAGAATACGAAGACGTCATTCCAAACCCAATATGGCGGACTCCCAAAGATGGCGGACCAGTTATTTTTTATGTACCCCCATGAAATGGGTATCAAATGAGAGGTTTTGCTGAGAAGAATACGAAAATAAAATGACGTCACAGTAAATTCAATATGGGGGACGCCCCAAGATGGCGGACAAAATTTTTTAGTTTTAACACTAATTTGATCGTATAGTATATTCGCTCATACGTTGAATTCTAAGAAATGATGAAGGATTCGGTTTAAACTATAAGTTTTATATCGGATATGAACAACGCA
Source organism: Rutpela maculata (assembly GCA_936432065.2). NCBI lineage: Eukaryota > Metazoa > Arthropoda > Insecta > Coleoptera > Cerambycidae > Rutpela > Rutpela maculata. Next base: position 136,228,038 of record OW386286.2, on the reverse strand, counting down.
ATGAATATATAAAACTAATTAAGGTGTAGCTAAAAATTTAAAAATAAAATTAAATGAAAAAAAAATTTAAAAACAAGCTTTTATTTAAATGCTCTAAAAGGAAGGAAATAAACTTTAAATTAAATCAAACCCATCAATTTATTATATTATACAATTTATATGATATAAAACTTATCGCGAGATTTACCTGTGTAAATAAACAAGAATACAATATGTAACTTGATCTTGAACCAAGTAATTCTAAGAAAAAATGTATGTATTTCATAAAATAAATTTACACACGTAAATCTCGCGACAAACTCTTATATCATATAAATTGTTAATGTAATAAATTGACGGGTTTGATTTAATTTAAAGTTTATTTTCTTCTTTTTAGAGCATTTAAATAAAAGCTTGTTTTTATAAAAAAAAATTCATTTAATTATTTTTATTATTCAAATGGGCTTAGAATGTCATGAAACGTCGAGATTTTAAGTTTGAGCCAAAAAAATTCTGTCTGTCGTTCTGACTGTACCTTTTTTTTTGTGCGCACGATTACTCTGGAACCGTTTAAGATATTGACTTGAAATTTGGTACACGCATGTATTTTGACGAGATCTGGAACTAAATTATATTTTAATCTTATTTTGTTGAAGGGCTGGGAGATAAATTGGGGTAATCGGAGGGTAAATAGGTAAATCAAGCAAGTAGGAGTCCATGAAATTGGTATTTAGTATATATAAGAGAAGCTAAGGCCAAAAAAATTTTTGGCATTAGCCAGCCCCATTACTACCTCACCTCATTATTAAAATAAAATTGTGATTTAATATGTTTACAAGAACCAAAGCCCTTAAATTCTTTTTTAGTTCATCCACCTCCACTACCATCCCCTACCTCCACCCCCGCCTCTCTCTACCGACAGTGGCGGATTTATCGGGGAGGGGGGTTAACGGGGATGGTAATTACCCCACCATGAATTACATAGATATAAAAAAAATATGTTTTGGTTATAACAAAAGACGAGTAACGGATTTTGTTATTTAGCCAATGCATTTTGCAAAGTATAAATTAAAAGTGTTACTGTTTTTAATTAGTTGTTTTTCAACTATGATTAAATCTTCGAATGAAAAGTTTCATACACACATTTTTAACCTTGAGAGAATATTGTTCTTAAGGATATAGGATTTTGCAGAGTGAGAGGAAAATCTGCGTTTATTTTCGGTTTATTATAAATATTTAAAAAATCATAAATGGTATAATCTTTAAAATAGTTTCAGATGCTTCCCATTGTTCTAAGGAATACAACCATATACAGTTTTTATCATAAATGTTGTCCCTAGTTAAATGCCATGCTTTAATAATGAAATTAGGAACTAGGGACTAGTTCACAAGTTCAAAGCCGCGTTAATTATTGATAAATCTCGTAAGAATATGAGTGAAGGCTCATTAGATTTGGAATGACGCCTAGAAAAAGGTGCAAAAGTTTCAAACACACATAAACAATTGCAAAAGTTATAAAGAAATGAAGATTGACAAAATACAGAGTTTCGTTTTTTTCAAATAACTCGAAAAATATTATATATATATATATATATATATATATATATATATATATATATATATATATATATATATATATATATATATATATATATATATATATATATATATATATATATATATATTATAAATCACAGTTTCCAAATGTAAAAAAAGAAACCCTGTCACATGCTTTGGCCTAGTGCAAAAATATTGTTTTTATTACTATATGTCTTGTAGATTTAGGATAATATTTGGTACTATGTATGAAAAAAACGTTTCATAATAAAATACACAAAGATAAAACGAGAGTTTTATTTCAAAAACTTCTAGTCTAGTTTTCTTAGACTACGAATTTACAGTAGTATGACACATGTCATAGTCACAACAGATAATGTCTTTGATATTTGTATGACTTGATTAGTCATTCTAAAGATAAATGTTGCTGATTAAAAAAAAAACAATGCATCAACCAAAGAATGTAAATAATTCCATTTACTTTTATTATTACATAATAATGCATTCTGCGGCACCCCTTGCCTTCAATTTGCCTCAAATATATATATATATATATATATATATATATATATATATATATATATATATATATATATATATATATATATATATATATATATATATATATATATATATATATATATATTTATTGATAAGTAATACGTTGTCACCTCAGGGTCGTTGACTGGGCGGCCTGACCTCACCTTTTTCTGGTGGTAATAATTGACCTATTTATACATATATCCTCTAAGGGGAATTCCAGGAATAGGTTTCTCAAAAAAAAATAAGTGATTTCTTAATTTAAAATTTTGTATATATGTTTAGATATTACAAATGCGAAGAGACCTCAGTTATATATATTACCGCACGAGAGTTGCAATTCCAAGTCGCCTCATACAGTGTTGCCAGCATTTTTGAGGTGTGTCCGTACTGATTATACCTGCGGTATATACAGCAGGGAATAATCTGTTTCGTTAGTATTATAAGGGGAAAATGAATAGTTCAAAATATGTAGAATTTATGTCTTTCTGAACTTTTCAAGAAATGATACTAGGACATAAATTTCATGGGTAGGAAGGGAAAAAAGGTGATAGAAATATAATCTTATTTGTTAAAATTATGATTTAAAAATATCTTAGGCAAATAAAATAATGTGCTGTGTAAACAAAAGTTTGCAATTTATGATTTGTAACTACACGAATTATTTCCCCCAATCGGCCTTTTTGAACTTCGTTGATTGGATTATAAGTATTTTTAATAAGACTATTATGAAATGAATCAAAGTTGCAGACAGGCGTTGCCGACTGCGAATATCTATTAAGTAAACATGATAACGTCTGTTGGACTTGTTGTTGGACTTGTCTGTTGGAAAATTCTTATTTCAAATTGTAAACATCTATAAAATAGCACAGTAGAATAGTTTTTATTGAAATTGAATCTTATCCGACATACACAGCGATCGTCATAGGCGTGTAAACTCTGATATATTATATGTAAAACTATGTTTTATTATTATAATTTTGGAGCAAAATATTAAAAGGTTTTTCATTAAACAAACAAAAATATGAAGGCATCTAAACCGCAATACACAGGGTGTCTCTCAGGTTTGAACAACTCTATATATATTAGAGGACATATCAAACCTTACCTTAAAAACCTTAAAATATCATTAAAGTATTTTTAATAAAACTGTTTTGAAATGAATGAAAGTGGTTGTTGGGTGTTGCCGAATGCGAATAAATATATGAAGTACGCGAATTTTTTTTCGAATTTGGAACATAAAATAGCCCGATAACATACTTCCTATTTAAATTGGATCATATCCGTGGTACAGAGGAATCATATGTGTCATCTTTTATATAATTTGTTTTATTATGATTTTAGAGCAATGTCTTCCAAAGTTTTTTAATTAAGAACATAAAAAATGCAAAAATATACAAGATATCTATACTAAAATATACAATGAGTCTTACAGGTTCGTGCGAACATTACGTGAGTTAGATGATATATCAGTTTTAAAACTTATCTTGTTCATAATTTAAAAAAAATTAAAGAAAAGACATTAAAAAAATTTCAAAAAAAATGAAATAGAGAACAGAGAATGGTTAAACAAAATAAGTTCTTACGTTCTAACGATATGATCACCTTGTATATAGACTCTGCTGCTGTATTAGAATTTTAGATCGAAATGTTACTAAGGATTTTAATTAAGCACAAAAAATGCTAAGATGCATAAAAAGTCGAAACTCTAAGATACACTGGGTCTCTCAAGTTTTAACAAACTTTTCGTACATATATATATTACATATCAATGTTACTTTAAAAGGTATACATTGTTTGTATTTAATAAGAGTATTACAATCGAATGAAAGTTGCAGTCTGCCATTGCCGACTGATTTATTGATAAAAAATATATATATTGACTGTGTACTTAATTTCAGTGGCACCTTTTAAAAGTGAATTGTGCCGTGTTGGCACAAAATATGAATCAAATAGGTTTTCGCAGTCGGCCACGCACGATAGCAACTTTTACCCATTAAAATCAACATATATATTCGAATCTAGTCCTACTAATAATTAAATGGATAAATAAAATAATCACATCAGAAATAAAATTTCTGCATCTCTTGAACTGAGTTTTATTGCAGATTCAACGCATTTACGATTACTAGGAAAGACTTTTTTATTTTCTTTCTGAAAATTCGTCTAGGTAGAGGCCGGCGCAAATACGGAATTACAAGGGTTCATTTACAGTTATTGAGTATTCCAGTATTTCATCTTCAAAAGTGAGTTAGTGATTTTATATTTTTTAAGCGTTTAGTTTTGGTTATCTAGATTTATGTTTTTCCTTTATTTCGTTATTTATTTGTCAAATGTATACGAATTCCAAGCTGACTGTCACTTGCATTGTTTGAATGACATTAAGTAAGAATGAGGTTTAACAACCAATAAATATCAAACACAAATGGGTTTATCATAACTAGTAAAAAACCTTTAAACTTCTCACTATATGAGTGCTTTGAAGCTACACCAGCCATTTCACCCCACCACTAAAAAAGTTATTGCATAATTTCTTACACATTTATTACAAATTATTACCACCAAAATTAATTTTATTACCATTGCCCGTAATTAATTATAAGCAAACAACGTAGATTACCCTTAAACCTACACCAGCCACTCGTAACTTTTTACCTAATTGACATATCGAGATGGGTCTTGCGCCATAATTTATTACAAATAAATTACATTCGACCCATCATAACCGAAATACCGTATAATCAAACCCTAGGGGTAAAAACCACCTCAAAGGTGTAATTTTAATTATATTATATGCATAACATTAAAATTAGCTCTAAATTTATTAAAATAACTTGTGTAAAGATTCTTAACAAAAATTACAAAAAATCTAATCATTTCTTCCACCGAGGGTGAAATCAACCCCTATTTTTTAAATACGGGTATCGCTATTGGTGATAGTTTCAAATGGTTCAGTAATTAAATTTCACATAAAGCAACAAAAATGAACATGTTTGATATTTAAATATTTCATTAATTTCTAGAATTACATCTTACAAAAGATAATGATGAGGATAGGAAAAGTAGACAAAGTGTTTTATTTTTTAGAAGTGCCACATAAATTGCAATAAATAATGTATTAACCTTATCAATAAGAAGGCAGAATACGAAAATCTACAAAGTTGTTTTAATTGCTTTAATATATTATTACACTAACTCACCACCACTTAATTATTATAAAACGTCATTTTGTCCAATACACAGAAATTAACATAGAAATTAGTATTTAATTATGCCACAATGCAATAATAAAAAAGTTGTTCCTTCACACGCTGTAATATTTTATTACATTAGCCCACCACTATTTAATTATTAAAAAGTTATCAGATCTAGTTTAGTATACACCAAGTGACCTAAAAAATAATTCTTAGATGTGTCCGACTGCAGTAATTAATTATTAACCCTCTTAGTATGAACCAAAAATAGGAAAAATTGACAAAGTAATGCTTTAATATTTTATTACATTAGCCCACCACCACTTAATTATTAGAAAATGATCAGATTCAATTTATTATACATTGATAGAAATAAATTTTTAGTTGTGCCCGATCGCAGTAATAAATTATTAACTTTTTAGTAAGAAGCAAAGATACAAAAAATCCACAAAGTTGTTCCAGATAATTTATTATTTTATTACAGTAGCTAATAGAAAAGAAAGACATTTCATTTAGCATACATCAGCTGACCTAGTAATTCATTTTTAGTTGTGTTCGATGTCCGATTGCAGTTATAAACCATTCTATTAATAAGAAGCAAACATACGTAAAATTCAAAAAGTTGCTTCACACGCTCTAATATTTTATTACATTATCCCATCACTATTTAGTTATCAAAAAGTTATCAGATCTAGTTTAGTATGCACCAATTGGCCTAAAAATAAATTTTTAGTTGTGCCCGATTGCAGTAATAAACTATTAACCCCCTTAGTATGAACCTAAAATACAAAAAATCCACAAAGTAGTTTTAAATGCTTTAATATTTTATTACTTAAGCCCACCGCTATTTAATTACACAGGCCCACAAGAAAAAAAGTTGTCTACGCCGCGATATTGACCATTCCTATCCCTTGTATTTTGACCCGCTGAACACGAATCTGACCTTAGTTTTTCCCCTATACGTCAGGTTTTTTTTGAAAGCAAAAAAGTCTAATATTTATACATTTATTTGCTATTAAAAGAAAAACCTGACGTGCTGGTGAAAAACTAAGATCAGATTCGTGTTCAGCGGCTTAAAATACGAGGGATACAAGGGATAGATGTGGTCAGTACCCCCGCGCAGATGACTTTTTTTGTGGGATTGCGCCACACTGAGTGTGGCACAGTGGCAACCAAAAAAAAGTGGTCTGCGCGGGGGTACTGACCACACCTATCCCTTGTATTTTGAGCCACTGAACACGAATCTGACCTTAGTTTTTCCCCTACACGTCTGCTTTTTTTAACAGCAAAAAAAGTCGTGTTGATATTTATATATTTATTTGCAGTTAAAAAAAAAACCTGATGTATAGGGGAAAAACTAAGGTCAGATTCGTGTTCAGCGACACAAAATACAAGGGATAGGTATGGTCAGTACCCCGGCGCAGACAATTTATTTTTTTGTGGGCCTGTGTTATTAGACAATGGGCAGATTTAGGTTAGTATACATCAATTGACCTTGAAATTACTTTTTAGTTATGCCCGAGCGCAGCAATAAATTATTAACCCACTTAGCAAGAAGCAAAAATATGAAAAATCCAGAAAGTTGTATTATAGGCTCTAATACTTTATTACATTAGCCTACACTATTTAATTATTAAAAAATGATCAGATATAGTTTAGTATACACCAATTGGCCTAAAAAATAATTTTTAGTTGTGCCCGATTGCAGTTATTGTATGAACCAAAAATACGAAAAATCCACAAAGTAGTTTTAAATGCTTTAATATTTAATTACATTAGCCCACCGCTGTTTAATTATTAGCAAATGATCAGATTCAGTTTATTATACATCTGTTGACATACAAATAAATTTTTAGTTGTGCCCGATTGCAGTAATAAATTATTAACTCTTTTAGTAAGAAGCAAAAACACGAAAAATCCACAAAGTTGTTTCACTCGCTCTAATATTTTATTACCTTAGCCCACCGCTATTTAATAATTAGAAAACGATCAGATTTAGTTCGATCAGTTTATTATGCATCAATCGACCTAGAAATAAATGTTTAGTTGTGCCCGATTGCAGTAATAAATTATTAACCCTCTTAGTAGGAAGCAAAGATACGAAAAATCCAAGAAGTTGTTTCACCCGCTCTAATATTTTATTACATTAGCCCACCTTCATTTAATTATTAGAAAATGATCAGATTCAGTTTATTAAACATCTATGGACCTATAAATAAATTTTTAGTTGTGCCCGATTGCAGCAATAAATTATTAACCATGTTAGCAAGAAGCAAAGACACGAAAAATCCACAAAGTTGTTTCACCCGTTCTAATATTTTATTACATTAGCCCACCTTCATTTAGTTATTAGAAAATGATCAGATTCAGTTTATTAAACATCTATGGACCTATAAATAAATTTTTAGTTGTGCCAGATTGCAGTAATAAATTATTAACCCTCTTAGTAAGAAGCAAAGATACGAAAAATGCAAGAAGTTGTTTCACCCGCTCTAATATTTTATTACATTAGCCCACCGCTATTCAATTATCAGAAAATGATCAGACTCAGTTTACTATACATCAGTTGACCTAGAAATTAATTTTTAGTTGTGCCCGATTGCAGTAATGAATTATTAACCCTCTTAGTAAGAAGCAAAGATACGAAAAATCCAAGAAGTTGGTTCACCCGCTCTAATATTTTATTACATTAGCCCCCCGCTATTCAATTATCAGAAAATGATCAGACTCAGTTTACTATACATCAGTTGACCTATAAATACATTTTTAGTTGTGCCCGATTGCAGTAATAAATTATTAACCCTCTTAGTAAGAAAAAAGACACGAAAAATCCACAAAGTTGTTTCACCCTCTCTAATATTTTATTACATTAGCCCACCTCCATTTAATTATTAGAAAATGATCAGATTCTGTTTATTAAACATCTATGGACCTATAAATAAATTTTTAGTTGTGCCCGATTGCAGTAATAAATTATTAACCCTCTTAGTAAGAAGCAAAGATACGAAAAATCCACAAAGTTGTTTCACCCGCTCTAATATTTTATTACCTTAGCCCACCACTATTGAATGATTAGAAAACGATCAGATTCAGTTTATTATGCATCAATCGACCTAGAAATAAATGTTTAGTTGTGCCCGATTGCAGTAATAAATTATTAACCCTCTTAGTAGGAAGCAAAGATACGAAAAATCCAAGAAGTTGTTTCACCCGCTCTAATATTTTATTACATTAGCCCACCTTCATTTAATTATTAGAAAATGATCAGATTCAGTTTATTAAACACCTATGGACCTATAAATAAATTTTTAGTTGTGCCCGATTGCAGTAATAAATTATTAACCCTTTTAGTAAGAAGCAAAGATACGAAAAATCCAAGAAGTTGTTTCACCCGCTCTAATATTTTATTACATTAGCCCACCTTCATTTAATTATTAGAAAATTATCAGATTCTGTTTATTAAACATCTATGGACCTATAAATAAATTTTTAGTTGTGCCCGATTGCAGTAATAAATTATTAACCCTCTTAGTAAGAAGCAAAGATACGAAAAATCCACAAAGTTGTTTCACCCGCTCTAATATTTTATTACCTTAGCCCACCGCTATTGAATGATTAGAAAACGATCAGATTCTGTTTATTATGCATCAATCGACCTAGAAATAAATGTTTAGTTGTGCCCGATTGCAGTAATAAATTATTAACCCTCTTAGTAGGAAGCAAAGATACGAAAAATCCAAGAAGTTGTTTCACCCGCTCTAATATTTTATTACATTAGCCCACCTGCATTTAATTATTAGAAAATGATCAGATTCAGTTTATTAAACACCTATGGACCTATAAATAAATTTTTAGTTGTGCCCGATTGCAGTAATAAATTATTAACCCTTTTAGTAAGAAGCAAAGATACGAAAAATCCAAGAAGTTGTTTCACCCGCTCTAATATTTTATTACATTAGCCCACCTTCATTTAATTATTAGAAAATGATCAGATTCAGTTTATTAAACATCTATGGACCTATAAATAAATTTTTAGTTGTGCCCGATTGCAGCAATAAATTATTAACCATGTTAGCAAGAAGCAAAGACACGAAAAATCCACAAAGTTGTTTCACCCGTTCTAATATTTTATTACATTAGCCCACCTTCATTTAATTATTAGAAAATTATCAGATTCTGTTTATTAAACATCTATGGACCTATAAATAAATTTTTAGTTGTGCCCGATTGCAGTAATAAATTATTAACCCTCTTAGTAAGAAGCAAAGATACGAAAAATCCACAAAGTTGTTTCACCCGCTCTAATATTTTATTACCTTAGCCCACCGCTATTGAATGATTAGAAAACGATCAGATTCTGTTTATTATGCATCAATCGACCTAGAAATAAATGTTTAGTTGTGCCCGATTGCAGTAATAAATTATTAACCCTCTTAGTAGGAAGCAAAGATACGAAAAATCCAAGAAGTTGTTTCACCCGCTCTAATATTTTATTACATTAGCCCAGCTTCATTTAATTATTAGAAAATGATCAGATTCAGTTTATTAAACATCTATGGACCTATAAATAAATTTTTAGTTGTGCCCGATTGCAGTAATAAATTATTAACCCTCTTAGTAAGAAGCAAAGATACGAAAAATCCAAGAAGTTGTTTCACCCGATCTAATATTTTATTACATTAGCACACCGCTATTCAGTTATCAGAAAATGATCAGACACAGTTTACTATACATCAGTTGACCTAGAAATAAATTTTTAGTTGTGCCCGATTGCAGTAATAAATTATTAACCCTCTTAGTAAGAAGCAAAGATACGAAAAATCCACAAAGTTGTTTCACCCGCTCTAATATTTTATTACCTTAGCCCACCGCTATTGAATGATTAGAAAACGATCAGATTTAGTTTATTATGCATCAATCGACCTAGAAATAAATGTTTAGTTGTGCCCGATTGCAGTAATAAATTATTAACCCTCTTAGTAGGAAGCAAAGATACGAAAAATCCAAGAAGTTGTTTCACCCGCTCTAATATTTTATTACATTAGCCCAGCTTCATTTAATTATTAGAAAATGATCAGATTCAGTTTATTAAACATCTATGGACCTATAAATAAATTTCTAGTTGTGCCCGATTGCAGTAATAAATTATTAACCCTCTTAGTAAGAAGCAAAGATACGAAAAATCCAAGAAGTTGTTTCACCCGATCTAATATTTTATTACATTAGCACACCGCTATTCAGTTATCAGAAAATGATCAGACACAGTTTACTATACATCAGTTGACCTAGAAATAAATTTTTAGTTGTGCCCGATTGCAGTAATAAATTATTAACCCTCTTAGTAAGAAGCAAAGATACGAAAAATCCACAAAGTTGTTTCACCCGCTCTAATATTTTATTACCTTAGCCCACCGCTATTGAATGATTAGAAAACGATCAGATTTAGTTTATTATGCATCAATCGACCTAGAAATAAATGTTTAGTTGTGCCCGATTGCAGTAATAAATTATTAACCCTCTTAGTAGGAAGCAAAGATACGAAAAATCCAAGAAGTTGTTTCACCCGCTCTAATATTTTATTACATTAGCCCACCTTCATTTAATTATTAGAAAATGATCAGATTCAGTTTATTAAACAGCTATGGACCTATAAATAAATTTTTAGTTGTGCCCGATTGCAGTAATAAATTATTAACCCTCTTAGTAAGAAGCAAAGATACGAAAAATCCACAAAGTTGTTTCACCCGCTCTAATATTTTATTACCTTAGCCCACCGCTATTGAATGATTAGAAAACGATCAGATTTAGTTTATTATGCATCAATCGACCTAGAAATAAATGTTTAGTTGTGCCCGATTGCAGTAATAAATTATTAACCCTCTTAGTAGGAAGCAAAGATACGAAAAATCCAAGAAGTTGTTTCACCCGCTCTAATATTTTATTACATTAGCCCACCTTCATTTAATTATTAGAAAATGATCAGATTCAGTTTATTAAACATCTATGGACCTATAAATAAATTTTTAGTTGTGCCCGATTGCAGTAATAAATTATTAACCCTCTTAGTAAGAAGCAAAGATACGAAGAATCCGAGAAGTTGTTTCACCCGCTCTAATATTTTATTACATTAGCCCACCGCTATTCAATTATCAGAAAATGATCAGACTCAGTTTATTATACATCTGTTGACCTATAAATAAATTTTTAGTTGTGCCCGATTGCAGTAATAAATTATTAACCCTCTTAGTAAGAAGCAAAGACAACACACAAAGACACAGAAACAACTTTGTGGATTTTTCGTGTCTTTGCTTCTTACTAAAAGGGTTAATAATTTATTACTGCAATCGGGCACAACTAAAAATTTATTTATAGGTCAATAGCTGTTTAATAAACTGAATCTGATCATTTTCTAATAATTAAATGGAGGTGGGCTAATGTAATAAAATATTAGAGCGGGTGAAACAACTTTGTGGATTTTTCGTGTCTTTGCTTCTTACTAAAAGAGTTAATAATTTATTACTGCAATCGGGCACAACTAAAAATTTATTTCTAGGTCAACTAATGCATAATAAACTGAATCTGATCATTTTCTAATAATTAAATAGAGGTGGGCTAATGTAATAAAATATTGGAGTGGGTGAAACAACTTTGTGGATTTTTCGTGCCTTTGCTTCTTGCTAACAGGGTTAATAATTTATTACTGCAATCGGGCACAACTAAAAATTTATTTATAGGTCAACAGATGTATAATAAACTGAATCTGATCATTTTCTAATAATTAAATAGAGGTGGGCTAATGTAATAAAATATTAGAGAAGGTGAAACAACTTCTTGGATTTTTCGTATCTTTGCTTCTTACTAAGAGGGTTAATAATTTATTACTGCAATCGGGCACAACTTAAAATTTATTTATAGGTCAATAGGCATCTGAAAATAAGAAGAACGCCACCTGGTGGTCTATAGTCAAACTAATTATGGGCTTTTCTGTCATTGTCTGTTTAGTGTACGATGATATCAACAATAAATAAATGATAAACTGAGATGCTAAGTTATTAAAAATATGATAGCGTTTAAAGGGGCTACAATTGGCTGGAGCCAACCTAGTCAGTATCCTTTGTAGATTGCAGGGACAACTCGTGAAAGATGAGTTGGCACGACAATGTTCAAAGCATGCCCTCTTTGATGTAGACACCTTTAACCAGGCATTGAGAGGGAAAAACCTGGTGCAATAACCGTGGCCCGAGTAGCAATAATAATGTCTTAGACAATCACACATTGTAAGTGAAATTTTTGAAATAAGTAAGTATATGTAATTCCAGTATATTTAAAAGTACCAAGGCACCATGCACTATTATGTTTTACCTCTGAATATTTCTGTTTCATATTTTACAAAATACTGTTTAATTTATTTTACTTAAAGAATTAATAAATATCTTTTCACTTATATTCAATGTACCACTAATTTCATGGGTATTTGAATCTGAGACACTTGTTTGTAAACATAGAGCATACACATTTATTAAGTTTTGTGTTGAATATGGGTTGTACCACACAAAATAATATGTCCTGCATTTAAAACATATTCTCCTTCATACACACACTTAGAATTTTTAAATTTTTAGTGCTTCACAAAGATTCCATACATTGCAATATGCTTAACTTAAAGTCACTCATGTTTCCTGAAAAAAAAAAAGTGATTTAAATTACAACTGTATATAAATTTAGAAAAATATTTAAGTTTATTAATATTTAACTATCCAGACACCGTTTATGTAGAAGAAACTGTACTTTTCAAGGGAAAAACTAGATAACCTAAAAAAATATGAATTTTGCTGAATAATGCCATTAATATCTTGCAAATCACTTACAACAAAATCTTGCAAACCTTTAGGTCATATATTATTAATGTTATTATTTTTAACGCCAAAAACAACAATAAACAGAACAAAACCAATATAAGTATTCGCCATATAAACAAACAAAAAGCCTATAATTAGTTCACGAGTTCTCCACCTTGGCGCTGGCATCTTAAATTCAGACGCCTATAGATGTTTAATAAACTGAATCTGATCATTTTCTAATAATTAAATGAAGGTGGGCTAATGTAATAAAATATTAGAGAGGGTGAAACAACTTTGTGGATTTTTCGTGTCTTTGCTTCTTACTAAGAGGGTTAATAATTTATTACTGCAATCGGGCACAACTAAAAATTTATTTATAGGTCAATAGATGTTTAATAAACTGAATCTGATCATTTTCTAATAATTAAATGAAGGTGGGCTAATGTAATAAAATATTAGAGAGGGTGAAACAACTTTGTGGATTTTTCGTGTCTTTGCTTCTTACTAAGAGGGTTAATAATTTATTACTGCAATCGGGCACAACTAAAAATTTATTTATAGGTCAACAGATGTATAATAAACTGAATCTGATCATTTTCTGATAATTAAATAGAGGTGGGCTAATGTAATAAAATATTAGAGCGGGTGAAACAACTTTGTGGATTTTTCGTGTCTTTGCTTCTAACTAAGAGGGTTAATAATTTATTACTGCAGTCGGGCACAACTAAAAATTTATTTATAGGTCAACAGATGTATAATAAACTGAATCTGATCATTTTCTAATTATTAAATAGAGGTGGGCTAATGTAATAAAATATTAGAGCGGGTGAAACAACTTTGTGGATTTTTCGTGTCTTTGCTTCTTACTAAAAGGGTTAATAATTTATTACTGCAATCGGGCACAACTAAAAATTTATTTTTAGGTCAACTGATGTATAGTAAACTGAGTCTGATCATTTTCTGATAATTGAATAGCGGTGGGCTAATGTAATAAAATATTAGAGCGGGTGAAACAACTTCTTGGATTCTTCGTATCTTTGCTTCTTACTAAGAGGGTTAATAATTTATTACTGCAATCGGGCACAACTAAAAATTTATTTCTAGGTCAACTGATGTATAGTAAACTGTGTCTGATCATTTTCTGATAACTGAATAGCGGTGGGCTAATGTAATAAAATATTAGAGCGGGTGAAACAACTTCTTGGATTTTTCGTATCTTTGCTTCTTACTAAGAGGGTTAATAATTTATTACTGCAATCGGGCACAACTAAACATTTATTTCTAGGTCGATTGATGCATAATAAACTGAATCTGATCGTTTTCTAATCATTCAATAGTGGTGGGCTAAGGTAATAAAATATTAGAGCGGGTGAAACAACTTTGTGGATTTTTCGTATCTTTGCTTCTTACTAAGAGGGTTAAAAATTTATTACTGCAATCGGGCACAACTAAAAATTTATTTATAGGTCCATAGATGTTTAATAAACAGAATCTGATCATTTTCTAATAATTAAATGGAGGTGGGCTAATGTAATAAAATATTAGAGAGGGTGAAACAACTTTGTGGATTTTTCGTGTCTTTGCTTCTTACTAAGAGGGTTAATAATTTATTACTGCAATCGGGCACAACTAAAAATTTATTTATAGGTCAACTGATGTATAGTAAACTGAGTCTGATCATTTTCTGATAATTGAATAGCAGTGGGCTAATGTAATAAAATATTAGAGCGGGTGAACCAACTTCTTGGATTTTTCGTATCTTTGCTTCTTACTAAGAGGGTTAATAATTCATTACTGCAATCGGGCACAACTAAAAATTAATTTCTAGGTCAACTGATGTATAGTAAACTGAGTCTGATCATTTTCTGATAATTGAATAGCGGTGGGCTAATGTAATAAAATATTAGAGCGGGTGAAACAACTTCTTGGATTTTTCGTATCTTTGCTTCTTACTAAGAGGGTTAATAATTTATTACTGCAATCGGGCACAACTAAAAATGTATTTATAGGTCAATAGATGTTTAATAAACTGAATCTGATCATTTTCTAATAATTAAATGAAGGTGGGCTAATGTAATAAAATATTAGAGAGGGTGAAACAACTTTGTGGATTTTTCGTGTCTGCTTCTTACTAAGAGGGTTAATAATTTATTACTGCAATCGGACAAACTAAAAATTTATTTATAGGTCAACAGATGTATAATAAACTAAATCTGATCATTTTCTAATAATTAATAGAGGTGGGCTAATGTAATAAAATATTGGAGCGGGTGAAACAACTTTGTGGATTTTTCGTGTCTTTGCTTCTTGCTAACAGGGTTAATAATTTATTACTGCAATCGGGCACAACTAAAGATTTATTTATAGGTCAACAGATGTATAATAAACTGAATCTGATCATTTTCTAATAATTAAATAGAGGTGGGCTAATGTAATAAAATATTAGAGAATGTGAAACAACTTCTTGGATTTTTCGTATCTTTGCTTCTTACTAAGAGGGTTAATAATTTATTACTGCAATCGGGCACAACTAAAAATTTATTTATAGGTCAATAGATGTTTAATAAACTGAATCTGATCATATTCTAATAATTAAATGAAGGTGGGCTAATGTAATAAAATATTAGAGAGGGTGAAACAACTTTGTGGATTTTTCGTGTCTTTGCTTCTTACTAAGAGGGTTAATAATTTATTACTGCAATCGGGCACAACTAAAAATTTATTTATAGGTCAACAGATGTATAATAAACTGAATCTGATCATTTTCTAATAATTAAATAGAGGTGGGCTAATGTAATAAAATATTAGAGCGGGTGAAACAACTTTGTGGATTTTTCGTGTCTTTGCTTCTTGCTAACATGGTTAATAATTTATTACTGCAATCGGGCACAACTAAAAATGTATTTATAGGTCAATAGATGTTTAATAAACTGAATCTGATCATTTTCTAATAATTAAATGGAGGTGGGCTAATGTAATAAAATATTAGAGCGGGTGAAACAACTTTGTGGATTTTTCGTGTCTTTGCTTCTTGCTAACATGGTTAATAATTTATTACTGCAATCGGGCACAACTAAAAATGTATTTATAGGTCAATAGATGTTTAATAAACTGAATCTGATCATTTTCTAATAATTAAATGGAGGCGGGCTAATGTAATAAAATATTAGAGAGGGTGAAACAACTTTGTGGATTTTTCGTGCAAACATCTAAAAATTGAATCTGATCATTTTCTAATAATTAAGTAGTGGTGGGCTAATGTAATAAAATATTAAAGCATTACTTTCTCAATTTTTCGTATTTTTGGTTCATACTAAGAGGGTTAATAATTAATTATTGCAGTCGGACACATCTAAGAATTATTTTTTAGGTCACTTGGTGTATACTAAACTAGATCTGATAACTTTTTAATAATTAAATAGTGGTGGGCCAATGTAATAAAATATTACAGCCTGTGAAGGAACAACTTTTTTATTATTGCATTGTGGCATAATTAAATACTAATTTCTATGTTAATTTCTGTGTATTGGACAAAATGACGTTTTATAATAATTAAGTGGTGGTGAGTTAGTGTAATAATATATTAAAGCAATTAAAACAACTTTGTAGATTTTCGTATTCTGCCTTCTTATTGATAAGGTTAATACATTATTTATTGCAATTTATGTGGCACTTCTAAAAAATAAAACACTTTGTCTACTTTTCCTATCCTCATCATTATCTTTTGTAAGATGTAATTCTAGAAATTAATGAAATATT
The DNA here is from genome assembly GCA_936432065.2 of Rutpela maculata. NCBI lineage: Eukaryota > Metazoa > Arthropoda > Insecta > Coleoptera > Cerambycidae > Rutpela > Rutpela maculata. Next base: position 136,211,168 of record OW386286.2, on the reverse strand, counting down.
TAAATATCAAACATGTTCATTTTTGTTGCTTTATGTGAAATTTAATTACTGAACCATTTGAAACTATCACCAATAGCGATACCCGTATTTAAAAAATAGGGGTTGATTTCACCCTCGGTGGAAGAAATGATTAGATTTTTTGTAATTTTTGTTAAGAATCTTTACACAAGTTATTTTAATAAATTTAGAGCTAATTTTAATGTTATGCATATAATATAATTAAAATTACACCTTTGGGGTGGTTTTTACCCCTAGGGTTTGATTATACGGTATTTCGATTATGATGGGTCGAATGTAATTTATTTGTAATAAATTATGGCGCAAGACCGATCTCGATATGTCAATTAGGTAAAAAGTTACGAGTGGCTGGTGTAGGTTTAAGGGTAATCTACGTTGTTTGCTTATAATTAATTACGGGCAATGGTAATAAAATTAATTTTGGTGGTAATAATTTGTAATAAATGTGTAAGAAATTATGCAATAACTTTTTTAGTGGTGGGGTGAAATGGCTGGTGTAGCTTCAAAGCACTCAAAATATGTTTCTATTGTTCTGGATTGCACTCCAGATGTTAGTCACATTGAACAGCTCTAACAGTTGTTTTCAGATTTGTCAACTTAAACAATGTCACAAAGAAAGTTGAAATCAGGCAACATTTTATAAAATTGTGTTCTGCAACTTATCAAACTGAGTTAGAATTATCTGCTAAAATATGTGTTTTGTAATCTAAAAATATATACTATTTGCGGGGACAAGATTATGACATCGGAGCAAATATGCGTAGTGAATACACTGGGCTGTGACAGAAAATCTTGGGAATAAATCCTAGAGCGTTTTATGTACTATGCTGTGCGCATAATTTAAATTTAGTGCCAAACAATGCTGCAGATCGCTCTTTTAAAATAACCTTTTTTTTTTAACTAAACTTGAATTTAAGTCCACATTTCTTGAGAAAGAATATATATCAATATGCGGTTTTGAGGATCTAAGAGATAATTTATTTGTGAAACAGTGAGTTTTGCCCGACTCTTTTAATTTGAGTACATTACTATTAAGACAGTAAAATTAATAGTTGACCCGGAACAAATTTGTAACAACCTGATTTCTTAGGGATTGTATTCTATGGCTATTCAGAACTCTCTAACTGAAAATCTCAAATAATTCGCCTTGCAGAAATGAAGAAAAAATGCGCCGCCATGTTGAAATTGGGCACTTTTTTCCTTTAATCGGTAATAGCCCATACGGATGACACTTTAAGAAAAAAGTAAAGAGGTAAAATATTGAGAGAAAGAGCTAAGTTTTAATGTGGTATAAAATTTTTGCAATAGTTTAAATATTAGCAAAGTTACGGTTGTCAAAATGACAGATTTATATAACAAAATATTAGTTTTTGTTTTTTAATATCCAATTCTCTGGATTAAGATTGTTGCCTAACCAGACTTGAATTTGCCAATACACTCTAGAAATATGATATTTAGTGGCATCGGATGTTGGTGGAAGAACTGCTAGATCGAAGAAAATATTTTGCCCAGCAGAAATCTGATTATACCAACGAACCTGTACCTAATCATTTAAACTGTTAGTTTTTTTACTGCCATACCATATAAAAATAAATTTTTCCCCAGTTACCGCAAGCTGATTTGCTTCAGCAAAACTTTTGAAAATTAATAGGCTGTTACTTTGTTCATTATTATTTTCTAAAACTGAAAATACTGTTTATTGCCCTTTTTTATAAAATGCAGAGGTGGTATCGCATCCGGCATGTGCAAATAGAATATTTTTTACTACATTTTCACTTAGTTCTGAACGTAACTTACACATATTCGTTATTTTATCAGATTTACCTCCATCACCGGGTTTCATCATGTACACATTTTTGTTTTGCAATGTTCAATGAGTAACGTGTGAGCTATTGCCGATTAAAGGAGAAAAGTGCCTAATTTCAACATGGCGGCGCATTTTTTCTTCATTTCTGCACGGTGGATTTTTTGAGATTTTTCAATCTACAAAACGTAAAAGAAAAACATGTTTTTTTTGACAATCTTTATAACTACCGAAATTCCACAAAAAATGGTTATACTTTGTTGAAGCGTATTTTTTTATTCACTGGTTTATAGGACAAAGAGTTATTTCTCAAATTTTTTATATCTCACTTATTTTGTAAATACCGATTTTTTCTAAAACCTGTAATATTTCAATTTTTTTGACGTTGTGCCTTATTGTGCTTTGTAAGAGCCGACCGTGGTAGGTTATTTTAATACCTTGTTAAAATTAGAACAATAAGTAAATTTTTTTGCAAGGTAATCAGTGGAGTACCTAAAATCGGTACACGTTTACGGATTGGGGGACCGTTTTTGTGTTTTCTACATCAAAATATAAACAGAACCGCACTTTATCTCCGGAACGATTAAAAATATCAAATTGAAATTTATCACTAAACCTGTAGATACAATTTTTTTTTTCCAAATTTTGTTGATGTATTTTTCATTCAGGTACCAAAAATATGCGAAAAATTGTATGTCGTTTTAATGGCATTAAATAGAATCTAAATATCTATTTATTTATTTTTATAAGCACTATTATTATATAAAATGTCAACTAAAGAAAAAGAAAAGAACCAAACTTTTTATTATTAACTGATAGTACAGTAAGTGAAGCAGAAAAATGGTAAAATTCCCGGCCCGAAAACGATGAAAGGAATTTCCTTAATTTTTTTTTGCAATATGCTTTATAAAATACGTACATCAAAATCTATATTGTCGCATTACCTTCTTTTTACTTCCACGTCCAGTGGAAGTATAGTAACGACAAAAAAATTTTTCAAAATTTTTATTGTCCAAATAGGCTTAAAATGTCATGAAACGTCGAGATTTTAAGTTTGAGCGAAAAAAAAAAATTTCTGTCTGTCTGTCGGTCTGTCTGTCTGTAACTTTTTTTGGTGCGCACGTTTACTCTGGAACCGTTTGAGATATTGACTTGAAATTTGGTACACATATGTACTTTAACGAGATCTAGAACTAGATTATATTTTCATCTTGTTCCGTCGAAGGGTTGGGGGGTAAATTGGGGTAAATTTGGGGTAAATGGGTAAATCAAGCAGGTAAGAGTCCATGAAATTGGTATTTAGTATATACAAGAGAAGCTGAGGTCTCAAAAAAATTTTTGGCATTAGCCACCCCCATTACCACCCCCACCTCCTTATTAAAGGGGATGAAAAAAAATGTGATTTACTGCATGTACAGGAACCAGAAACCTCAAAATATTTTTTTACTTCATCCACCCCCCTATCACCACCCCCACCCAACTACCGATGTGGGGTATCGTTTTATGGGGTTTTGGGGTAGAGGATTTCAAATATTATATTATTAAAGTTCCATAAACAATTATTTTCACACACAAAGTTTTTTCGTTGTGAGTGACTTGGATAGAGAATCTGGATGTGGAAGTAGTGATTCCTTGGGCAGCGGTTTTATTTATAAGGGTGGAAACTAATTCTAAAAACTGAAAAATTAATTATTCTTCTAATTTTGAAATAAATAAACGAAAATCAATATATTTATGTTTTTGAGGTCGCTGAATACGACTTATGAGACGAAAATATTAAGGGTAGACATCACCCTTAAATACTGAAAAATTAATGTCTTCTAATTTTACGAATAAGATCACGAACATTTATATACTCATGTTCTTGAGGTCGCTGAATATGATAATGAGGTCAAAACATAGGAAAGACGGAAATATTAAGGGTTGAAACCACACTTAAATACTGAAAAATTAATAATTCTTCTGTTACAAAAAAATTCACGAAAATCCATATACTTAACGTTTTTTAGATCGCTGAATAAGATTATGTGGTCTAAATTTGTCTAATTTTATTAAAAAGTAAAAATAATTGTTATAGACTGCTAGTTCACAAGTTCAAAGCAGTATTAATTCTTGACAGAGCTCGTAAAAATATGAGTAAGAGCTCATTGGATTCGGAATGACAAAAAAATGTGCAAAAGTTTCAAACTCGCACATAAACAACTGCAAAAGTTGAAAACAAATAAACATCGAAAAAATAACGAGTTTCGTTTTTTGCAAATAACTCGAAAACTATTAATATTTAGGAAAATTTAAAGAAAGATTCTTAAAGAGGAAGAAATTTCCAATAAAAAAGTCACGACTACCGAAACTCTATCTCTATTATTAATAATTTTAATTGAATGTTGAAAGTAGCGCGGTGAACACTAAGCCGTTACGATGCTCTGAAACCGGCCGTAACAAGTAAAAATATTTTTTTTGTTATTAAATATTAATTTAATATTTTTAATAAATTATGGTATTATTTAGACACTTAAAGGAACAATATCCCGTTGGAAAAAAATTTTTCACCGATTTTTCATAAAATGGTTAATTAACAAATTTTTTTAGAGTTTGCGTTTATGTTTCAAGTCGGATAATTGTTTAACAAGTGGACCATCACTTGTATTGTTTGAAAATATATTTAGTAAGGATAAGATTTAACAACCAATAAATATTAAACACAATTTGGTTTATTACCAACTAGTAAAAAAATTATAAACTACAAATATTTTTCTATTATTCTTGATTACACTCCCGATGATAGTCACATTGAGCAGCTCTAAATAATTGTTTTCAGATTTGTCGACTTAAATAATGTTACAAAGAAAATTGAAATTAGGCAACATTTTATAAAAAGCAACGGATCGATCAAACTGAGTTAGAATGATCTGGATTTGTTCAAAATGTGTTTTGTAATATAAATTTAAATATATTCGTATATATTGCAAATCGTTTTGCAAGATTATGACAACGGAACAAATATGCGTAGTGAGCACAGTGAGGGCTGTGACAGAAAATCTTAGAAATAAATCCTAGACCATGTTAAGCACATGTTAAGTACAATGTTCTGCACATCGTTTAAATCTGTTGCAAAACGATGCTGCAGATCGTTCTTTCAAAGCAACCTTTTTTTAACTAAACTACTGGCTAATTGAAACGGACCAAGCGAATAGATATCAATATGTGATTTTCAGGATTTAAGGGATAATTCATTTGTGAAAAGGTGAGTTTTGTCTAATTCTTTTATTTTGAAGCGTGTTACTTTTTACAGGGTGTAAAAGAAGAGCGTGTTTTTTTTGACAAACTTTATAACTACCGAGATTCGTAGAGATTCCACAAAAAAATGTTTTATATTTTTTTGATGCGATTTTTTTCAGTCACTGGTGTACTGTAAGAAACGATTTCTCACATTTTTTTATATCTCACTTATTTTGTAAGATGCCGATTTTTTTTCTAAAAACCTGTAATTTTTTAATTTTTTTAACGTTATGTCTTATTGTGCTTTGTAAAAGCCGATCATTGTAGGTTATTATAATACCTTATGATAGCTCCTTTAAAATCATAATAAAAAGTAAATCTTTGCATGGTAATCAGTGGAGTATCCAAAATTGGTACATGTTTACGGATTAGGGAATCTTTTTTGGACTTTTACATTAAAATATAAAAAACAGAAACCCATTTATCTCCGGAACAATTACAGATATCAAGCTATAATTTGGCATATCTATGAAAGGACTAACTAAAATGGCTTTACCTGTAGATAAATTTTTTGCCAAATTTTGTTGATTTAATTTTCACACCAAAAATATAAAAGTGTACGAAAAATTGTATGTCTTTTTAATACAATTCAATATAATCTAAATATTTATTTATCTATTTTTATATGCACTATTATTATATAAAATGTCAATTAATAGAGCAATAATAGTTAAATGTATATTAGCGAGAAAAATTATATGTATTCACCATGAACTGAAAGTACAAAAAAATGCATTTATTATTTTAAAGGAACGGCATAAGGTATTATAATAATCTACTACTACTTATGAAAACCAGTGAGGCCTAATGGCAAAAAGATATATATATTTTTTAAACTAGTGACCAAAAAAGAAATGCCATCAAAATAATATTAAATAATGTTTGTTGAATCTCGGTAGTTATAAAGTTTGGTTAAAAAAGCACGCTTTTCTTTCACACCCTGTAAACAGTAACGTGCTTCAAAATAAAAGAAATGAACAAAACCAGCTATTTCAAAAATAAATAATCTCTTAAATTCTGAAAACCTCATATCGATTATCTATTCTCTTTCTCAAAAAATGTGGATTTAAATTCAACCTAAAAATTTGCTTGGTCCCTTTCAATTGGCCAGCGGTTCAAGAACTACAAATATTTTTGTTGGTCACTGGCCGCTAACGCTGTACGCAAATTGATGCAACGTTGCCAGTAACCTGAGGGGACGGCGAATACGTAATATCTGTAGTCCGCCTTATACTAGTTAGAGGTGACTTCGTGTTGACCATTCCTACTTGGTACGGCGACACTAGCGCTGGTGATATACACTCGAACTAAAACTCAAAATTGTAGGTACCAGATGTATGAAGTGACCTCAGAACTATTTTTCGCTAAGTAACTTAGGATGGCATCTGGATTCATTTTACATCGAAATTAAGGCAAAACGTTGTCGCCTCAGCTTTATGAGGTCACAACGTCATATATGAGGTCACAGCGTGTTTAGTATATCTATTCTTGAGGCGACAACGTAGTGTTTATAACTATATATATATATGAAGTCGGTTCAAATGTTAAAAGACAGAAAACAGATAAACGATACTCAGCATTTAAGTTTTACAAAATCTTTGAAAATATTTTATTTTATTAAATTTCAGGAAGTGGGATTCTTTTGTACAGTACACAAACAAAACAAATTTCCTTAACCTACTTAAAATTAATAGGCCTTTGTTTGAAATTTCAATTTGTTATCTTTGGGTGATTGAAGACGAATAATAAATAAATTGAGGATGAAAAAGTAATAAATTTCAATATTTGACACCTTTTGCGCCACAAATTTTCTTTATTTTATTAAACGAAAAAGGTTTTACCTAGGATCCTGCGCTCAAACTACTTTATCCGTGATTGCAATCTACGCTACCGGTCTACCAATTCGAGATCTGCGGCTCCCTCGGTGACAAACTGCAGATGTTGCTGCCCTTAAAGATGGTGCCTGTGATTTGTTTACCTTTCACCAATTCGTCAGGAAATTCGATGATTTTCTTGGAATACTTGCTTTTCGATGCACTTTCGAAGCACTTTTACTTTTACAAGGTAAGTAATGAATCTATTTTCGATGCACAATTTATTTAGACTTACTTTCGATGACGATACAATTGTTTGGAAACTTCCAAAATCACAATTTACCAATTTTATAAATTTTAATAAACTTTAAATCTGTTTAGAACATATTAGATTATTTCTTTTGTTACTTGAGTCATTATAATTTCAACATTTAAATACCACTATGGGTTTTAGCCAATCACAGCGTTCGACGATTTTTGTTTTCAAACTTTTTGAGGTTAATGTTTAATAAAATATACGTCCGTCTGGCTCAACAATTAAATAATGACTGAATAGGCAAATTTGGCTTTCTATTGGCCGAGTTTGACATTTCAAAGGACTTTTGAATACAATTCAATATAATCTAAATATTTATTTATCTATTTTTATATGCACTATTATTATATAAAATGTCAATTAATAGAGCAATAATAGTTAAATGTATATTAGCGAGAAAAATTATATGTATTCACCATGAACTGAAAGTACAAAAAAATGCATTTATTATTTTAAAGGAACGGCATAAGGTATTATAATAATCTACTACTACTTATGAAAACCAGTGAGGCCTAATGGCAAAAAGATATATATATTTTTTAAACTAGTGACCAAAAAAGAAATGCCATCAAAATAATATTAAATAATGTTTGTTGAATCTCGGTAGTTATAAAGTTTGGTTAAAAAAGCACGCTTTTCTTTCACACCCTGTAAACAGTAACGTGCTTCAAAATAAAAGAAATGAACAAAACCAGCTATTTCAAAAATAAATAATCTCTTAAATTCTGAAAACCTCATATCGATTATCTATTCTCTTTCTCAAAAAATGTGGATTTAAATTCAACCTAAAAATTTGCTTGGTCCCTTTCAATTGGCCAGCGGTTCAAGAACTACAAATATTTTTGTTGGTCACTGGCCGCTAACGCTGTACGCAAATTGATGCAACGTTGCCAGTAACCTGAGGGGACGGCGAATACGTAATATCTGTAGTCCGCCTTATACTAGTTAGAGGTGACTTCGTGTTGACCATTCCTACTTGGTACGGCGACACTAGCGCTGGTGATATACACTCGAACTAAAACTCAAAATTGTAGGTACCAGATGTATGAAGTGACCTCAGAACTATTTTTCGCTAAGTAACTTAGGATGGCATCTGGATTCATTTTACATCGAAATTAAGGCAAAACGTTGTCGCCTCAGCTTTATGAGGTCACAACGTCATATATGAGGTCACAGCGTGTTTAGTATATCTATTCTTGAGGCGACAACGTAGTGTTTATAACTATATATATATATGAAGTCGGTTCAAATGTTAAAAGACAGAAAACAGATAAACGATACTCAGCATTTAAGTTTTACAAAATCTTTGAAAATATTTTATTTTATTAAATTTCAGGAAGTGGGATTCTTTTGTACAGTACACAAACAAAACAAATTTCCTTAACCTACTTAAAATTAATAGGCCTTTGTTTGAAATTTCAATTTGTTATCTTTGGGTGATTGAAGACGAATAATAAATAAATTGAGGATGAAAAAGTAATAAATTTCAATATTTGACACCTTTTGCGCCACAAATTTTCTTTATTTTATTAAACGAAAAAGGTTTTACCTAGGATCCTGCGCTCAAACTACTTTATCCGTGATTGCAATCTACGCTACCGGTCTACCAATTCGAGATCTGCGGCTCCCTCGGTGACAAACTGCAGATGTTGCTGCCCTTAAAGATGGTGCCTGTGATTTGTTTACCTTTCACCAATTCGTCAGGAAATTCGATGATTTTCTTGGAATACTTGCTTTTCGATGCACTTTCGAAGCACTTTTACTTTTACAAGGTAAGTAATGAATCTATTTTCGATGCACAATTTATTTAGACTTACTTTCGATGACGATACAATTGTTTGGAAACTTCCAAAATCACAATTTACCAATTTTATAAATTTTAATAAACTTTAAATCTGTTTAGAACATATTAGATTATTTCTTTTGTTACTTGAGTCATTATAATTTCAACATTTAAATACCACTATGGGTTTTAGCCAATCACAGCGTTCGACGATTTTTGTTTTCAAACTTTTTGAGGTTAATGTTTAATAAAATATACGTCCGTCTGGCTCAACAATTAAATAATGACTGAATAGGCAAATTTGGCTTTCTATTGGCCGAGTTTGACATTTCAAAGGACTTTTGAATACAATTCAATATAATCTAAATATTTATTTATCTATTTTTATATGCACTATTATTATATAAAATGTCAATTAATAGAGCAATAATAGTTAAATGTATATTAGCGAGAAAAATTATATGTATTCACCATGAACTGAAAGTACAAAAAAATGCATTTATTATTTTAAAGGAACGGCATAAGGTATTATAATAATCTACTACTACTTATGAAAACCAGTGAGGCCTAATGGCAAAAAGATATATATATTTTTTAAACTAGTGACCAAAAAAGAAATGCCATCAAAATAATATTAAATAATGTTTGTTGAATCTCGGTAGTTATAAAGTTTGGTTAAAAAAGCACGCTTTTCTTTCACACCCTGTAAACAGTAACGTGCTTCAAAATAAAAGAAATGAACAAAACCAGCTATTTCAAAAATAAATAATCTCTTAAATTCTGAAAACCTCATATCGATTATCTATTCTCTTTCTCAAAAAATGTGGATTTAAATTCAACCTAAAAATTTGCTTGGTCCCTTTCAATTGGCCAGCGGTTCAAGAACTACAAATATTTTTGTTGGTCACTGGCCGCTAACGCTGTACGCAAATTGATGCAACGTTGCCAGTAACCTGAGGGGACGGCGAATACGTAATATCTGTAGTCCGCCTTATACTAGTTAGAGGTGACTTCGTGTTGACCATTCCTACTTGGTACGGCGACACTAGCGCTGGTGATATACACTCGAACTAAAACTCAAAATTGTAGGTACCAGATGTATGAAGTGACCTCAGAACTATTTTTCGCTAAGTAACTTAGGATGGCATCTGGATTCATTTTACATCGAAATTAAGGCAAAACGTTGTCGCCTCAGCTTTATGAGGTCACAACGTCATATATGAGGTCACAGCGTGTTTAGTATATCTATTCTTGAGGCGACAACGTAGTGTTTATAACTATATATATATATGAAGTCGGTTCAAATGTTAAAAGACAGAAAACAGATAAACGATACTCAGCATTTAAGTTTTACAAAATCTTTGAAAATATTTTATTTTATTAAATTTCAGGAAGTGGGATTCTTTTGTACAGTACACAAACAAAACAAATTTCCTTAACCTACTTAAAATTAATAGGCCTTTGTTTGAAATTTCAATTTGTTATCTTTGGGTGATTGAAGACGAATAATAAATAAATTGAGGATGAAAAAGTAATAAATTTCAATATTTGACACCTTTTGCGCCACAAATTTTCTTTATTTTATTAAACGAAAAAGGTTTTACCTAGGATCCTGCGCTCAAACTACTTTATCCGTGATTGCAATCTACGCTACCGGTCTACCAATTCGAGATCTGCGGCTCCCTCGGTGACAAACTGCAGATGTTGCTGCCCTTAAAGATGGTGCCTGTGATTTGTTTACCTTTCACCAATTCGTCAGGAAATTCGATGATTTTCTTGGAATACTTGCTTTTCGATGCACTTTCGAAGCACTTTTACTTTTACAAGGTAAGTAATGAATCTATTTTCGATGCACAATTTATTTAGACTTACTTTCGATGACGATACAATTGTTTGGAAACTTCCAAAATCACAATTTACCAATTTTATAAATTTTAATAAACTTTAAATCTGTTTAGAACATATTAGATTATTTCTTTTGTTACTTGAGTCATTATAATTTCAACATTTAAATACCACTATGGGTTTTAGCCAATCACAGCGTTCGACGATTTTTGTTTTCAAACTTTTTGAGGTTAATGTTTAATAAAATATACGTCCGTCTGGCTCAACAATTAAATAATGACTGAATAGGCAAATTTGGCTTTCTATTGGCCGAGTTTGACATTTCAAAGGACTTTTGAATGACTTGATTTAAATAAATTTTATTTTATTTTTGAAATTTTGTGTTTTTTCTCTAATGCTATATGATATGGACAATTTTGTTACAGATTCTTATTCCTTATTTTTAGCTGATCATTTTCATATGCCTTAAGCATAGGTTAAAACATTATTTTTGAAATGCCCCAATATGTTATAAAACTTACAATAAATCACTTAAAAACTAATTACAAGGATTAATTCCACTTCCTGATTATTCTTTAACCTACTAGCAACAATTCTGAACATAATAAACATAATTCAATATCTTTTTGTATTATTTACACACAAATGTTTTATTTTAGTACTCGCTGCACGAAGCTTTCAAGTGTCTGCCCAGAGTTCAAGCATTGCCTGTCTCAAATTGTACAGAAAAATACCGAGTGGACCGTTCTCCAACTCCCTGCATTATAATAATGATGAAAAGTTTATGTATTTGATGAAATTTTGATTAAACATTGCTAGCGTCCTCTCTCTGGATATTTGCGAGCTAAAGTCCCAAATTTAAGTCTTTCCTCATGGATTTCACGATGTACTTTGCGTTAAGGTTTGTACCTTTGAGTTTTTACACATTTTACCTGATTACGATATATCTTTTGCATGAAATTTCACATAATTGGTTTTTACCGATGTTCTACCGATCTTCATTTTTGTGAAGTTCTCTAAAGTTTCCTAACTCTACAAATCTTTACTGTAGGCAAGCATTGTGAGTAGCTTCTCACTATTAAAAGTAGATTTACTTTAATTAATCTTTAATTAACACTAATTTTATTGTTTATTTTTAGGTATTTTCCCTAATTTACATATTACACCAAGTGTTTGCTTACAAAGGTACGTTACATATTTTAATAAACTGATTTTCAACTTGGATATTTTACTAATATATTTATTTACAAATTTCCTTTAAAACACTGGGTATCACCCATCTGCTTTATTACACAGCCTCTAGCTGCTGTGCAAAGATAACTAGGCATGTGTACGAGCCTCTAAACTTAAAGTAAACATCATCAATGTGTGATTTGCATAAATTACTTAAAAATGAAAAACCTCAATATTAGTACTTAATTCTATCATCATAACATTGTTTTACTGGGCTGTGTATGTCATAGCAATATATATATATTGATATGTTATCTCGCGAATATGCTATAGATTTTAAATTTAAATAAACCCTATTTTAGTGAACAGACCATTTATAACGCGCCACTGTTCATCTATGTAGCATATTGTTGATAACACACAGTAGAGCATGAGTGCAAAATTTGCATTAGAAACTCTTAAAATCACCAGGCTACTAGTCGGTATGATTTAAAATTTTTAAATAAATCGAAAATGAATAAACTATAACAATTTATTCAGGGTATATAAATCACCAGAGAAAACAGAAAATACTTATAAACTACTTATATTCTAATTAATTAGGCCTTTGATTATTTATTTATTTCAGATATAATTTTAAAACTGTTATGAAATAATGAAATTTTATAGAATTTGTAAATTGAATTAATATTTTATCTTTTGAAAAGAAATCTGCAGTTTATCTAAATAAAAGTAGGTACCTGTACTTTATATGGTGCTGTACATACCAAAAATCCCAATTGACACCGCACGGAAAACCAGATGGCTTTACGATCGCACACTAGTCTTCATCCTAATGGTGGTTCCAGGTTAAATTGTTTAATTCTTCTTAAAAAACGCTCTCTGTCGCTTCAGATTTATCGATGCACTGATTTCCTATTAGGAATTGCTAAACTTGACTTCTGAAAGTCACTTGACAGGTAAGTCAAATAATTTTTGTGATGACACCTTAGGTTATGTTGACATTTGCCTTCAAACTTGAAATCTTATATATCACGCCTTTTGAGCTGCATTGATATCTGAGCCTTTACTACTAGTTAATTATAAGCTTTTAAAATACAAAATAAGGTATTTACTTGCCACTTTATATTCATGTATTTCAACTTTATTTAATTTTCCATTTAATTATTTACTTCTTATGATTCCTTTTATGTAAATTTAATGTTCTTTGCTTGATTAATTTGCTTTTAATTCATATATTTGGGATCCAAATTTGAGTGATTCTTCCCTTTTTACGATTTTCGTCACCAATCAATAATTCAATTTTTTTTTTTTAACTTTTAATTTTCCATTTTGATTGCTTGTCATTTTTATGACATACATTTTCTTTGATTTATAATAAGTTTTCTCTATTTTACTTTTATTGGTATTTTTAATGATTTAAATACCTTCCTTATTTAATTTCAAACATTTCTATATAACTTTTGTTACATTTCTCCTGATTTTTTTTAACACATTTGCTTAAATCTATACAAAAATACTTAATATTAACGTGATTTATGTCCCTGATTAATCTCTTTTAACTATTAAATAGCTTTGAATACAAATTACATCTAAAATAGGTTTTTATTTCTAAAAACACAATTTTCCTTTTAGGAGTTGACACTGGAGTCCTCGGAGCTGTAAGATCTTTGCAAATCTCCTCCTGAAAACTGCTGAAACACCTTCTTTTAAGTCCTCTCTAATGATTCAAACACAATACTTCGTTTTTTCAAAAGTTCATTTACCTTTAATAAAGCTGATTTCTGTTTTTTTTTGTTCTTCAAAACTCATTAATTGTTCATATATTTAAATCCTTTTGGTTTAAAATAGTTAAGTTTGTTTATGGTTTTTAAATTAATTTCAATTTTATCTTTTAGGTATGGAATTTACTCTATATATATATATATATATATATATATATATATATATATATATATATATATATATATATATATATATATATATATATATATATATATATATATATATATATATATATATATATATATATATATATATATATATATATATATATATATATATATATTTGTCCAGCAAATAATGCAAATAATGCTGCGTCCGTACATGTGCACGATACCATACACTGCTGCGTCCTGTACAATACTGCGTCTGTATACCGGACGCAGTATTGTTTTCTCGTGTTATCTTCAACAAATCTCTGATATGGTCTATTTTCAGCACCTCAGAATGTTCTTCGTGTCCTGGGGTATATGTAAACATAGAAATAAGTTCTGTTTCGTTTCAATTAAGCAAAATATCGACCCGAGTTTTTTTGGATTCGGACGCAGTGTCATATGTTCCGTAAAACTAAAAGTATATTTTTAGTTCCATCAAATTATGTTTGGGGGCGCATAGATTTGTGAACAGAAATATACTTCAAATATTCTCTATTCAAAAATCGTATAATGTTGCGTCCGACATTTGACAACACCGGCACTAATAAATATCTAGTCATTCTTTCATTCTTACTTGGAAAGCCGGTGAGTTCGGACAAGTGTAAAATTCTTGTGAAAATGTATATAAGTTTACAGGTTTCATATTTAAACAGTTATCTTCTTACTTATAATCCGAATATTTTTATCACAGTTTATTTTCAGGAAATGAAATTAATTTCAACGGAAAATAATTTACAAATATTTAGTTATATATAATCATAAAAACAATTAAACTGTTAAGCCATTACTTTGTGGTAATTAATCATGATGACATAATAATGAAACACCAACATTTACTTTATTTCTTATCGCCAAATTACCTACATTACCGCTCGTTGAATAATATACCATAGGTTCATCAAATATTGTCAAATTATGTGGTTTATTATAAGTCTAATAACTATAAATAGAAACATCTTATACCTATTTCTTTGATAAAGAGGGGTTGAAATTTTAGGTTTTTCCGGAAACGGTTAGATCTAAATGCATGAAATTTGGCGGAAATATTTTTTGTTGAAATCTATTAGATCGTGTGTAAGACGAAATTTCTATTTCCACTTTTTCAAGGGGTGAAAACGGAGGTGGTAGATGGTTTAAAGCATACCTGTATCTCTGAAATCGCGTAAGTCAGAAACGTGATTATTCGAGCGATGGAGGGATTTCTGAGGAAATAAGAAGACACACACGTATTCGACGGTTTTCCAAAAGAGACCCCCGAACGAGTGAACGGGTAGGGGGAGGTTTTTAACCCTTTGACAGAAATACCCTTTATTGGAATCTATTAGACACGAGTAGAACCAAATTTCGATTTTCATTTTTTAAAGTGGTGAAAACGGGGGTGGTAGATGGTCTGGTATTTCTGAAATCGCGTAAGTCAGAAACGCGATATTCCAGCAATAGGCTTTCCTGAGGAAATAAGGAGACATGTATTCGACGGTTTCTAAAAAGAGACACCGCGAACGGGTGAACAGGGAGAGGGATGTTTTTAAGCATGAAATTTGACACATACCCGCCCATGTGCTCTATTGTGGATTAAAATAATTATTTTTTCGTTTAACTCGCTTTAACAGAAAAATAGAATAATGGATTGTTATCAAATTGCTATGCGCAGTGAGTTTCCCAGAGTACTATAGATGCGCAGTGGGTTTCCTCGAGTACAATGGATGCGCAGTGGGTTTCCTCGAGTGCAATGGATGCGCAGTGGTTTTCCCCGAGTACTATGGATGCGTAGAAGGTTTCCTTGAGTGCAATGAATGCGCAGTAGGTTTCTCCGGGTACCATGTATGAGCAGTGGGTTTCCACGAGTACTATAGATGTGCAGTGGGTCTTCTTGAGTACAATGGATTCGTAGTGGGTTTCCCCGAGTACCATGCGTACCACGATCCTCAATCTTAACCAAATTTTTATTTAAGAATGTTGGGTTATTCCTTTTGATGTGTTAAATTTTGATTCGTTTAGAGTCGTCTGGTTAAGATTGTTGGGTTGTAGGGAACATGATTTCAAATTCATGTCACCATAAAATGGCTATAACTTTGCGAGGGAACATTGTAGATGACCATTCGAAAGCTTATTTTAAAAAGGAAGAATGTTACTAAATGACGTATTTATTAGAAATAAGCTGAAATTTTTTTTTTGAGTTCTAGACATAACTTCAAAAGTTGTTAAAAAATCCATTATTTTTTAAGTACTTAACCTCAAATATTTCAAAATATTGACGTGATGGGCCAATTCTGAGGCCAGATTCGGATTCAGTTCGAAAAATTACTTCGGAAATGACCCTCGGCTGCTCAACAACATTCATGACCTGTGTTATTGAACTATCAAACTGGTTGCCATAAGTGAAAAGATCCCTAAGAGATCTTATCAGTGTAATTTTGTTCTGATTGGTTGCTTCAGCACACGTGATTAAAAATTGAATTTAATAGGATGTTGCTATTTGAGCTAAAAATTTTCAACACAAGTTTTTATTTCCCAGTAAGTACCACTAAAAAGTGTTAGGCTCTCGGAATTATTATTCAATGAAAATTGTATTGAAACTGTCTTTGTTTTATTTAGAATTAGGTTATTATTTGGAAACCAATGTATGATTTCTTTTAGTGTTTTTTTTTTGCTTCAATAAGTTTGTTGCCTGTAACTAGAATGTTTGTATCATCAGCATAACAGATCACATGAACATTTGGTATATTTTGTAGATGACTGACCACATAGTTAGTAAATATTATATATAAAAGTGGTCCCAAAGTGTGGAACTCCTTGTGTAATATCACAAATATTACTTTCAACTCTACCGGCCATTTTTACAATTTGTGTTCTGTTGTCTAAATAGGAGGAAAATATTTGTAAATCAGTTACTCGTATACCGTATAGTGCTAGTTTGGCCTTAAGCAGCTGATGGTCTACCAAATCAAAAGCTTGTGAGAAATCTTCGAAAAGACCCACAACTGATTTCTTGTTGTCTAAAGCTTTAATGATTTTGTGATGAAAATCACACAACGCAGACTTGTTGCTTTTGTTTGTAGTGAAACCATGTTCAGCAGGAAGCAGTAACATATTCTGATGTAAAAAATCTGATAATTGCTCCTTGAGATGAAGTTCTAAAATTTTAGAGAAACTACATAGTAGACTAATGGCTTCATAATTATTATTATAGTCATTTGCATTCCTCCCCACTTGTGGAGAGACTATGGCTCTTTTAAATTTACTGGGAAATATACCTTTCACTATAGAAAGGTATTATTATATGACATAATGGACGGCTTATCGCATATTTGCATCTTTTATCCAAATTATTAGAAATATTATCATGACCACTAGAATTTGAAGACTTTAAATTATTTACAAGGAGTTCAACATCCTGAGTTGAAACTGGAGATAGATAGATAGATATAAAATAAATCCCCTCTTTGTCCAATATCCAATAACATTTGGTTTCTGGTTTAGAGAAGAATTAAAATAAATTAATTAATTAAATTGATATTAAATATGAGCGCAAACATTTTTACCTTCATAAAAACAGATTTTAAAAATTCTAACGTGGTAAAGTGTGTAAGCCATCTTTTTTTTTATTAATTTTGGGGCGCTGAAAACGAATCTGTTGTCCGTTTTGGCGAAAAATCTAGGGAACACGTTAAAAAACAATCCTATTTGGGTGCCATAAAGAGAAGGTTCTCCTGTTCCCAACCAAAAGTCATTTAAATAATTAAAGAATTTTTTAATTTAAAAAACAAGTAATATTTTCTGAATAGTAATATGCACACCTTACACCCCAACCCCAAAAAATGTGAGAAATATTCATCTGAATTGACTAAATCACATCATTGTGATAAAAAAAACATCAAATTGGGTGATTAGGGATTTCTTTTGCAATTATAACCAATAAAAACTCTAAAAAGATAAAATCCACCACCTTAATTGGTGGAGATGGGTGTAAGAGTATTCAGAAGTAATCGCATTATAACTTGATAATAGCCATTTAACGAGGAGTAATATTGTAACTATACACCGTTCTTGTGGGTGGTGAGGGGTGAGGGAAGCGAGGGGTAATAAAACTGAGTATTTTGAAAGAATTTCCTGCACTAAAGAATAACATTTTGTTGCAAGTTCTAATATCAATTTTAATGCCACCCCAAAATAAGAGTTATTTTTTACGGTCTTCCCGATGTTTTTAACCAATTCGGATGACAGATTCGTAATAGCACCAAAATTAGTAAAAAGATGGTTTCCACACTTTACCTCGGATGGGCCAAAAAAGGACTCTCCCCCTCGTTCCCCTCACCTTGCACCACTTATAAGAACGGTGTAAGTTACAATATCTAATATACGGTTATCTATTTATTAAAAAAAACAAAATTCCTTATTAAAAGGCTATTATCAGGTTATAATGTGATTACTTCTGAATACTCTTACACCCATCCCCACCAATTAAGGTGGTGGATTTTATCCTTTTAGAGTTTTTATTGGTTTTAATTGCGAAAGAAATTCCTAATCATCCAGTTTGTTGTTTTTTATCATAATAAGGTGATTTAGTCAATTCAGATGAATATTTCTCATCCCTGAATATTTCTTACACTTTTGAGGTTGGGGTGTACGGTGTGCATATCACAATCCAGAAAATATTACTTCTTTTTTATATTAAAAATTCTTTAATTATTTAAATGACTTTTGGTCCCGAGACCTTTCGTTAAAAGGGGTGACGGATTCGTTTTCAGCAGTTTAGTAAAAAAGATGGCTTCCACACTTTACCACGGATGGGCAAAAAAGCCCCTTTTTAACATTGTTCATTACAAAAAAGTAAATCCGAAAGCATTTATTATCAAACACATTTGTACTTCAAGAAATGTGTTTTTTAACTTTCAAGACTAAAACTCTTATCATTCGAAATATATGCAAAAAGCAAAAAGCAAGAAGAATATGCTCTCCCTTCTATTCTCAGGTGAACTCATCGCTTCCTGAAGGAGTAAATAAAAATGAACATCTATCCAAAATTCCATTGATCTCCTAAATTCATCATTTTATATTGCAAATTTGAGGCTACTTTTAGTGCACAATTGAGAAAGTGAATCTAATAATAATTGACAGAAAAATCATATTTCGAATTCTACTTACATTTAGAAATATCTGACGGCTATCGATTTGTTCTACTACAAGTGCTATAAAATTATTAGGGTAAATATGACAACCGCGCCGGACGCAGTAATATGCTAAGTTTCACAAAAAGTAGTCATCTCGGATGCAGTATCGTATTGAAGAAGAATGAAATTATTCTCGGACGCAATAACGTGCTGTTTTTGAAAGGACGTAGTATTGTCCTGTATATTAAACTTTTTTATTTCTTGAGTTATTACAATTCTAAAACCAGATGTTAACTGAATTTGATTAGCAGATTCAACATACTTCATTAGATTTCAGCTAACTAACGTATTTCTGGGAGACGCAGTAAGGTTGGTTTGTGAAAGGACGCAACATGATAGCGGGATGTATATATATATATATATATATATATATATATATCTGTGCATTTGTATCGTTCCCGCCTCCTTACAAATTTGTGGCGCCCGCACCTCCACTAGAAATAATATAGATAGATTAGTTCTGTTTACATATACATAACCACCAAATTTCACTTACCAAGGGCACGCGGAGAGGGGAAAGGATTTTTATCATTTTTTACATACACTTTTTTTGTTCATACGATTGGTATGTTTACACCTCATTATATAAATAGTACCTCTCTGACTCAATGTATTTAAAACTGTTATACATAACGGTAGAGTTTGCTTCCTTAAAGGTTTCCAGATTTCTATAGTGTAAAATGCTCTAGCGCTTGCGCAATTAGTTGCGCTATGCAACCGTGTGCGTTTGTTATTATGATGATTAATATTGTGTAAATAGTACTCTATCAGATTACGTTGGTGTTTTACCCGATAATGTGTGCTTATCTATTTTAAAATGAGCCGTTCACGCTAAGTATCTATTGCAGAATAATGTATGTAATTCAAAATATGTTCTTAAGGGAATTATTATTACTATTTATTATGCTTTTCAAAATACATCACTAAATCAGTTCAGTATTGTAACACAATTGTTACATATTAGTCCTCGTAAATTAGATATTTTAGAAGAAATAATTTATAAAGTAATAATATTTGGGATGCATACTCTAGATCGGGTAAAAATAGATACTCGAAAAGTCGTCCCCAATTTAGGGGTGGAACGTCCGTAATGATTATGAATAAAGCTGCTTCGGCTATATTATGGGGACTTAACGCTGTTTTTTTCACTTTTATCTTGTAAACCGTCAAAAGAGAAAAAAGTATAGGAAATAAAAAATTTGTCGCGTTAAATTCTGCATAAAAATGTACTATTAACCTTGTAGCTTATCATCACCTATTTCGTGCTAACAGCGTCCGAAGAGAGGAGTAGTTTGGGGTGCAGATGTAAAAATTCATCTTATTTCAAGTTTGACGGCGAATATCTTAAAACCGGTTACTTTGAGAAAAATGCTCAGGAATGAATTTATAGAGAGGAATTTTCTCCATTAGATACATATATAGCGGGTTTTGTCACAAGTAGTTCATATATTTCCCCTTCTTTACAATTATATTAGAGGATAATCTGTACTGTTCACTCAAAAGAAGATTTGGAGTCACGTTTCAACTTTGAGCTTGCTTCAGTTCCTCTTCTTCTCTTCGATGAAACAGGGTTAATGAGGAAAATTAAGAAAACGTCTCTGTATGATATTTTCAATGCTGTACGGGAGAGGCCAATAGATTTTTCCGATTGCCAGTCCATTGTTGATGGCGGCAATTTGATTCATCATATAGTATGGCCGAAGCAGCTTTATTCGTAATCATTACGGCCAAAAAGTGACTGTAGTGTTTGACGGATATGCTGAAAATGCCTGCAGTATGACGAGCATCGAAAGACAGCAGCGACTTTTGAAACGCATTTCACCGGAAATTATTTTTAATGAGAACACGCCACTGACTGAAACGCAAAATAAAATGATAAACAATCTCACAAAAAGGAACGGTTTATTTCGCAATTGGTGGAGAGATTTAAAAACAAGGGAATCAAAACAATTACTGCTGTAGACGACGCTGTCGTACTCATAGTTCAAACCGCCTTAAAAGAATCTCATGAAAACGATACAGTGGTCATCCTCGGACAAGATATTGATCTTCTCGCATTGATTATCGCTCTCGCACCAAGATAAAGATATCCGTTTCTTAAGAGAGGCCCATAGAGAAATAAAAAATAAAGATTACAGTTCTCGTGACTTGCAGTCCTCGGAAGTTTTAAAAAGCTATATGGAGACAGTTTTGTTTAGCTACACGTTCAGTGGATGCGATAACACTTCATCTTTCTTTGATAAAGGAAAAGTGCAAACGGTGGAATGCATCAATAAAAGAAAAGATCTCGAAGAGGTCGTCCGTATATTCAACAACCATAGCTCAACGAAAAGAGAAATTACAAGTGCTGGAGAGCAATTCGCGCTAGCACTATACCAAGCCCCCAAAAAAACACATCTTTGAATCATCAAATTCATTATCTTCAATAAGTTAGTCGGCCAATCTAGTACTACCGGGATTCTACCAAGACTGCTACCAACATCCGAGGTATTACGTCAACATTCTTACAGAGTATTTCTCCAAATTCATGTTTGGCGAGGAGAAAACTTGGAACCAACGGAATGCAGAAAAGCAGAAAATAATATAAAATATTTCAAAGAGATGATATAAAGAAGTAAAATGTTCAAAATTTTTGAAATGTTAAAAAATTTTTAAAAAGCATTCGAGACGACTCCAACAAACTATCATTAATTAGTAGCAAAATTTATGATTAACCAACAAATATATTCTAGAGTTTTGGTCTCGAATGCTTTTTAAAACATTTTTATTTCTTGCTAGAGGGAAATATTTACATTTTTGCTTCAAAATCATCTAAGTTTTTAAAATATCTTTGGACGGTGGAAGATTATTATTATAAAAACCGTCTTCTACTAATGTTTTTTTTTACTTTTATTATACAGTGTGTCCCAGGATAGATGTAACAAGAGGTGTAATGGACCAAAAATTTTGGAATTTTGGAATGGTATTTGGGGATTGAGTCCTGCTTGTTGTAAAACTAAAGTATACCAAAAATGACTTGATTTGGTGTTCTACAGGGTGTTCTATAAGCAAAGTTGTAAAAATCACCACTAATAGAGTAATTTATTTTTCAAAATATGAAAAAATTCCACTAAGAAAAGTTATTTAGAATGCAATTTTATACCTCTATACCAAATTTCAGGAATATAAAATTATTTTTTTTAAGCTTCCCATTTTTTACGAATTAAGAGTTGAATTCATATTTAAAGTTGTGTAGGAGCAAATGTTAATCATCTCAAAAGGTAGGCTATTGGCAAATAAAAAATTGAATATACGAGAGTAAGAAGGTATAATGTTAATCGAACTAATTGCAAAAAATAATTTCTATGCAGTTTTAATTGAATGATTCAAAATACTAATTTATTGAAAAAATGAGAAGTTTCAAAAAAAATAATTTTATATTCCTGAACTTTGGTATAGAGGTATAAAATTGGAATTTTTTCATATTGTGAAAAATAAAGGTACTTTATTAGTGGTGATTTTTACAACTTTGCTTATAAAACACCCTGTAGAACACCAAATTGGGTCATTTTTGGTATACTTTAGTTTTACAACAAGCAGGACTCAATCCCCAAAAACCATTCCAGAATTCCAAAATTTTTTGTCCATTGCACCTCTTGTTACATCTATCCTGGGACACACTGTATAAGGCCAGTGGCAGTGATAAGTAGTGGATTAAGGGAAACTAGTTACGTTGAGCAATGTTCGTGTCCTGTTGGTTATGCTGGAAGCTTTTGTGAGGTAAATATGTTCTATTTAGTAGAAGATGCTTATTTATTATTAAGGGGTCTCAAAAAGCGGAAAATAAAAATATAATAATTGGCCACAGGTGGCCACGGAAATCAGACGTTTTCAGATCATATCTACAGTCTAACTATCAATTATACATATAGCCATTACGTGAGTATTTATAGGCGTCTGAATTTAAGATGCCAGCGCCAAAGTGGAGAACTCGTGAACTAATTATAGGCTTTTTGTTTGTTAATGTGGCGAATACTTTTATTAATTTTTTTCTGTTTATTGTTGTTTTTGGTGTTAAAAATAATAACATTATTAATATATGACCTAAAGGTTTGCAAGATTTTGTTGTAAGTGATTTGCAATATGTTAATGGCATTATTCAGCAAAATTCATATTTTCTTAGGTTATCTAGTTTTTCCCTTGAAAAGTACAGTTTCTTCGACATAAACGGTGTCTGGCTAGTTAAATATTAATAAACTTAAATATTTCTTTAAATTTATATACAGTTGTAGTTTAAATCACTTTTTTTTTCAGGAAACTGAGTGACATTTAGGTTAAGCATATTGCAATGTATGGAACATTTGTGAATCACAAAAAATGTAAAAATTCTAAGTGTGTGTATGAAGGGGAATATGTCTTAAATGCAGGACATATTATTTTGTGTGGTAAAACCCATATTCAACACAAAACTTAATAAATGTGTGTGCTCTATGTTTACAAACAAGTGTCTCATGGGTATTTGATACCCATGAAATTAGTGGTACATTGAATATAACTGAAAAGATATTTATTAATTCTTTAAGTAAAATAAATGAAACAGTATTTTGTAAAATATGAAATAGAAATATTCAGGGGTAAAACATAATAGTGCATGGTGCAATAGTATATATTACTTTTAAATATACTGGAATTACATATATTTACTTATTTCAAAAATTTCACTTACAATGTGTGATTATCTAGGACATTATTATTGCTACTCGGGCCACGGTTATTTGCACCAGCTTTTTCCCTCTCAATGCCTGGTTAAAGGTGTCTACATCAAAGAGGGTATGCTTTGAACATTGTCGTGCCAACTCAACTTTCACGAGTTGTCCCTGCAATCTACAAAGGATACCGACTAGGTTGGCTCCAGCCAATTGTAGCCCCTTTAAACGCTATCATATTTTTAATAACTTAGCATCTCAGTTTATCATTTACTTATTGTTGATATCATCGTACACTAAAGAGACAATGACAGAAAAGCCCATAATTAGTTTGACTATTGGCCACCAGGTGGCGTACTCCTTATTTTCAGACGCCTATAGAAGTAAATAACTGTGACATCAAGACAGGAGGACAAAAATTTAATTTCAATAAAAATCATCAAGTATCTAAAACAATTAAAATTACTTGCATCTTTATATCCCGAAGGTGGTGGTTAATTAAATACATTTTTAATAAGGTATTTTTAATTTGCTTCAAGCTATAAAGGGGTACAAAAATATTTCTTTCTGAACAAAATAAACGTTTTTTTATTCCCAAATTGAAAAAATAAAAAAAACATTGATCTCTAGAAAGTATTATTTCTGTATATAAAAGTTATTTATATTTTTAGTAAGATAATTTTAGTTACCATGTCTACAGATGCATATAGGAATAGTATGCCTCTTTACTTTGTTGCCAAGTTTATGAGGCGATATCGCTACTTTACTGTAAGGAAGCATTTAATACCTATATACATCAAATGTTTAAAACAGCAGCGCCACCTGGTAAAAGATGTAGTGGGCTATGGTGTATTTTTACATATGTTTATAGGTATTTTCCGCCTCCAAAAAAGTATCGTTAAATAATTCTATCTCTATATCTCTTCCTTTTTTGTCATAATCTTATATGCGCACCAATAAAGCTGATCATTATTGATAATAATGAGTCATGAATTTACTATTTATGACTTGATTTGGTATTCTACGGGGTGTTTTAGAAGCAATGTTGTAAAAATCACCACTAATAGAGTACCTTTATTTTTCAAAATATGAAAAAATTCCACTAAGAAAAGTTATTTAGAATGCAATTTTATATCTCCATGCCAAATTTCAGGAATATAAAATTATTTTTTTGAAACTTCCCATTTTTTCAATAAATTAGTATTTTATTTTGAACCATTCAATTAAAACTGCATAGAAATTATTTTTTGTGAATTAATATTTAAAGTTATGTAGAAGCTAAAAGTAGGCTATGAGAAAAGCAGTGGATGATTAACATTTGCTCCTACACAACTTTAAATATGAATTCAACTCTTAATTTGCAAAAAATGGGAAGTTTCAAAAAAATTATTTTATATTCTTGAAATTTGGTGTAGAGGTATAAAATTGCATTCTAAATAACTTTTCTTAGTGGAATTTTTTCATATTTTGAAAAATAAAGGTACTTTATTAATGGTGATTTTTACAACTTTGCTTATAAAACACCCTGTAGAACACCAAATCAAGTCATTTTTGGTATACTTTAGTTTTACAACAAGCAGGACTCAATCCCCAAATACCATTCCAAATAGATATGCATGGTCATATACAGGCCCGTTTCATACACTGAGCGGGTGTAGTGCAGCCCGATTTGACGCAGTGAAGCCGGGATCGGGCTCATCAACGTACCCCCGTGTATATTATCACTAAATGGCCACAAATCATGTTAGCTTCCTTCCTACAAAATTTTGGGGTGGGCTTCAAAAAGTCATATTTTCATGTTCCGAGAGACACTTTTAGTTCAGCACTGCTGAGTCAGGCAGCGCTGTTCCTGTATATCCAAGACTCTTATACAGCTGATACTTATCGCACGTTGTATAGCCCGATATTTGGCATCGTTGCAATGGCTCGATAATGTTCGACTCTTATTTCCTCTTAAATACTTTCTTCATGAAGTCACAATCGATGAATGAAAGCTCTTTATTTGAATCAATTTTTTAACTTCACAAGTATTGTATCATATTCGAACAATTTTTCTAAATTCAAAAATTTATATGCCTACTAAGAATTATAAAATACATGGTACAGTGTTATGAAAGGAGAATAGTTGTTAGCATCTTAAACATCTTAAAATGTGTTTTGAATTGTAATACAGAAATTCAAATAAATGTCCCTAAATTAGGATTGTGTTTTTTTTTGCATTCAGTATTCAATAATACTATACTTAATGATTATAATTTTGGTGATAAAATTTTCATGGAGAAATATCGGGACATGAAGCAATAATTATTATTATGCAGAATGATGTTTTACATATTATAAGGATAGATAGGCATTGTCCATAATGACTATAAGCTGATACTACTTCCACATCCGCATAGTGGAGTGGACGTATAATAAAGGTAAAAAAAATGTTTTTTTTTAAACAGGTTTAGAATGTCACGAAAGGTCGATATTGTAAGTTTGGACAAAAAAAATATGTCTGTAATTTCTTTTTATGCGCACGATTAGTCTGGAACCGTTCATGATGTTAACTCAAAATTTGGGACACCTGTGTATTATAATGAGATCTGGAAATAGATTATGTTTTGATCTTATTCCGTTGAAGCTTGGGATGGGGAGGTAAATAGGGGTAAATAGGCAAAGCAAGCAAGTGAGAGTTGATAAAATTGGGATTTAGTGTATGTACGAGAAGCCAAGTACCTACTCAAAATATTTTTGACATCAGCCACTTCCACTGTCACCCCCATTACCATCCCCACCCCATTATTAAAGGGCGAAAAAAAAATAAGAAAATTGTGATTTTGTGTGTATAAGTACCAAAGGCCTCAATTATTCTATTTGGACGTGCAAAAGAGAACAACGTCATAACTGCAGAATACTTATTACTTACACATCCACGTAGTGGAGTTGAAGTATAGTAATCATAAAAAAATTTTTTTTTGCTCAAATTATTGAAGGTGATTTTTGAAGGGAATAAAAAGATAAAATTGTGATTTAGTGTGTATAAAGGAACAAAAGGCCTGAATACTTTTTTGGCACTAGCCACCCTCTCTACCACCCCTGTTCTACCTCTACCACATTATTAAAGGGAATAAAAAAACAAAATTATGATTGTTGTGTACAAAAGCCTCTAAATTTTTTTGCCAACAGCTTCCCCCTCTACTACGCCCATTACCATGTAGCACATCGTTTTATGGCTTTTTGGGATAGACGATTTCAAATATTATATTATCAAAGTTCTATGAACAATTATTTCTACACAGTGGATTGCAAATATAGTATCGACATTTTTTTTGCTGTAAAAGGCTTGGATAGGAGAATCTAGATGTGGAAGTAGTGATTTTTTAGGCAGCGGTTTTTTTTTATTAATGAACACATATTTTTAAGATGGTTATTTGAATTTATATTTGTAGTCGGTCTCCCTGCATGGTGCATCTGACATCATGCACCTATCTTGATTGCATTGGATTCGGAATGACGTCTAGAAAAATGTGCAAAAGTTTCAATCCCGCACATAAACAATTGCAAAAGTTATAAACTAATGAAAACTGAAAAAATAACGAGTTCCGTTTCTTGCAAATAACTCAAAAACTATTAATATTTAAGAAATTTTAAAGAGAGATTCTTAAAGAGGAAGAAATTTCCAATAAAAAAGTCCCAACTCCTGAAACTCGATTATTAACGAGATTATTAATAATTTTAATTTAATGTTGAAAATAGAGCTCCGCGCAACAAACACTAAGCCGTTACGATGCTCTGAAACCGTCCGGAACAAGTAAAAAATTTTATTTTTAAATTTATTATTTGCAATTCTCTACAAGGTGAAAAAAAAAGATTTTTTTGTCGTGAATTTATTTGTTTATTTAATACAATTCGTTATTACTAATCGCCGAATGTGTTTATATTTTTTTTAAATAGAAAAAAAATAACAAAAACAACCGTATACATAAACATGAAAATTCTTTTGTGAATAATAATTTAAAAATCGAGAAAATACTCGTATCAAGTATGCCGTGGAAATTGACAAAAACTAGATTCAAAACATTAATTTTGTCTGCATAATCAAAGCGTTCTGTCCGAAATGTTCATTTTATTTAACACATGTTAGAATCAAAACATAGCCTACTGCTATTCTTGTTTTATTATATGTAGGCAAATAATATACCTACATATTTAGATAAAAAAAGGTATATTTTAATCACAGTTAGAAAACACTTAAGCAAATATTAGTGGGAAAAGAGTTGAGCGTTTTATGATTTTATGACAGCATCAAAAAAGGTGATTAAGGAATTCTTTCTGCCGCGATTTTATTATTTTAATTTGTTTTTGGTGTGGTAACAAGTGCAGTAAGAAGTCCCGAACTAAATCTAGGCATTGCTTCAAAAAATGTAAACAATGTATGTGTCAATATTAGAATTTTCTGCTATTTTTCTTATTATTTCTGGTCTTAGTAATCGCAAAAAATAAAAAGACAAATTTTGAATAAAAATAGACAAAAAAACTTTCTGATAATTTGTTAACTTGCAAGAATATAAAAACCATTAAAAATTACTGTCTATGTATAATTTAAGAAATATAGTGTAGTAATGGATAAATCTATAACGAAAATGAGTGAAACCATATCTTTTATTGCTTTATTTTTCGAGTTGTTTATAAAATAACAAAGTTAAAAATATCACGTGTCTATTCAAAAAATAAGAAAAAAAAATTGTACCATCTACAAATAATTCTTTTCGTGAAGTATACGTCATTACCTCTAGGCTGCAGTTTTAGCCATGTATTTTTACGGAATTGAAAATTATTTTTTCTGTACTAAAGCATTTCTTACAAACAATGATTTTCATTTTATTTTAAATTTCCAACTGCTCAGTTAATTTATTCTAATATTTTGATTATTTAATTTTAACGAATTCTAAAATAATTTTTTATGCTCTATTCATACATTTTATTTTCGTTATAGTAATATAGGACTAATAATTTTTTAGTTAGATCTATGATGGCTAAATACTGTAATATAACTCTGTCTTGCTTTGTATACCATTGGCAACAGTTCTTTTGGCATTTGAGACGCTTTAATTGTTTTATTGCTCTGTGCAAGAAAGCAACATGTCACCAGAAGTTGAATGTAGGTAGAAGAATGTAAGAAAAAAGGTACCAGCTTATCTGAACGAAGCACAATGCAACAGCACAGGAGGGAGGGAGAGAGAGAGAGAGACCACGCGCTTGGCGAAATATAAAGTATTCTAACAATGTTTTAACATGATTTTAATAATTTTTCATATGTATATAAAAATTCAACTAATTCAGATTTCATGTCAAAAGGTCTATTTGTTATTTGACAAATGCACAAATTTCTCACCTAGTAAATTCGCAGAATTTTGATTGGATTGTTCATAATTTTATGACCCTTTACGTAGTAAAAGTTTTTATATTTAGAAATTGATGGATGGTGGTTAAAAATATGTTTCCATAAGATCATAAAATTATCTAAGACCCGAAAATCCCAAAATGCGGTGACAATACGAAGAAGTCAATTTTTATTTAAATGGAAACAACATAAATTTAAAAATCCGTGCTGTCTTGAAAAGTGTTTTCGGGAATCTACAGATGACGTATGCTTTTTCAAATATTTAATTGCATTTTAAATGACCGACAAAAAAATTTAAAACTGACGACAGACAAGCGTTTCGTTACCTCATTTTTGATAGTTTGGCGACCGGTACTTTAATTAAGTAAAATAATAAATAAATAAGCGTTTATTGTGCACAAAAGAGTTTACACACAAAAGGAAGAAGTCAGCGTAAACTAGCTTCCCCATATACATTAAGAAAACATATTATGACTGTACGCAGTATTACATTAAATTAAGAAAATTATTAAACAAAATTTTTATATAATTATAAATAATTATATAAAATAAAATATAAATATTGTATTACCTTTAATTACGATAATTTAACTATCAAATATACCGTTTTTTATTATAACCATTATACGAGAGAATTTTATGCTCTACCGAAAAGGTACGCATATTGTTTTGCCCTATCTTGCTTAATTTTCAAAATATTGAGGAAAAAGCATATTTTGTTGCAATTATTGTTAGTAACTTTTAAACCGAAAAAGAAAGAAAAGAAAATAATATCACACAAATTCCTTTTTAAGAGTGACATGCGAAGACTAATTAATGTCGGGCACAAGTATTTTATATGCTTAAACTAATAGTACAGTAACTAGAGGTTTTAACTTCGGAATAATGTCATATTAAACGGATTTCGTTCATTTTTGGCAGTATAATAGTAAATGCTTCACAGAATATTGTGCGGGGGCCTGCTAATTTATAGTACCACCCCCTGAGAGGGGGTGGCAAAAATATATATATTTATTGGAGCTGAAATAGAATCAAATTTTAAGAAGAAAAGATTCTATGCAACTTTTCGCATAAATTAGTTTTTTATTTGAAAAAACTGTACTAAAAAGTAAAAATAAAATTTTTAAAAATTCATACACCTGGAAACCAAAAGCTTTGGGGACGGTCATATAGTTCTATTGCATAGTTACTTTGCTCAATTGACCGCCCCCAAAGCTTTTGGTTTCCAGGTGAATGAATTAAAAAATTTTTTTTTTACTTTTTAGTACAGTTTTTTCAAATAAAAGCTTTTTCTTAAAAATATTTTTTTATATAATTTTATTTTTTACTTTTTAGTCTACTTATTTTACAGACAGACAGACAAAACCCTTTCATTTGCCACCGCCATATCCACCCCTTCCCTCTCCCGTCTTCTCCCCTTCTAACACTACTTCCCACTTATTCCCACGTCTTCCCATCCCTTCCCCTCCCCTTTCCCATCTCGTAATTAGAACTAGTCCAAATTCAGCTTGCAAGATTTGACCTAAAGAAACAAACTAACATACAAGCAAACATTGCAAGTTAAATAAAAGCTTTTAAAAAAAGGTATTTCCAAACGACTTTCGTCAAGTATCTCGAAAAGTATTACTTTACCGAAAAAATGTTACAGACCAATTACAGAAAGTACAAACTGGGAATTAATTATATCTTTTGTTTATTGATGTAGGATTAATAATTTCGGAGATATTTAAGTTTATATTTGGTATCCAAGTGTTTCGAAATTACCTTTAAAGTTTTAAATGCATTTTCTGCTAAAGCAAGTGCATTAAATGAGCATCTAGGTAATGCTACATCTTAAGGAAAAACTGTATTTGAGATAATTTCTTTAAATTACTGGCTAATTAGAGTAACAAAATGGCGACCTTTTTATATAAAAAAATATAAATACGCACATTTTTCTATCATAACTTCTTTATTTTTTATGCTACAGGAACGAGTAATAAATAATTTGAAAGCGCAATTAATTGCCTCTAATTTCATTTCTTATCATGCGTGACGTAGGTGTCACAATTTCTGAGATATTTAACATTTAAACTGCATTTTTCGTCTTATAAACGTATGGACGCCATTTGTAAACTTTCATATCTCCGAAACTATTAAATCTATGTAAATAAATAAACAAGCGAAATTCATTATCAGTTTATGAGCTTTATTTTTGGTCTCTACCCATTTTTAAATAAAACTAATATTTATTGAGATACCTATTTGGAAAAGGAAAACAAAATTGCGTTTTATCGAAAATACCTGTATAGTTTAAACTGTATTTTTTTCTAAAGCAAGTGCTGTATACAAACCAAAAAATTTGAGCATCTACGTCATGCTATTTATATATTAATGAGAAACAGTGTTTGAAATTCCTTTTTTTAATTACTGGCTAATTACAGTAACAAAATGGCGACGTTGTTTTTAAAAAATGTGTAGACGCACATTGCTTCGGTCATAACTTCTTTGCTTTTTATGCTATAGAAACAAATAAAAGAACAGTTGAAAGCTTAATTAATAACTTATTATTCTACCTATTAGCATCCTTGACGTATGTGTCACAGTTTCTGAGATATTCAACTCTCACTCTAAATAATTGTCTTATGAACATTTGGATGCCAAATGTAAACTTAAATATCTCCGAAATTATTAATCCTACATCAATAAACAAAAAATATAATTAATTCCCAGTTTGTACTTTCTGTAATTAGTCTGCAACATTTTTTCGATAAAGCAATACTTTTCGAGATACCTGACGAAAACCGCTTGGAAACTTTTTTTTTTAAGCTAAAATCGCAATTTTGAAGTCGTTATAACTTAAAAACTATCAATTTATGTGAAAAGTTACATAGAAACTTTTCTTCTTAAAATTTGATTCTACTTCAGCTCCAGTAAATATATATATTTTTTAAGTGCCACCACCTGAGAGGGGGTGGCATCCACCCCCTATAAATTAGCAAGCCCCCGCACAATATAGAAACTTTTCTGTGAAGCTTATACTTCCAAAAATGAACGAAATCCATTCAATATGACATTATTCCGAAGTTTTGCATATTTTTTACCTCTAGGTACTGTACTATAATAATAATTATTATTTTTATTAGTGCAAGCATATGAAATATAATCAATAAAAGATAATATTATATTTTTGCTTGCCATACTTAAAAGGGAATTTTGTGCCCTATAGTACGTCGGGTACATGGCTACATAAGCCAAAAAACTGCACTTTTTGATTGGGATGTGCCACTTTCTGATCTTTGGTTGATGCCAAAAGATAACTTTTCAGATAGGGAGCCACTTTAAAATCCGTGAGACACACCAAAATGGCGGCCATTAAATATGGCTGCCATTAGCCACAATCAATGTTTTTGTATCTCATCTCCTAATGGTTCGATTAAGCTTTTGTAAAGAAGACACTTTTTTGTCCCTTTACATTTATCTCTCCACCTTAAGGGTTCTGCGCAATTTAAAAAAATATATGTTTTTTAATTTTTAAAGATAATTCTTTGCACAGTGGGACAAACTGAATCTGAAAACTTATTTCATATAATGCAACTTTCAATTGATGTTAACTTGGGACACCTGGTACGTAGTAGAGGTCATTGTAATAACTTTTTCAAAATTAAGCCTATAAGTATAGCGACAGTGAAATAAAATTAAATGAAAAACTTATAAATACTTCAAAGAGAACTTCATGCTTTGTTGTTATTTGATGGCAATCAATTTTTGCTCATATTTGACCCATATGCTCGGAAACACAAAGGTCACTTGCTGTCTCAAAATAAGTACAGTTTCAAAAGAAAAATTACATCGAGGGATTCTTTTACTATTGCACCTAATAATACTGTATTATTAAAACAATTCGTTTTATATATCTCTGTTAGGTAAATAAATGTAATTTAATTTCTACCCCTTTACATCTTTTTATTTTAATGTGAATGAGGCAATAATTTAAAAGTGGAAAACAAAAAATGAGGACAAATTCAAAATATTTAAATACTTATAGGCCAACCACGGAGTAATTACATTATCAGTTATTAATAATTAATGTCTATTTGCATAAATGTGTTCAAAGTATACTTCTATGCAAGTCGGGGTTATTTGCCCGCTGAGTAGTTGTTTCCTTCAAATCCGATTTCATAAACAGTGAGTATAGCCCACTAAGGCTAGAGGTCGCCGCTCTTGGTACTTGCAAAAAAGCAAGTCGCTATACGTCAGTGACATTTGTCCGACGTATAGTAGCATCTGACCATATGAGAGTTTACCTCTCACCCTCACTTCATTTGATTCAGTTTGTATAAGACTAGCAAGTTGACCACTATCATTTGTCTGTTCCATGACCTATGGCATACTGATGAGAATATAATAAATTCGAAACCGGTCTATGTCTGGTTAGGAACAGACGAATGATAGTTGGTTACTGATCACGATTTGAAGGTGTGATTCAATGCAGGTCGGGGTATTTGCTCGCTGAGTAGTTGTTTCCTTCAAATCCGATTTCATAAACAGTGAGTATAGTGAGTATAGCCCACTAAGGCTAGAGGTCGCCGCTCTTGGTACTTGCAAAAAAGCTAGTCGCTATACGTCAGTGTATATATATATATATATATACACAAGAATACCTTAACAACACTAAAATTTTTAAAATTGTATACATTATAAAAAAAGAAAATAAATATAATACTAAGTACTTTAACAATGATATACAATATAAGACATAAGATAAGCATATACTGCTAAATTTCAAGTGATTAAAATGATGGTCTAATGTGAATTAGTTATTTTTTAAATCTATTAAATCATTTTTTTTTTTTTCAGTTCTCATTACAAATTGTTTGGTGGAAACTATTTTAAATTTATGAACTTATTTTATGTTTCTAATTTCAGTGGGTAAAAAATTATACGTTTTCGGAGCAAGGAAGTTATGGCTCCTCTGGCCGATGATTTTTGACATTCTTTTACAAAAAACATCATTTTTATATCTGGTTTGGTGTTTGTGATTTGCCAAGTTCTTTTCTTCAGAATATGTTTTTACTACTAAGGAGTGAAAGTATTGTGATGTGTTGCAACCCCTAGAATGTAGGCAACACAGAATTCAATTA
Organism: Rutpela maculata; assembly: GCA_936432065.2. Lineage (NCBI taxonomy): Eukaryota > Metazoa > Arthropoda > Insecta > Coleoptera > Cerambycidae > Rutpela > Rutpela maculata. The sequence goes on along the minus strand of OW386286.2, from coordinate 136,176,831 downwards.
ATTCAGATGTCTCAATGTAGAGATTTGCACCTGCTCGAGAAAGAACCTACCAGAAGCTCTAGAGTGATGACATCTGGAACTATCTAGAGAATGGTGGTGTCATCACAGAAAAATGGGGATCTGTCATTTTTAGGTATAAAAGGCCGCATTCTCGGCGGGAAGAAGAAGTTTTGATGTTTTGAATCGACAAGTGAGGTTAAGACTCCAAAATGAAAACAAAATGATAAACATTGTTATTTTTTGTCAGTAAAGTGCATTTAAGTTAATAATAGTATTGTGAAGTATCCAGTAAATGATTTAATAAAGTGTGTTAGTGGACATCTCTTGTTATAATTTTTGGAACCCACGGAATTTGCAAGGGCGGTTTCCTAGGGGGTGGAAACACGTCACAAAATGGTGTCAGAAGTGGGATTTTATGACAAGAGGAGCTCTGAAGTTGTGCTGAAGTGTTCGAGAAGTATTCTCGAGCGTTAGTGCTAACACAGAGGACTAATTTACTGGACATTGTTCGAGGGTTATTTTCGAACAGGAAAATAGTGTTAAGTGCATTTTTTTAGACATTGTAGAACATTTGATTAGGACATTAGTGTGATAATTAAATCCTTTAAACTGAGAAGTGATAGAGACACTGAAAAAGACTCATTTGTGTTAGTGCGTAAAAATTACTAAAACTTTTCTATTTGGACATTAGTGGAGATTATTAAATTCTCTGAACTGGATAGTGACAAAAGACTCTGGATAAGACTTTTTCGTGCTGTTTCGAGATTTTTCTGGAAAGTCCCATTACCGATATTGACGTGACAGTTAAATTTATTTTATTTTAACATAATCTTATGCCCATAGAAACAAGAAGATGATGGACCAGCAGCGCCAAAAGGATGAAGAAAGAAGACGTCAAGAGGAAGAAAAGTGGCGTCAAGAAGAAAGAGACGAATTGAAGAAAATTATGGAAGACCCGGAAATAAGACGCCAAGAAGAAAAAGAAAAACAAGAAAAGCGGCGTCAAGAAGAAAAAGAAGAGCAAGAAACAAGACGTCAAGAAGAAAGAGAATTAAAGAAAATGGTGGAAAATCTGGAAATAAGACGCCAACAAGAAAGACAGCGTCAAGAAGAAAAGAGGAAAAAGAAAGACGCCAGGAAGAACTGAGAAAAATACTAAGCGAACACATGAAAATCCAGCAAGACGCTATGAACTCAATCACTAACAAAATTAAGGAGGACATGGGAATTGTAGAGGCTGAAGTCTGTAAGGTCGAAGGAAAAGTAGACAAGGTAGAAGAGAAGTAGATAAGTTTGAAGAAAAGATGAGCGAGTTCGAAGGAGAAGTAGAGCGGCTTAAACAACAGTTGAGAGAGAAAGGAGGCCAGCTAGTGGCATCATCAGGCCCTCGATTAAAACCTCCCTTCTTTGACAACCAAAGCTCATCGACGACCTATAAAAGACAATTCGAGGCAGCTGATTCTGCAAGTAACTGGGACAACGAGGAAAAGGCTATGGCATTAGTTCTGGAGTTAAGAGGCCAAACCTCGTAGTTGCTTCAGACTATCCCAGTGGAAAAACAAAGGGACTTCAAGGTTTTGGAAGCTGCATTGGACTTGAGATATGGCGACCAACACCTTGCCCAAGTATACCAGGCTTAGCTAAAATCACGGACACAAAAGACTGGGGAAAGTTTACAAGAATTTGAAGCTGCGATAGAAAGACTGGCACACCTGGCGTATTCGAGTGCACCTAGAGAATTTCAGGAACAATTAGTCGTGGGGGCCTTTTTAGATGGCATAAGGGACGAAGAGGTCAGGCGAGTTCTGAGGCTGACGAGACACCAAAGCAGTAGCGAAACTTTGGTGCGTGCACTTGAAGTAGAAGCCGCTTATAGGGATACTCCAAGGTCGAGAGTGCGAGCTGTGACTCTCGAAGAATCGCAATCAGAAACGAATCAGAACCTTGTGTTGACTGAGATGCAGAAAATGTTCACCAAATTATTCGACAAATTGGATGGCCTCGGAAAGCAGGAAAAACAACAAAATAAAGGAAAGCCGAGTGGAGGTATTAAATGTTACAACTCGGCAAGGAAGGACATATGAAACGAGACTGTCGACAGCAGAACTCGGAGAGTCGAGTAAATGCTGTGAATGTTGAAGAGAAGCAGGAAAACTAGAGAGAGCAGCACCAAGGTGGGCTGTGCTGGCTAGGGAATGCGGTGCCCCCAGAGAAATAAAAATTTCCCAGCTTCAAAGAATTCCAAGCAGTCTGTTGTCGCAAGGATATGTGAATGGAAGAAAATGCGTGTTTACTATTGACACCGGTGCTACGTCATCAATAGTGCGGCCAGGGTTTATATCAGGCTTGCAGATTGACAAGAAACAAAATGGAATAATCATTCGGACAGCCACGGTAGACAGGGCTGCGGTCCATGAAGAGGTCAACTTGGAACTGCAGGTTGGACGGTTGAGGTTCAGTTACAAGGTCATTGTGGCTGACATTATGCATGATTTCATTTTGGGTCTGCACATCAAGGGAGAGCAGGGATTTATTGTTGACGTATGGGAGCGAGTCTTAAAAATTGGAAATGAGGAATTTATTCTGGCAACCGCAGACGACCAATTCCATAATAGTACAGTAACTAGAGGTTTTAACTTCGGAATAATGTCATATTGAACGGACTTCGTTCATTTTTGGCGGTATAATAGTAAATGCTTCACAGAAAAGTTTCTATATTGTGCGGGGGCTTGCTAATTTATAGGGGGTGGATGCCACCCCCTCTCAGAGGGTGGCACTTAAAAAATATACATATTTATTAAAACTGAAATAGAATCAAATTTTAAAAAGAAAAGGTTCTATGCAATTTTTCACATAAATTGATAGTTTTTAAGTTACAACGACTTCAAAACTGCGATTTTAGCTCAAAAAGAAGGTATTTCCAAACGGCTTTTGTCAAGTATCTCGAAAAGTATTACTTTATCGAAAAAATGTTACAGACCAATTACAGAAAGTACAAACTGGTGTGATGGTCTAATATAATAAGTTATTTTATTGTAAATTGTACTTTTAAGACACCCTGTAAGTTAGTTGTTTAAGTTTAATTGTTATTGTTCTATTTAATTTGCTATTAACGATAACATGGCAAATCTGCCGACTGGCAATTTGCTTTGGACTGGAAACGATCGTTTCGACAAAAATATAGATGAATATAATTTAGAACGCGAGTCAAGTTAGACATGTATATTAAGAAAAACGTAATATAGTTCATTTTTGGCGGTATAATAGTAAATGCTTCACAGAAAAGTTTCTATATTGTGCGGGGGCTTGCTAATTTATAGGGGGTGGATGCCACCCCCTCTCAGAGGGTGGCACTTAAAAAATATATATATTTATTAAAACTGAAATAGAATCAAATTTTAAGAAGAAAAGGTTCTATGCAATTTTTCACATAAATTGATAGTTTTTAAGTTACAACGACATCAAAACTGCGATCTTAGCTTAAAAAGAAGGTATTTCCAAACGGCTTTTGTCAAGTATCTCGAAAAGTATTACTTTATCGAAAAAATGTTACAGACCAATTACAGAAAGTACAAACTGGTGTGATGGTCTAATATAATAAGTTATTTTATTGTAAATTGTACTTTTAAGACACCCTGTAAGTTAGTTGTTTAAGTTTAATTGTTATTGTTCTATTTAATTTGCTATTAACGATAACATGGCAAATCTGCCGACTGGCAATTTGCTTTGGACTGGAAACGATCGTTTCGACAAAAATATAGATGAATATAATTTAGAACGCGAGTCAAGTTAGACATGTATATTAAGAAAAACGTAATATAGTTAGATTATGGATATGTAGTATTTTATTTCTAATTCCCTATACTGGAACCTGAACAGCGACTGGTAAGAACATCATATGGCGATCCTGCAAACAGTATAAGGGAAATAAATTAAATTAAAAAACCACAAAAGAAAAATGGGAAGTTCTCAGTCAAAGGAAGAAGTTATTGTCGCACAGGCTGGGAATAGTGGAGGCAATACAGTTGGAACTGGAAATGGATTTTCAATAAAACTTATCATGGAAGTCACAGTAATTATAATAAGTTGTATAATTATAATGGTTTACTGCTTTGGAAGATGTAAAAAAAGATTGGAAAAGAAGATAAGAACAGAAATTACTAGAAGCCAGGACATTGCTTTAGAAGACTTCTGAAATTTTTTTTTAGGTTTTTAGGGTGATTATTGGAACATAGTAATAATAATAATAATAATTTACTGGTATGGAACTAGAATTGGAGTAACTAACCTAAATGTCCAATGGAAATGAATTTAGATATTTATTGGAAGAACTAAAGGTATTCTATCGAAATATTAATAAGGACAATAGTGCACGAAGAAAAGACATTACAGTGATAAACCGTAAGTGTAGAAAATTAGATAAACTAAGAAGTGATTTTTTTAAGTTAAAGGATATATGTAATAAATCTAAGTTAGATATAAAAGTAAAAGATGAAATTAGGGGGTTTGCAGATGCTATAAACAAATATTTAGAGGCTATTAATGAAATTTTAAATGAAAGAAAGGCATTGTCTCGCTCAGAGCAACCTGAAACGGTGAATCAAGATTTAAACTCAATTAACTCTAACATTCAGTCAAGTTCAGATTCCACTGACTCAGATTGTTCGAACGACGACAAAATGGCGGAAAATTTTGATTTGAAAACCGCCGCAACTTTATTGCCTGTGATGAACGGTAACGAAAATGTAACCAAGCAACTAATCGATGCCATCGAATTATATGATGATATGTTAAATCAAACGGGAAAAAAATTGTTAACAACATATATTTTAAAAACTAGATTATCACAAAATGCGAAAATTAGATTAAACAAAACGTACGGATCTAACGCAGCTCTGATTATTGACTTAAGAAAACATTTTATAACCAAAAAATCGGCACCAGCATTATCCTCAAAATTAAATAACGCAAAACAGGGTAATAAAACTATAGATGAATTCGGTAGTTTAATAGAAGATCTACTTGTAAACCTTACCATAACACAAAGCGAGGGCAAGGAAGATGCAGTTCAAATTTTAAACGAGGTAAATGAAAAACTGGCGATTAGCGCTTTTGCAAATGGTTTACGAAATAGCGACTTAAGAACCCTAGTAAAGGCGCGAAATTACAGCAAATTAAGTGAAGCCATACAAGGAGCTAAGGACGAGGAATTACCTACACAAGGAGACCAAATATTTTACACAAATAAACAATTCAGGCGAAGTTCTAATAATAACAGGGGTTTCAGAGGAAATACACATCCTAATACAAACCAAAATAAGGGAAATAATTATAAATTTAGTAGACCTCAAAACAATTATGGCTACAACAGGGGTAATTCAAATAGTTATAGAAATACAAGTTTTAATAGGGGTAATTTTAGGAATCAGGGAAGAAATAATCAATCTAGAAATAATAATAATTCACACCTATATCATCTTTTCAACTTAGATAATAGTCCGCAGAGTAGTTCAAATTTAGAAACGCTAAACTCCCAAAACACATCAGTTGAGAAATTTTTTCGAGCCCCCAGGCAATAAACAAATTAGTAAAAATAAATTGTATAATTTAAATGGGTTAAATTTTGTAGAATTTGAATACAAAAACTCTAAATTAAAGCTTTTGGTAGACACAGGAGCATCTGTTAGTGTTATTTTTGACAAATATTTATCCAGTGATGAAATAATAAATACTTCTGTTAAAACAAAATTAAATGGAATATCTGGGTCAATAAACGCAAAAGGTTCAGTTAATATTACCATGTTTGTAAATAAATTAAAGCTATGTCACGAATTTGTAGTAATTAACGACCTTGACACTGAATGGCATGGTATAGTAGGATCAGATTTCTTTTATGATTACTCAGCAAATATAAATTATGAAAAACTATTACTTTCACTGTAGCTAAAAAACGATAAAATTTCAATTCCTATGCAAAGTGCATACACGTATTGTAAATCAATATCCGAGTTATACGTTATCACTTGTTTACTCGTTATTTTTATTTTGATAACGATACTAGTAAATGTCATAATAAATATAGTTATAAATAATATTGATAGTTTTACGCTATCACTTGTTTACCCATTATTTTATTTTGATTATTAAACGTCTAATAAATATAGTTATAAATATTATCAAATGGCCACAAGTTTGATAAACCGGACATATAAATATCCGTACCAAACTCGCAGCCATCAGAAAGTGTTGTAAGCTGTTCTAATAAAGAAGTTAGTCCAATATTGCAGTTTTCTTCTACCGAGAAATCCTCGTAAACTTATTTGGCGCAGTCGGTAGGATAGTGCCCTTTTGGCAAGTTGTTCAGTGCATCGAGTCACCCCCTGAGAAAAATCCTGCATCGAGCAAGAAGTCCCAGAGGTACGACGCCAGAAGTCAATCTTTATTGTTGAGGCCTATCCAAACAACCTACATGGAGGAGAAGAAAAACGTAAGTCAATACTCAGCTCCTTAGAACGCTTCCCTTTCTCAAATTCAAATTGAAAGTCACTTAATTGTTTAATTTTCAAACTCTTGTGATCCTTTCGGTCTTGAAATTAAATTTTTTCTAAATTCACTTACTATCTCTTAATAGAATTTGTGTGATATTTGGAAAAAAAAAAATATTAGTTGCTAAGTCAGTCTATCGTAGACAACTAAAGAATTAAGTTGCTGTTTATTACATTCTGTAATTTACAGACAGGGAAGAGTCAGATCCTCGACCCTATAATTAAGTAGACCACTCATATGTCATTCACTGATTTACTCGAAAGCCTAGAGGAAGCTATTGCATCTCCTAGCACAAGTAACGAACCAGAAAATAATACTTATACACCTATCCAAGCAAAATTAAGACCCAGTAAATTAAATCCTATTCTTTCTGTTAGTACTCAAAATACAGACATGGCTCAGGTTAATTATCAATTATTACGAATGTATGTTGATGCCATAAGACCATTTGACGGCAATGTTTTCGCCCTCAATGACTTTGTCACAGCCTGTAACGCACTCGAAGTTAACTACGCGAAACCAAACGATACTCCTGATAACATCAATTTAAACAACTTTTTACTTCAATCAATTAAATCAAAATTACACGGGCAAGCTCTCACCATAGTCGGTTGCCGCTTTGACCTAAATTCTTGGGCGGACATCCGCAAAACGTTAATAGACCATTTCTCAGACCCAAGATCAATTGCAAATCTTGAACACGACCTAAGACAAACGACCCGACACAATAATGAATCACTACATGACTTTGGGTTAAGATTGCAAAACTTACAAAGTTTACTATTAGCAAAACTTTCGCAATCAAACGACGGAGCTGCAGAAAAAACAGCTTATACCAAAATATACGAAAAACTAACGCTTGATACATACACCCATTCCTTACCACAAAACTACCAGGTTATGATACGTTTAAGCCCCTTCACAAAACTAGAGGAAGCTATAAATTTGATAGCCCGAGAAGAACAATTCAACAAAACATCAAGACAGACATCGTCGCAAAATTTCATAAAAAATAACTTCCATATGAACCAAAATAGCTTTAAACCTCAATTTCCATCTCAACCAATGAATTTACCCCCACGTCAAACTATTCAAACACATTTCCCTACTAACCAACAAGTATTCGGAAGACAGAATACAAATCAAAATCAAAACGTCTTTAAACCAAGACCACAAAACACTCAGTCATATAAGCCCACTCCAATGTCTGGTGTTTCTGTCCAACCTAGACAAAATTTTGCCAACCCATCAACAAGCAAACAGCATTTTTCGCCCCAATTTCGACCACACACGAACTCCCAAATTAAACGACAATTCCCATGGTTCAAACAATCGAGTCCCCAAAACTTCGTAGCCCAAGAACTACACACAGCCGAACTTGAACCAACAGTAGGATACTACTATTATCCAGAAGAATATTCTGAGATTCCTAACCCTCGACTTGCAAACTTAAATATTTCCGAAAACATCGATCTCATTTCAGAAGAGCCACACGAGTTCCAAAATCAAAATGAAAAATACAATGAGAACGTAAATTTTCTCAAAGAGCCTCGGAACGATCAATCGTCGAATTGAATTCAGTATTCGCCCCTTGTAGTTTACCATATATACAAATCCAAAACCCCCCAATGAAACTTCTCATAGATACAGGTTGCTCTAAAACTATCATTAGACCCCACATAATTGAAAACTTCTATTCTGATTGTATGTACACTAACTCTACAAGAATTAAAACATGTCACGGAGAGACAGACATACAATTTCATGCTGAAATCCCCGCCTTCGACGAATTTAATTCAGACAACACTCTCGACGTATTAGTATATAACTTTCACGAATTTTACGACGGTTTAATAGGTTTTGAAGACTTAGCTAAATTTAAATTTCTGTTAGATTTCAAGAATAACGCCCTCTTTAACCACGATGTTTGCATACCCCTATTATTGAGAACTCCTAACGACACATCACGCACCTATGATTTAAATTCACATGACGTGCTTGTAAAACAGACACCTGTAGATATTTACAGTGGAGAAATTCTAGTTCCATCATTCTCAAACGGCACAGTTACTATCCCTGAAACCCTAACCACTGCAAAAAATGGATTAGCTACAGTAGAACTTCATAACATGAAGGAATTCTCTACACAAGCTACCTTCGACCAGCCTTTCGATGTTCCACCATATCCAGATTTCGAAACTTTCATACGTCCCCTAGAAAACTCTAAACAAAAAATCGATCTAAATAAAAACTACCCGCACAGATCATTTAAATTTCGAAGAAAAATGCACTCGTTTCAGAAAAATTCCAACCTAGAGAAACATCCCAACATACTTTACTTTCCTGACGACAAACCTTCTTTCGCTAACCAGGCAAAACTCAACGTAAACGCAGATTGTCTCTCACGACCCCCTATACAAGAGCTTAATGCCATCAACAATGATGACACTAATTCCATGATTGTAAATTCCCCAGATCTACAATCAATTCTAGATGAATTACCCGAAGTAGACCCAGAAATCGCAGACAATTTAATAAAAGACATTGACGAACATACTTTCGACAACAACGCTGTACATACAGCTCTTTCAAGTTCCACATTCACAATGCCTTACTCAAAATCAGCCATCAATATTTATAAAAACCAGATTTTTATAAAAGAAAGCGACAACGCAGTCACTAACACCCATATCTTAGAAACGCCTTTCCCCGGATACAAGAGACACAGAATTGTACTAAAATCACGAACATCCGATGAGGAGGTATTTAAATTTGTAAAACAGTTCTTACGTTCCACTCAAAATACTCAAAATTGTTTTAATTTCAACGACGAATCTATCAAACACAAAATAATTAGAATATTTCAAAGGTTCTTAAACTCCAACGACTCAATGAGTTGTATAATTTCAAATAAAGTTCTCGAAGATATCTCTCAAGAAGATAAACAGAATCAAATAATAAAATATATGCACGAAGGAAAAACTGTACACCGCGGAACCAAAGTCACAACTAGTTTAATAATGAGAAAATACTATTGGCCTAATATCAACTATCAAGTTGCCCAATATATAAAAAATTGTCACACGTGTAACACTTGTAAATACGACAGGCACCCACAGAAAATTAAATTCCAAAATACACCAATACCCAAGAAACCTCTAGATGTTATTCACATAGACCTTTTTCACTTTTCAAATGAATGTTACCTTACTATCTTCGACCCTTTCTCGAAAATCGGACAAAGCTATCCCTTAAAGTCTAAAACAGGAATGGAAGTACAACAAAACCTCTTAACCTTTATTCAACACTACGGAAAACCTTACAAAATAATTTGTGACAAAGGAAAAGAATTCAATAACACCATGATCATTGACTACTGTGACCTGCATAAAATATCTTTACATTTTACCAGTACCGACAGTCATACATCCAACAGTCCTGTTGAACGCTTCCATAGTTCATTAATAGATAGCATGCGATGCCTAACCTCAGAAAATCCTAATTTCCCCAACTACTACCTAATGAAATTGGCTACTATCGGATACAACGAGTCGATACACTCCCTTACTAAACACACCCCTTTCGAAGTTCTTTTTGGACATTTAGACAAACCCTCTCCGTTTGAAATCTCAGACGAAATTATCACCTCAGACTATATACAGGAACACAAAAACCTTACTCAAGAGCTATACGAACAGCTCAGAATAAACCAAGTTCTAGACAAAGAAAACATAATAGCAAAAATCAATAAAAAACGCAAAGAACCAAAAATTTATAATCCGAACGATATCGTTTATATTAGAAATTCCCAAGCTACACGCGCAAAGAATTTCCCTAAATTTATATCAGCAACAGTAATAAAAGACGAAGGACCCGTTATCATTACTAATAGAGGACGATTTACAAAAAATCAAGTACGTGACAATACACTCGAACAAACCCCAGACAATGATTCTGACGATGAACCCTTGTTTCAGGTGAAACAGAGACTAATCCAGGACAAGATCAACAAACATGTCACCACTCCTATTAGTACTACTGTTGATTTTGAGGACATATTGCCTAAAAATCAAGTCCATTCATAACCCCATCTACCTAATGACTTACCAACCAACCCGACTTATTAATAACTATCACTCATTCTCTTACATCATCGACTTAAACATAGTCGAAAATCAAATCCAACAGACTACCGAAAATATGTTAGATTTCCCGAATATATGTACTAATTATTCAAACACGCGTTTAACCCAACTCTCGAAACTAGTATATTCAAAATTCCTAAACTTTCAACCCATGAATCGAAAAAAACGAGGACTAGTTAATGCTATTGGAAAAATTAATAAATTCTTATACGGTACTCCTGACGCAGATGACTTAGAAGACATAAATTCAAAGTTAAATACTCTTATGAGGAATCAACATTCTTTAACGGCTCAACTAAACCTAAGAACCTCTCTGTATACGCAACTAATGGATAGAATAAACAAAACTTTAGGGGTCATTGAAACAAATGAAAAATCAATCATGTTTCACTTGAACACGACAATAAACCAACTTAATAATTTAGGAAAAAACGTATATTGCCAAAGCTTAGCAAACCAAATATCACAGAACTTCCTACTCATTTTAAATCACTTAGAAACTTTAGAAAATGCACTAGTAAACTCCTATTCAGGAATTATACATCATTTCTTCATGTCTCACTCAGACTTAATACATATTTTGAAGACTTTAGTAACTCTTTATAACTCTAGAAACCTCTTAAAAATAGACACTGATGAATATTACAGATTATTTCACATTCAGACTAAAGTTAACAAGAATTTGATTTATGTTCAATTAACTATCCCACTCTTTGACATTAGAGACTTTCAATTAGTCCAGTTAATTCCCATTCCCTTAAATAACACTATCCTCATACCACCAAAACCCTACCTAGTACTGAGTATTGATCATTCTGCCCATTTATGGAAAGACACTGCCTGCCAAACGATCAACAAATACCATATTTGTGATGGAGAACCTCTACCTTGGACTTCCAATTGTTTCCTTAACTTGTTAGAAGGAAAACAACTTAACGACTGTGTCCTACAAAAGATCAAAGTAAATACCGATCTTCTATTAAGGATTTCCAAAGATAAAATTATTTGCTTCCCTCGAGAAGAAGTTGTTATTAAAAGCTCATGCCCAGAACAAGAAATAATCCAACTAAATACTCTCAGCGAAATTACACTCGAACACAACTGTAGCATTATTATTAAAAACACTACCTACTCGATAGATAGTACTAGACTTGAAGGACGTCCATTCTATCTACCGAAAATCGAAAGATATACTATGTCCCAACTACCAGACCTTCACTTAGAAGAATTTCCCGCAGACTTAAGCAAAATGTCTGAATCATTGAAGCAACTCCAACCACTAGAAATTGAAGACTTCAAGACTCCTACTCATCACACTTGGATTCTCTACTTTCTTATCTTTTTGATTATCTTTGTAATTTTAATTTACGTTTTCTTTAAATATTTCAAGACAAAGCCATTTAACATAAAAATTATAAATAAAGGCAAACCGCCCAATGAACCTATTGAACTCCAAGATTCAAACCTTCATGTAAAGGATATGCATCCATTTTAAGAAGGGAGGAGTTATACGTTATCACTTGTTTACTCGTTATTTTTATTTTGATAACGATACTAGTAAATGTCATAATAAATATAGTTATAAATAATATTGATAGTTTTACGCTATCACTTGTTTACCCATTATTTTATTTTGATTATTAAACGTCTAATAAATATAGTTATAAATATTATCAAATGGCCACAAGTTTGATAAACCGGACATATAAATATCCGTACCAAACTCGCAGCCATCAGAAAGTGTTGTAAGCTGTTCTAATAAAGAAGTTAGTCCAATTTTGCAGTTTTCTTCTACCGAGAAATCCTCGTAAACTTATTTTCCGCGAGATGGGAACAAATATGTTATTTTCATGTAGAGACTACACATGATTGTGTTGTTGTGCCAGAAGAAATTTGTGAAGGCGTTTTTATTGCGGCTAGTCTGGCCACGCCAAATGCTGAAAATATGATACCTGTTAGAATATTAAATATCAGGGACGAGGATATTACTATTAAAAACTTTAAACCAAAAATTGAAAAATTGCAAGACTATAATTTATGCAACTTTCAGAATAATTATAACAATTCAGTAAATAAGGTAGATAGGCTATTAGACATAATTAAACTACAAGGTTTAAACAAAGAAGAACGGGTTTCTTTACAAAAAATTTGTGCAAAATACTCGAACGTATTTCATCTTGAAAACGATGCGCTTACAGTAAGTAATGTTTACGAAGAGCGCATACATTTACAAAAATTCGCAAAACCGGTCTATGTGAAACCTTATCGAATACCACATGCTCAAAAAGAAGAAGTGGAGAAACAAGTAAATGACATGCTACGCGCTGGCATTATTGAGGAAACAAGGTCACCTTGGTCCTCGCCTGTACTTATTGTACCAAAAAAAAGTGATATAAATGGCACCAAAGAATGGAGACTCGTTATCGACTATCGGCTTTTAAATAAGCAGATTGAAGACGACAAGTTCCCATTGCCAAATATTACAGACATTCTGGACTCCCTGTCCGGGGCAGTCTATTTCACCCACCTTGACCTATCACAAGGATATTATCAAATTACTTTAGAACCGTCCAGCCGACCATGTACAGCTTTTACCACTGATCGGGGACAGTATAGGCTACGTAGATTACCACAAGGACTTAAGTCTAGTCCTCACGCTTTCAGTAGGGCAATGTCAGTAGCAATGTCAGGACTAACTTATGAATCTTGTTTTGTATATTTAGATGACCTTATTGTTTTTGGAAATAATTTAATAAACCATAATAAAAACTTAACCAAAGTTCTGCAAAGGTTAAGAGACGTAAATTTGAAACTAAATCCCAACAAATGCGAATTTTTGAAAAAAGACATTTTATACCTAGGCCATGTAATTTCTTCTGGAGGAGTTTCCCCAGATCCTTCAAAAATTGAAGCCCTTCAAAATTACCCGGTTCCTAAAGATTCAAACGAAACAAAGAGATTCGTAGCGATTGCTAATTATTATAGGAAATTCGTCAAAAATTTTTCACATATTGCTGCGCCCTTAAATAATTTATCAAAGAAAGGACAAAAATTCGTATGGACAGATAAATGCCAACAGTCTTTTGAAATATTAAAACAATCCCTAATGAACCCTCCTATATTAATTACAGTATCCAAATTTTTCTCAAGACAATGTAATTATCCTAAAGACTGATGCTTCGGCATCATGTATTGGGGCTGTACTCTCAAATTCAGATGATAAACCAATAGCATATGCAAGCAGATCCCTCAATAAAGCCGAGAAAAATTACAGTGTTATTTCCAAAGAGCTTTTAGCTTTAACCTGGGCTGTCAATCATTTTAGGCCATATTTATTTGCTAGGAAATTTGTTATCATGACAGACCATAGGCCATTGATTTATTTATTCGGAATGACAAATCCGTCAAGCCGATTAACAAAATTTAGGTTAATCTTGGAAGAATACGACTTTGTGGTAAAATATATTAAAGGGAAAAATAACGTAGTTGCAGACGCGCTTTCGCGAATCGATATTTCATCCGACGAATTAAAAAATATGAATAAGGGTGTTTGTAGTTCTATTAATGCTAGAACTAGGGCACAGTATAAGAATATTGAAAATAAGGCTCAACAAACATTAGAAACAGACTTCGACGAAAGGCTTGATCGCCCCGGAGTCGTAGAACTGTTAAAACGACCAAAGGACTCTTTTCAATTATGTCCAATTACAACTTCCGATTTTTATAAGTTAAAAAATTTTCACGGGTACGATTTTAAATTAGGGAGTTTGATTTGTGTTAAAGACGCACGAATCATATATTTGTTGCAGGATTCTCGATCAACGTTAAACCTAGGTAAAACGTTGAGAGACCTGAATATTTTATATAAAAAATATGAAATTCCGGAAATAATCATAATTAAGAATGAAGATAGCGCGCAATTGCTTAAAGAACTCGTAAAATATTCTAACCAAATAAAAAATTCACTTATGAAAATATCTATACTAAAAGATGTTAATAACATCACCGACTTAGAGACTAGACATATCATCTTAAATGATTATCACATACTACCTACCGGAGGATATGCCGGAATAAGACGTATGTACAATATTAAAAAACGTTATTTCTGGACAGGCTTACAAAAAGACGTAGAAGAGTATGTCAAAAAATGTGACGACTGTCAACGATATAAATATTCTATTGCAAATAAAGAACCTATGTCAATAACAAGCACAGCTTCTTCCGGGTTTCAAAAAATTTATTTGGATCTTGTGGGACCCATAGAGGAAGACTGCGAAGGTAACCGCTATATTTTAACATTACAGTGTGAGTTAAGTAAATTTGTAGAGGGATATCCTTTAAAAAATAAAGAAAGTCTCACGGTAGCCAAAGCTTTTGTGGAAAACTTTATCCTACGGTATGGAATTCCTGAAGAGATTGTTTCAGATAGGGGTACAGAATTTTTAGCCTCTACACTGAACGGAACATGCAAATTGTTAAAAATTAAAAAAATACACTCGACGGCTTATCATCACGAAACTCTAGGCTCACTCGAAAATAATCATAAACATTTAGGAGCTTATTTGCGAATACAAGTGGCAAAAAACCCCCATACTTGGAGTTCATGGATTCCATACTGGTGCTTTGCGTATAACAACACAGTTCATTTCGAGACAAAGTACACACCTTATGAACTCATTTTCGGTAAAATAGCAAAATTACCTTCTAACCTTGCAAATAATAAGATTGATCCACTCTATAATTTTGACGAATATCCCGCAGAGTTAAAATATAGATTGCAGCAAGCATGCAACGACGCAAAAAATAATTTGATTGCATCGAAGATTAAAAGAAAAGAGAGAGTCGATAAACAGGCGAAAACTATAAGTTATAGCCCAGGCAATAAAGTTATGTTAAGAAATGAAGTAGGAAATAAAATAGAACCTCTTTATAAAGGTCCCTATAGCATCGTAGAAAATAAATCACCAAATGTAATAATTAAAATAGGTAATAAGCTAGTAGAAGTTCACAAAAATAGAGTTAAATTATACCATTCATAGTTCTTCGGATAGAGAAAAAAAATGCATCAATGAGCTCAGATGTTTTTTTTTCTTTCCTGCCCTTGGGAGGTGTGATGGTCTAATATAATAAGTTATTTTATTGTAAATTGTACTTTTAAGACACCCTGTAAGTTAGTTGTTTAAGTATAATTGTTATTGTTCTATTTAATTTGCTATTAACGATAACATGGCAAATCTGCCGACTGGCAATTTGCTTTGGACTGGAAACGATCGTTTCGACAAAAATATAGATGAATATAATTTAGAACGCGAGTCAAGTTAGACATGTATATTAAGAAAAACGTAATATAGTTAGATTATGGATATGTAGTATTTTATTTCTAATTCCCTATACTGGAACCTGAACAGAGACTGGTAAGAACATCATACTGGGAATTAATTATATTTTTTATTTATTGATGTAGGATTAATAATTTCGGAGATATTTAAGTTTATATTTGGTATTCAAGTGTTTCGAAATTACCTTTAAAGTTTAAAATGCATTTTTTTTATTGGTACCCTATTTTGCTTATTTAAAGTACGCCTCAGTGTTTAAATCCAAGTTTTAAAAACGCGCGTGTTTTAAAGTTACCATGGAAACATCAAAGGTAAGCAAGTACAACTCGTTCATCTGTATCTGTTACCTTTTGCTTTTCCATCCATTTGATGAACTTGTCGTATTCTTTTTTATAAGCGTCTTCCGATTTTTGGGGTATTAACCGCGATTCTGCTTTTCCATTTAAGTAATCAATGTTAGAACTCATTTTAAAGCAATATACAATCAGTGACAACTGTAGTGACAATAATTAATTCTATGTGACAGATTGCAAATTAATTTTTGTTTTCTCATTTTCATGACACTGACAGGTATCCTGATGTCACATCACGAATTCAACTATTTTACATTCTCATTTCTTATTTCCATTTTTTGTAGTAATAATACCAGTATTTATGATTTCAAAGTGTACCAATAAAAAAAATAGCGTAAAGTATTCGTGGATAACTGGTCTTTAAAACACTTGCTCTATTTCGATCACTCCGGCTGCGCCGTCGTGCTCGAAAAATCGCGCGTGTTTTAAAGACCTTAATATCCACTTATACTTTAATATACTATTTTTCTAAAGCAAGTGCTTTAAATGAGCAAAAAGGTTTGAGCATCTAGGTATTGCTACATTTTAACGAAGAACTGTATTTGAGATAATTTTTTTTAAATTACTGGCTAATTAGAGTAACAAAATGACGACCTTTTTATGTAAACAATTATAAATTCCGCACATTTTCCGACATAACTTCTTTATTTATTATGCTACGGGAACGAGTAAAAAATAATTTGAAAGCGCAATTAATTGTCTTTAATTTCATTTCTTAGCATGCGTGACGTAGGTGTCATAATTTCTGAGATATTTAACATTTAAACTGCATTTTTCGTGTCATAAACGTTCGGACGCCATTTGTGAACTTTCTTATCTCCGAAACTATTAAATCTATGTAAATAAATAAACAAGCGAACTTCATTATCAGTTTATGAGCTTTACTTTTCAATAAAACTAATATTTATTGAGATATTTGGAAAAGGAAAAAGAAATTACGTTTTGTCGAAAATACCTTTATAGTTTAAACTGTATTTTTTTCTAAAGAAAGTGCTGTATACAAACCAAAAAATTTGAGCATCTACGTCATGATATATATTAATGAGAAACAGTGTTTGAAATTCCTTTTTTTTAATTACTGGCTAATTACAGTAACAAAATGGCGACGTTGTTATTAAAGAAAAGTGCAGACGCACATTGCTTCGGTCATAACTTCTTTGCTTTTTATGCTACAGAAACAAATAAAAAAACAATTGAAAGCTTAATTAATAACCTATTACTATTAGCATCCTTGACGTAGGTGTCACGATTTCTGAGATATTTAACTCCCACTCTAAATAATTATCTTATGAACACTTGGATGCCAAATGTAAACTTAAATATCTCCGAAATTATTAATCCTGCATCAACAAACAAAAAATATAATTAATTCCCAGTTTGTACTTTCTGTAATTGGTCTGTAACATTTTTTCGATAAAGTAATACTTTTCGACGAAAGTCGTTTGGAAATACTTTTTTTTAAGCTAAAATCGCAATTTTGAAGTCTTTATAACTTAAAAACTATCAATTTATGAGAAAAATTGCATGAAACCTTTTCTTCTTAAAATTTGATTTTACTTCAGCTCCAATATATATATTAAGTGCCACCCTTTGAGAGGGTGGAACCACCCCCTATAAATTAGCAAGCCCCCCCACAATATAGAAACTTTTCTGTGAAGCATTTACTATTATACTGCCAAAAATGAACGAAACCCTTTCAATATTACATTATTCCGAAGTTTTGCATATTTTTCACCTCTAGGTACTGTACTATAAAGCGAGGTTGTTAACAATACAGACGACCAAGATTCCTGCTCATTCAGAAAAAATGATCGATGCTGCCTTAGAAAGAAATCCTGGAGGGTACCGTATTGGCCTAGTTGAAGATGACGAATCGATTAAGTGCCTACCCAATATTATTGTGGTGAGAACTTTATCCCGGACTAAAGACAAAATCCCAATTAGAGTCGTTAATTTAAATTCCCACTAGGTGACAATTAAGGAAGGCAAACCGATTGGCTCCTATGAACCGGTCACGTGGGTAGCAAGGTGCGAGGAACAAACACGAAAATAGACCAGGAAGTTTTGACCTTGCTGAGTACCCAGTTGGAGTCCCCTGGTCATCGCCAGTAGTTTTGGTTGCCAAGAAGGACGGAACATTAAGATTTTGTGTCGATTACCGAAAATTAAATGATGTCACGAAGAAAGACAGTTACCCATTACCACAAATTGATAAGCACGTTGGCAGGCTCACGTTGGTTTTCTACGTTAGATCTTAGGAGTGGATACTGGCAAGTGGGGCTTCATCCTGATGATAAAGAAAAGACAGCTTTTCAGTAGGAAGTGGTCTTTATCAATTTACCGTGATGCCTTTTGGACTTTGCAATGCGCCAGCTAGCTTTGAAAGACTGATGGAATTCGTGCTGCGAGGGCTAACCTGGAGGACGTGCCTGATTTACCTTGACGACGAGCTTGTTATGGGACAGGACTTTACAGAACATTTGAAAAATCTTCAAGAAGAAGCCTGCTATTCCCGAAAGAAGTCAAATTTCTTGGTCACGTTGTGTCTTCGGATGGAATACAAACAGACCCCGACAAAATTTCTGCCGTACGAGATTGGCCAAAACCATCTAACGTTCATGAAGTACAGAGCTTCCTTGGCCTCTGCACTTATTATAGGCGCTTTGTGGAAGGGTTTGCAGAAATTGCGAATCCATTACACAGGCTGACAGAAGAGAAAGTGCAGTACCAATAGATACCGGAATGTGAAACGGCATGGAGAAAATTGAAGGCAGCTCTATGCACTGGTCCTGTGCCAGCGTACCCACAACGGGAAGGACTTTTTATTTTAGACACGGATGCCAGCAATTCTTCGGTCGGTTGTGTACTGTTCCAAATCCAGAATGGGCAGGAAAGAGTGATCGAATACTTTAGCAAGGTGCTGTCCAAATCGGAAAGAAATTATTGTGTAACCCGGAAAGAGTTACTGGCCATCGTTAAATCAGTGGACCATTTTCATAAATATCTTTATGGAAGACATTTCAAGGTTCGGACCGACCATGTTGCATTAAAATAGCCGTTGCAGTTGAAAACCCCTGAAGGTCAACTGGCTCGTTGGATAGAACGGCTGCAACAGTATGATTTCAAAATCGAACATCGACCTGGAAGATCTCATGAGAACGCAGACGCTTTATCTAGAAGATCGTGCAAGGAAGATTGCAAGCACTGCCGCCATGTTGAGAAATTGCAAGGTACGGTGGCCGTCAACACTATTAAAATAAAGGTTCCAGATGATTGGACAACTGAAGCCCTAAGACAAGTACAACTGAATGACACAGAGAGCAAAGGAGAAGGGAATTCGACCAGCGTGGAAAGATGTTTCGGACAAGGCAGTTGTAGTGAAGGCTTTGTGGGCCCAATGGGATTCACTTAATGTCATGAACGCGCTCCCAAGGAGCTTGGGAAAGCCCGGATGGCAAGGAAGTTGTTATGCATCTAGTGATTCCCAGGTGTCGAGTACCAAAAATACTTCAGGAAGTGCATAATGGAGCATCCGGTGGACACTTCGGCGTTAATAAGACCCTGAATAAAGTACGAGAACGATTTTATTGGGTAAATAGTCGTTAGGGTGTGGAAGCTTGGTGTCGCAATTGCAAAATTTGTGCAGCCAGTAAGGGACCATAGACTAGAAATGGGGTGCAATGAAGCAATATAACGTCGGAGCTCCTTTCGAGAGGATTGCGATCGATATAGCCGGCCCATTTCCTGTAACCAAGGACGGCAACAAGTACATACTGGTTGCCATGGACTAAAGTCTTGGTAGATAATTTGATATGTCGGTTTGGTGTACCCCTGGAGCTGCATTCATCAGGAACATTGAGTCGGGGGTATTTCAGGAAATCTGCAAGTTATTGGGGATACACAAAACACGGACAACAGCCCTTCATCCGCAATCAGATGGAATGGTGGAACGACATAACAAGACCATGAAATCTCTCTAAAGTGGTTCATAAGAATCAACGTGACTGGGATCTCCACATACCGTTCTTTCTCATGGCATACAGAGCTGCTATCCACGAGTCTACGAAACAAACACCAACCGTGTAGTATTTGGACATGAGATCAGACTTCCGTGTGATTTGATTTTCGGAACAAGAGGCGGAGAACACCTTCCTGTGAACAGCTATGTGGATGAGATGAGTGAACGGCTAAGAAATGTTCATGAGCTGGTTAGAGACCAAATCACCATAGCTAGTGACCGAATGAAGGCTCGATACGACCGTAAGGGTAGTTCAGAAGGGTTCAAGGCAGGAGATCTGGTTTGGCTGTACAACCCACAGCGACAGAAAGGGAAGTCATCTAAACTTCAGCCTCCTTGGGAAGGACCGTATACTGTTATTACCCCAATTAATGATGTCGTCTATCGGATTTAACGAAGCAAAAAGTCCAAGATGAAGATCGTACACTTGGATAGACTGGCGAAGTATGTGAAAGAGGCTGAATTGCCTGACCGGGACGTTCAGGGTTAAGGAGGGGGCAGTGTGATGTGTTGCAACCCCTAGAATGTAGGCAACACAGAATTCAATTAATTCAGATGTCTGAATGTAGAGATTTTCACCTACTCGGGAAAGAACCTACCAGAAGCTCTAGAGTGATGACATCTGGAACTATCTAGAGAATGGTGGAGTCATCACAGAAAAATGGGGATCTGTCATTTTTAGGTATAAAAGGCCGCATTCTCGGCGGGAAGAAGAAGTTTTGAATTGACAAGTGAGGTTAAGACTCCAAAGTGAAAACAAAGTGATAAACATTGTTATTTTTAGTCAGTAAAGTGCATTTAAGTTAATAATAGTATTGTGAAGTATCCAGTAAATTATTTAATAAAGTGTGTTAGTGAACATATCTTGTTATAATTTTTGGAACCCACGGAATTTGCAAGGGCGGTTTCCTAGGGGTGGAAACACGTCACAGTATAATTGGCGGATGTCCATTATTCTGGCATCTTTGTATAGTATATCTGATGGTTAAGTTATTGGTTTTTTTATATTTAGATTTTTTTTCTAGACTACTAAGTTAGTTTCCTACCCTATCGCAATTTAGATTCAATTAAAGCAAGATAAGTTGTTCTAAGTTCATCAATATTTAGTATATCTCGAAGATTATTAAAGAGGTACAGCGTACGTCTTAATTTACTAACCAATTTCTTTATATGAATATCCCACTTGAAATGAGAATTTATATAAATGCCAAGATATTTCACATGAGTGTTAGATATATACCAGGAAAAGGGAATACAGTTTTAAATGAGTGGCTGCCTCAGTGGGAAGTAAGGCATTCAATTCAATATTTTTCATACAAAAAATGAATCGAAAATCATTTAATTTCTCAGTGCGATTAGTTCCTTTTTATCATATATGTCAATTTACGTATTATATATATATTTTTTTGTATCCAATGCACGCTCAAGTGCTCTAAATAGCACAAATGGGGGCTAACACTACGTTCACACGGCACGGTACAGCACTGCGATTTGATCGAAATGGTATTTTAACCGAATCGGATTGAGTGTTCACACGATGCGGTAGTTTTGTCGCGTTCTGTCTCTTAGGTCCATTCTAAATAACAACTGATGATTCAATGCGGTATACGGTTTACGGCAAAATAATCAAATCGTGTGAAGTCACTCATATACATGTATGCGCCACTGACAGACGATTCGGGTTTTATCGAATGACCGTATGCGGTTGCCAGTGACAAAACGGAACGTCAAATACGAACGAATCGGTAGTTTTCCCGTATAAGGTGGACTACCATATCATGTGAACACGCAGATTTAAAAGTATACGCCACTGTGGAATACGGTCTTTTTACCGTTACGATAAAATGACCGAAACCGTATCGTGTGAACGAGCTGTTAGTTTATTTATATTAATGTTTCAGTTTTTAACAATTACATTGTAGTAGATCAATTTGTTAAATCAACTTATTCTATTCTATTATATTCTATTAAGTTATACATGAAACGCATGTACGCTGTACTATGCATAAAATAAATAGTCTGTTTGTGGAAATATATATTTGTTTATTTATTTTCCCATCATTTTAATACCTCAGCACCTGAGAAGTTTCATTATTTTTTTTTTCTGTTTAACATGTAAATTATAAATAGTTCTGTAAATATATTTTATTTAAACTATAAATTGGACATTTAAACATAATTTACATTATACCGATGATATATTTCGTATTAATATTTATTATAATCACTTAAAAAAATAGAAAAGTAACACTTTTCTTTCGTCTGTAGCTCTTAAACAAATAATTTTCTGGGAGAATGTCAAGAATAATAAAATGTTCAAAATCAATTTTCTTATTTTTTCTATCACTATAAATTTCCAAAAAATGCTTCAGATGCGAGGTATATTGCAAATAAAGCGAAAAATGGCAAAAAATTGACGATTTTTGAATTTTAAAGTTGTTGCCCCACCTGTCACGCGTGCGGATAGTTGGCATATGTTTCTCTACAATCCAAACTACAGTTTAAGAAAAAAAAATTGCCGGTAAACGACATTTCGCACAAAAGGCGACTGGCCTACTATCCAAGACACTCACAACGAGAAAATTTTGTATCTGGAAATAATTGTAAATGGAACTTTAATAATATAATATTTGAAATCGTCTACCACAAAAACACATAAAACGATATCCTACTTCGGTAGTGGGGTGGTGATAGGGGGGGTAGTAGTGGGGGTGGATGAAGTATACAAATATTTTAAGGTTTTTGGTTCTTGTACACACTTAATTACAATATTTTTTCATTACTCTTAATAATGAGGTGGGGGTGGAATGTGGGTGGCTAATGCCAAAATTTTTTGAGACCTTAACTTCTCTTGTATGTACTAAATAACAATTTTATATCAAAATATATTTGTTCTAATAAGCAAAGAGCTCGCGACGCCACTCATGCCCTAGCGCGCGCCCCTTCACGTATTGTCGCCCCTAGGCTATAGCCTAGTTAGCCTTATGGATAATCCGGCCATGTTTAAGTCAATATTTTAACGTATTTACATATACACAAGTTTTCATATTGTTTTCATAATTTTACTTCTAACGTTTACTTCACTTTACAACATGGATGGCGTCATGCACTATGTCGCCATATTGCTTGTTTTTCGATATTTCTTCTTGAAATTTGGGCTGGTTATTCTTTAATTCTTATTATTTTATTTCTGCTATTTGAAGATAATCCAAAGCTACAATTGTTAAAATAATATGTAATAATGCGGCTTTGAGAACATAATGCATATTTTAAATTTTTTTATAACTTTTTTAATTTTTGTCACGAAAATGGTAAATCATCCTAACTTGAACAACTACCGTATGTTCATGTATACAGCTTTGTAGAACTTTTAATATTACTCATACAATAAAAAAATATATTTCGCTAGCAGGATTTGAACCCGAGACGTGCCTATGAATAAAAAGTGCCAGTCGCCTTACCCACTCGGACATCTAGTCGCTTAAGCTCGGTTTGTAAGAACATAATATAACTTGTAGACATATTTGGTGATATTCGGATCTCTAACAGAATCGCTAAAGACCTCACTTTCGGGTCTCTATGCAGTATCTTTTAACAATGTAGCTTTGGATTATTTTCAAGTAGCAAAAGCAAAAGAATAGACATTGCAGAATTACCAGTCCAAATTACAATAAGAAATATCGATTTGTTTATTTATAAGTGACCTAAACGTAAAAATTAACGTATCTCAGCTCCAAATGCAAGTAGAGCATTAATTTTTTTTTAAGTTGCCTTTTTTAATCTACCGTCATTACCCCTTTACCGTTTTTTAATTAATAAAAAAATCAGAGAGTAATTTGAATTTGATTATAACTACAATTTTGAAAATTATAAACAACTGCATAAAAAGCAATAACTCCAATAAATTTTGAAAAAAAAATTCCCTCTCCGTAATCTCAAAGTACCCATAAAAAGCTACAATTTTAGCCATAGTACACATTTCTTGGTTTTGATGGCAGGATTTCACAAGGGTGCAAAGTTTTAACAACAATTGTATATTCGAGCCGTTTTGCCGTTTTGATAACTATATTGATTTGAAATTTTAAGTGGTGATTGTACTTTATAAGAGCTATATTTCTCCAAAATTTCATTGAATATTATCAATTATTTTTGAAAGAACGGTGATTTGTTCAATAACGCATAATTTTGCAATATTCAATTTTTTTTTAAATAATAATAACAATTTTAATGAATTATAGTTTATGTGCATTTATTGTACAGCTAACGAACACTTTTCTCGTTTTTGTTGTTTTCCATAGGACTTATAGATTTCGAGATATTCAAAGAAAACCGATGAAAAACACTGTCTAAAAAATTAAATTGTTTAAATAAACTATACGCCGACCCCGCAGAAACTGCAAAACTGAACTGTGAACTTACGTTGATCCCCTGAACACGTTAAAACAAAAAAACTGCCCTGACCAGACAATTCACATTGCGAATTTTTTAGTCCTAATTTGACTCCACTAATTGTTTATACTGCATTACTCGTATTTCGTCGTTTTACTGTGATTTATATATGCTTATAATATTTAACCTAACTTTCTGAATACTGTAAGAATGAGAATTTACGTCCCGTAGAAAAGACGCACAATTATTAATATTGTTAATATTGTTAATTATGTTAATGAACAACCTTTTAAAAATTTTATTTAATGTCGTGATAGAATTTGGTCAGTTTAATATTACACGGATAGTGTGATAGATTTGAAATGTTTCTTTTCACTTATTTCTTTCTACTAGATGTGGATGGTGTATTGGTTGTTATTTTTTTTCCTATAATTCTCGAAGATGCCCTGTTTAATTGTTGATTAGTTACTTCTTCACTTTCCTGAGTATTTTCGAGGTTATCTTCGTTATCCGTTTCTTAATTTTCAGCTAATTCTTGTGTAGTAAAAATTTGTCCGTTAAAGATAAGTTTGCTATTTTTTTTATAAATGTGTTCAAAAGTTAATTTTGTTATTCTTGTTAATTTTTTAGTTAATAAATAAAATAGAAGGCATAGTTAACAAATGTCAGTAAATAAAAATTAATAAAACAATCTGTAAAAAACATAGCAACATCATTTTAAAAAATGTATCTTTCATGAAATATATTGTTAGCACGATTTTCTATTTATCATTTCTGCAAAAGCAGTGGTCCTTCGAAGTTATCATAATTATCATAAATAGTGGAAGCTTACCATCTACGGTAAGAAAGTGCTCTGCTAAACGCAGACTAAAGGCAGCCACACAACAAGTTGGTCCTTCAGCCGGACGAGCATTTTGAGCAATCAAGCCTCAAATTTGCAAAGAAGTACCAGTGAAATCATCGAAGCATTTTATGAAGAATTACTCCATCACATCAGCGGA
This sequence comes from Rutpela maculata, assembly GCA_936432065.2. Classification (NCBI taxonomy): domain Eukaryota; kingdom Metazoa; phylum Arthropoda; class Insecta; order Coleoptera; family Cerambycidae; genus Rutpela; species Rutpela maculata. Next base: position 136,151,040 of record OW386286.2, on the reverse strand, counting down.
TAGAGACAGCGAATAATAGTTAGCAAGCAACGAAAAATTGATATCAAGCGCTCTGGTCAGAGTCAAGGTTAGTTATTCACAAAATAATTTGCCAGTCTATACTTTTATTTGTGTTAACTCAGTTTCGTGCATTGCCAAATTATCTCAAATTTAAATAAACATTTAAATTGTCAAAATGTCAGAAAAAATTGACATAAAATCTCTTATTCATAAACGTGGTGTTATAAAAGGCCAATCAACCCGATTTATACATTTTTTGGACAATTTCGACGTAAACCAAACAGATTTAAATCAGTTGAAAGATAGGTTAAGCGATTTTAAATCATTATTGGGCAAATTTAGTGATATCCAAACAAACTTGGAAATTTCAGACACTGATACAAATCCTGAAGAACATGATAAAAACAGGGTAGCATTTGAAAGTTCCTACTATTCGGTGTTATCTCGAGCACAGAAAATTTTAGATGAAGTCGCAGGAAAGGAAACGGTGTCGGTAGCCAGTAATCAGCTGTTGGCTATGGAGAATTTAAAAAGAGACATAAAGTTGCCTCCCATCAATCTTGGAACGTTTGAAGGTTCTTTTCAAAATTGGTTATTTTTTAAGGACACCTTTACTTCTCTCATTCACAACAACAAAAATATTTCTGACATTCAGAAGTTTCATTACTTAAGGTTATCACTAAAAGGTGAAGCGGCACAAGTAATTAGTGCATTAGAAATATCATCAGCAAATTATAACGTGGCTTGGAAGCTGCTCTATGAGCGATTTGAAAATAAAAATTTCCTTATCAATAACCACGTTAAATCTATCTTTAATTTAACTAATGTCACAAAGGAATCATTTACTGGCTTAAGGTCATTACTCGATAATCTTACAAAGCACATAAGGGCTTTGCAGGTTTTGAAATTACCTGTAGATCAATGGGATATATTGCTCATTCACTTAGTAACGTCGAAACTTGATTCAAAAACTAGGCGAGAATGGGAGGAAAAGTGCACAGGGCCAGAATTGCCAAAATTTACCGGGTTAGAAGTTTTCCTCAAAAACAAATGTAGACTTTTGGAAAATTTACAATTAAATAACATAGAGGGTAAAATTTCAAACGATCGTGGAAGCAACTCACGTCAAAATTATTCGCATTTCTCAATCGAAAATGTATCATGTGTGTTATGTAAAGAGAATCATGTAATAAACTCTTGTCCAAAATTCTCCAGTATGTCTATTAAGTCACGATGGACAGAGATCAAGCGTCTGAATTTATGTCACAATTGCTTGAAGGGAAATCACAATATAAAATTCTGCAAATCAATCTCGTGTAAGAAATGCAACAGACGACATCATACGTTACTTCATGATCCAGAATTTTATACAAATTTTCCTCGCAGTAGTTCAGACCAAACAAACGTGAGCAAAATAGACCAACCATGCATTAACAAAAGGTCGGAGAGCGATGCTCTCAACCAAGACACACATGATGATGCCATACCTCAAAAGACACACGCTTTATCTAATCAAGCAAATTACTCTCGTACCTCACAAGTACTCTTATCTACAGCTATTATACAAGTAATAGATCGCAATGGTGAAATTCACGAAGCCAGAGCAATGCTTGACAGCGGCTCACAGTCTAATTTCATAACTATCTCTTTATGCAAGAAATTAAAACTTTCGACTTCAGAAATCTCATATACGATTTTGGGGATCAATCAAAGGTTAAGCAACATAAATGCTCGCTGTCGACTGAAAATACAATCTCGATTGGATAATTATCAAACAACATTATCTTGTCTTGTGTTACCTACAATTACGGATAAGTTGCCATCGGTTTCCTTTGACAAATTTACCTTAAATATTCCCCATAACATACAGCTAGCCGATCCAAAATTCGATCAGGCTGGTGACATCGATATTCTCATTGGGGCTGAAATATTTTGGGATTTGTTGAGCGTGGGGCAAATAAAATTGGGTAAAGCTAAACCTAATTTACAACGAACAAGACTAGGCTGGATAGTTTCGGGATTGTTGAACTTGCCAAACGTAAATCAACAAGTGAATAAAACCGTGTGTCATTTTGTTAGTAGTAATGACATCGATACACAGTTAACTAAATTCTGGGAACTAGAAAACATTGATAATTCAAAAACAATCACAAGTGAAGAACGGGCTTGTGAAACAAATTTTAATGAAAACACGAAACGAAATAAAGATGGTAGGTTTGTTGTAGCGATCCCATTCAAGAAATCTCTTGAACTTCTCGGCGAATCGAGGCAACAAGCTGAAAAACAATTTTACAATCTTGAGCGCCGCCTCCAAAAGAATCCTGAACTTTCACAACTGTATACCGAGTTCTTAAATGAATATGAACAAATGGGTCATATGGTTAAAGTGACAAATCCCGAGCAAGCAAAAATTAGCTATTATATGCCTCATCACGGCGTTTTTCGAGAGCATTCTGAGACAACGCGATTACGTTGTGTTTTCAACGCTTCAGCGCCAACGTCAACTGGGAAGTCATTAAACGACTTACAGATGGTAGGGCCAGTATTACAGAGAGAATTATTTAGCATTCTTTTGAGTTTCCGTATTCATAAATATGTAGTAACTGCCGACATTGCTAAAATGTATCGACAGGTGCTTTTATGTCCTGAGCAAACTCCTCTCCTCAGAATTTTATGGCGTGCTAACCCGTCCATATCCCTGGAAACATACGAGCTACAAACAGTCACATATGGTACCGCTGCAGCTAGTTATCTTGCGATACGATGTTTATTTGAGTTGGCTAATGAGTGTCAACAAGATCAACCAGAAATCTCTGAAATAATTAAATCTGATTTTTATGTGGACGATCTATTAACTGGCGCTGAAAACGTTGAACATGCTGCAAACATTTCAGTTCAAATACAAAATGTTTTAAGACGAGGCGGTTTCGACTTGCGGAAGTGGCGTGCCAATGACAAACGAGTTATTCAAAATTTAAACGCTCATGATTCCACAAAATTTAACTTTGGTGAAAACGAAAATGCAAAAACGTTAGGTCTAATGTGGTCTTGCGAAACTGACAATTTCACATTCGATATAGACTCAAAACCTAGACCAACGAAGATAACCAAGCGAACAATCTTGTCCGAAGCAGCACAGATTTTCGATCCTCTTGGCATATTAGGTCCATGTACTATAACACCAAAAATATTCTTACAACAACTTTGGCAAGAAAAACTTTCTTGGGACTCAGCTGTACCCTTGCATTTAAACTACAAATGGGTAACCTTTCGGAATCAGTTACACATGCTAAATAAAATTGAAATTCCCAGACGCGTAACATGCGAAAATTATAAAACATTGGAACTGCATGGGTTTGCAGATAGTTCCAAGCAAGCTTACGGGTCATGTATTTACATCAGGAGTACTGATTTCTCTGGCAATATTTGTTGTAAACTTTTATGCGCTAAAACCCGAGTAGCTCCTTTAAAAATTATAACTATTCCCAGGCTAGAGCTCTGCGCAGCTTTATTATTAGCTAGGTTGTTCAACAAAGTACAGAACTCCATGAAACTTAAATTTAATAAATATTACTATTGGAGCGACTCCAAAATAACGCTTTCATGGATAAAATCTTTATGCAGTCGTTGGCAAGTCTTCGTGGCTAATCGAATCTCTGAAATTCAGTCCTTAACTTCGCCCGACGACTGGCATTATGTAAACACGACCGAAAACCCAGCGGATTTACTTTCCCGTGGTATTGAGCCCAAACTATTGTTCGACTGTAAGCTATGGTGGAAGGGACCGACATGGCTCTCATTGTCGTCAGACCTATGGCCAATAGATAATCCGGAAACACTCGAACCCAAAAATTATCCCGAGGATGTGTTAGTTGAAATGCAAAAGGATAAGAGGGTTGTAGGTGCGGTTGCAATGGAAATATCTTTCATTAAAAATTATTCCGATTTAAACAGATTGATAAGAGTCACAGCTTATTGCTTGCGGTTCAAAAATAATGCCTCATTGGCAAAAAACAGTAGGAACAATGGTCCCTTATTACCCCTTGAAATACAAGACGCATTAAATCGTTTAATTCTATCAGTTCAAAAATCGCACTACCAAGAAGAATTGAACAGTTTGCTTAAATCTGGTTCAGTGAATTCAAAAAGCAAGTTGTTTGCTTTAGCTCCGTTCTTAGATGTAGACGGTATATTGAGAGTTGGAGGACGATTGAAACATTCCAATTTTGACAATTGGAAAAAACATCCCGCCGTACTACCTACTAATCATCATTTATCGTATTTGATAGCAGAACATGAACATAAGCGTCTCTTACATGCGGGTCCGCAACTTTTGCTGGCCTCACTTAGAGATCGATATTGGTTCATATGTGGGCGAAATTTGGTAAAAAAAATTGTACATAAATGTATTCGTTGTTTTCGTTTCAATGCTAAAAATGTTCAAGCTATTATGGCAGACTTACCAAAGACTCGCGTCACTCCATCTCGACCTTTTTTAAACTCCGGCGTGGATTACGCCGGCCCGTTCTTAATTCGCGATAGAAAAACGCGAAATTATAAAACTACCAAGGCATACGTTTGTCTATTCGTCTGCTTCGCAACCAAAGCCGTACACTTAGAGCTGGTGGGCGACCTGACATCCGAATCCTTTTTAGCAACTTTGCGAAGATTTATGGCCCGCAGAGGCAAATGTCTAAACTTATATTCAGACAATGGCACCAACTTTGTTGGAGCTAATGCCGAACTACGTAATTTTTTACTCAAAACTAATGTCCAGATTTCAACTGATTTAAGTCTCGACGGAGTAACGTGGCATTTCATTCCTCCCCGAGCACCGCATTTTGGCGGACTCTGGGAGGCCGGAGTAAAGTCCACAAAATACCATATAAAACGTGTTATCGGTGAGTCTATTTTATGTTTCGAAGAATTCATAACAGTGTTAACGCAGGTAGAAGCGTGTTTAAATTCTCGGCCACTATGCCCGCTATCATGTGATCCTAATGACTCTGAACCATTGACTCCGGCGCATTTCTTGATCGGCGAAGCTATTACTACAATCCCCGATCCAAGTCTGATGGGCACACCAGAAACCAGGCTAAATAGATTTCAAAGACTCCAACAAATGACGCAAAATTTTTGGACCAGGTGGTCAAAGGAGTACATAAGCGAACTTCAAGTACGTCAGAAGTGGAAAACTCAACATGTCGAACTATTAAAGAAAGGAGTCCTAGTGCTCATCAAAGAGGAGAACTTACCCCCCCTTAAATGGCATTTGGGTAGAGTACTCGAGTTGCATCCTGGAAGTGACGGCATTACTCGTGTGGTAACGATCAAAACTACGAAAGGCGTATACAAACGACCAATTTCAAAGATTTGTGTATTACCTTGTGAGGTAGTGTAGTGCTTCGCAATTAAAGAACAATGTCCTTTAAGGCGGGCGCCTTATGTTCAAAAGTTAATTTTGTTATTCTTGTTAATTTTTTAGTTAATAAATAAAATAGAAGGCATAGTTAACAAATGTCAGTAAATAAAAATTAATAAAACAATCTGTAAAAAACATAGCAACATCATTTTAAAAAATGTATCTTTCATGAAATATATTGTTAGCACGATTTTCTATTTATCATTTCTGCAAAAGCAGTGGTCCTTCGAAGTTATCATAATTATCATAAATAGTGGAAGCTTACCATCTACGGTAAGAAAGTGCTCTGCTAAACGCAGACTAAAGGCAGCCACACAACAAAATGCATTAAAATTTTTTGTTGTCGCTTCTCTTAAAGTGTTTCCATAATATCTTGTTTACTTCTCTCTCCTCCACTGCTATGCTTACGTTAGTTCCTTTTAATTTTACATCCACATCCAGTGGAAGTATAGTAACGCAAAAAAAAATTTAAGCATTTTTATTGTTTTTTTTTTCTTGTTTTCGTATGGTATAAATTTAACTATTGCAGGAATATTTATCGATTCTATAAACATATTTTTGGATACAATAAATAAATTATACCAACGTATTAATACACTGAAGCAAAACAAAAATGTGAATTTATTTAATATGGATTTATTTAATAAGCACATTTATTGAATAATAACTAAATTTCACCAGATCTAACTACTTATTCATTGAACCTATGCAAGAATGTTCATGGAATTAATGTACATATTATTGTGTACATTTTATTTTACTTCCACGTCCAGTGGAAGTATAGTAACGACAAAAAAAAATTTAAAAATTTTTATTGTCCAAATAGGCTTAAAATGTCATGAAACGTCGAGATTTTAAGTTTGAGCGAAAAAAAAATTTCTGTCTGTCGATCTGTCTGTCTGTCTGTAACTTTTTTTTGTGCGCACGTTTACTCTGGAACCGTTTAAGATATTGACTTGAAATTTGGTACACATATGTACTTTAACGAGATCTAGAACTATATTTTTGTTCTACCGTCGAAGGGTTGGGGGGTAAATTGGGGTAAATTTGGGGTAAATAGGTCAATCAAGCAGGTAAGAGTCCATAAAATTGGTATTTAGTATATACAAGAGAAGCTAAGGTCTCAAAAAAATTTTTGGCATTAGCCACCCCCCTTTTTAAAGGGGATGAAAAAAAAATGTGATTTAGTGTACCTATGTACAGGAACCAGAAACCTCAAAATATTTTTTTACTTCATCCACCCCCACTACCACCCCCCTCTCACCACCCCCCCACCCCACTATCGATGTGGGGTATCGTTTTATGGGTTTTTGGGGTAGAGGATTTCAAATATTATATTATTAAAGTTCCATAAATAATTATTTTCACATACAAAGTTTTTTCGTTGTGAGTGACTTGGATAGAGAATCTGGATGTGGAAGTAGTGATTCCTTGGGCAGCGGTTTTTTATTAAGGCTAGGATTTTGCAAAGTGAGAGGGAAATATGCGTTTATTTTCGATGTATTGTAAATATTTAAAAAAACCACACATAGTATAATCTTAAATCTGCTTTAGATACTTGCTGTTGTTCTAACGAACACAACTATATATATTTTTTATTATAAATTTTTGTTATATTTGAATATCGTAATTTGTCAATGAAAATAATTCCTAATTTCATTAATAAAGTATGGCATTTGACTATATACAAAATTAATGATAAAAACTATATATGGTTGTATTCCTTAGAGCAATGGGAAGTATCTGAAATTATTTTAAAGATTATACGATTTATGATTTTTTGGATATTTACAATAAACCGAAAATAAACGCATATTTCCCTCTCACTGCAAAATCCTAGCCTTAATGTGTATATTTATTTTATAAAACAAATAAATTTAATGTATAGAACAACGAAATAATGTTCATTAAATCAGTCTTTTTATTCCTTAATGTAATATACTGCATTTCTTGTAACGTTCATGATACCAATAAACGTTTATTAGTTAGTAACTTTGAACATTATTTAAAGAACGAACATACGTTTTGATAAAACCGTACTTTAACGAAAATTGATGGACACCATTTATTGATGCAGTGTCTTTTTTACTGCATTTACTTACTGTTTTGGTTCATTGTATATTGTTAACAAAATACTTTTCATTCACTGCGAATTAATAAAATATTCATATTTAAAAAAACCGCTGCCCAAGGAATCCCTACTTCCACATCCAGATTTTCTATCCAAGTCACTCACAACGAAAAAATTTTGTATGTGGAAATAATTGCTTATGGAACTTTAATAATATAATATTTGAAATCCTCTACCCCAAAAACCTATAAAACGATACCCCACATAGGTAGTGGGGTGGGGGTGGTGCTAGGGGGTGGTAGTGGGGGTGGATGAATTAAAAAAATATTTCAAGGTTTCTGGTTCTTGTACACACACACTAAATCACATTTTTTTTTCATCCCCTTTAATAATGGGGTGGGGGTGGTAATGGGGGTGGCTAATGCCAAAAATTTTTTTTGAGACCTTAGCTTCTCTTTAATATACTAAATACCGATTTTCTGGACTCTTACCTGCTTAATTTACCTATTTACCCCAATATACCCCCAACCCTTCGATGGAACAAGATGAAAATATAATCTAGTTCCAGATCACGTTAAAATACATACGTGTACCAAATTTCAAGTCAATATCTTAAACGGTTCCAGAGTAAACGTGCGCACAAAAAAAAGTTACAGATCGACAGACAGAAATTTTTTTTTCGCTCAAACTTAAAATCTCGACGTTTCATGACATTCTAAGCCTATTTGAACAATAAAAATTTTTCAAAATTTTTTTGTCGTTACTATACTTCCACTGGATGTGGAAGTAATTATTCGCACAAAGACAAATCGACAAAATATTTCTTTCAAGGATGCGGAATTTGTTTTCTTTAATTTGATATATCGAAAGTGTCGGTTGTCATTTGAGATTTTAAAGTTGGGAGAGGCGAGACGATGAAATCGTGCGTTGCACTTTGGCTGTAAAAATTGTTCCCATAGTGTACCAAGCAAACAATGGTTTGTTTTGCTTTCAATATTTGTTTAATTTTCGAGATGTCTTCAATGAAACAAGCAGTTTTAGCGGAGTTAGTTAACCAGTTGCAATGTTACGTTATTACTGTATCACAGTTTCCAAAAACATATTTTTTGTTTTAAATATTTTTGATCTTTTACTAGGTACTTATTTTATGTGTTTTATCCTATCGTAATTATAAAAAATTTAAGAGCTATTACTTTTCATCTTTATGTTGCATGATTAGATATAGATTACGATTTGCAGCAAAATCTAAGATGCAGTTGGCCACGTCCAACTGCAGTTTACGGTTCATTCAATATTTTTGGCAAAACTACATTCAAATATGTTGAATAAATTATTCCAAACGTATTACTCATGTGGATAAATACGTTCAAATTTGTCTTACGTAGTTTCCCAGCAATTTTAATTAATTGAGTCATATTAATAACATCTCTCAGCTGCAATATTTAAGAATCCTTTACAGCGCATCAAATACAATTTTTTTTAACACGATCTATTATATTACATATGATATGCTCTTTCATATTTGAAATGGTAATAGATAAAATGCTACTGTTGTTTAGTGCTCACTAATTGAATTATTTAATTTATTATTTTTTGTTTTGTTCTCTTTTATAAATGTAAATATATGATTTAATATTTTTCGGTAGATGTGAAAACAGTGGTTTCTCAGTCGAACAACACGGTTTTCAAAAAACCGGTGTCTAAGGAATCACTACTTCCACATCCAAATTTTCGGCGGGGGTGGTAGTAGGTAGGGGTGCTCATGAGAAAAATTTTGAGGCTTTTGGTTCTTGTACACACTAAATCGCAATTTGATTTCTTTTCCCCTAATGGGGTGGGGGTGGTAATGGGGGTGGTGACTTATGCCAAACAAAATTGAGACCTTTGGTTCTTGTACACAGAATAAAGCACAATTTAATTTTTTTAGGTCCTTTAATAATATGGTGGGGGTAGTAGCGGGGGAGGCTGATGTCAAAACAAATTTGATACCTTGACTTCTTGTACATACAATAAATCCCAATTTTATGGGCCCTTACTTGCTTGCTTTACATATTTATCCCCCCATTTACCCCCTAATCCTTCACCGGAAAAATATCAAAATATAATCTGGTTCCAGATCTCGCTGTAATACATAGGTGACCAAGTTTCAAGTCAATATCTTATACAGTTTCAGAGTAATCGTGCGCACAAAAGAAAGTTACAGACAGACAGATATTTTTCCCTTAAACTTAAAATCCCAACGCTTCATAACATTTTAAGCCTATTTTCTCACGATTAATATACTTCACGATGTGGAAGTAATTTGCGTTTCCTTAAAAATGGTAAAAAAACTGCTGTTAAAGAATCACTACTTCCACATCCAGATTTCCTATCTTACAACAAAAAAAAATGATACTATATTTGCACTCCACTATGTGGAAATAATTGTTCATAGACTTTAATAGGAAAACCAAAAGTGCACATCCCATAATTGTTTTATTCAATAAATGCTATGTGTATAACGTAATTTATTGATCAAATTATAACTATATTTTTCGCAAATACGAATACGAAGAGTATATGGCATATTTTGATTTTGTTTGACAAATTTCTAAAACCATAAATGTCACCAACCATAAATATTACTGTGTTAGTGAACGAATTATGAACAATTTTCAAAATGTCCGCGTGCTTGTCCGTCCGTCACGTTTATTGTAAGCACAATAATTTAAGAAAGAAAAGTCTGACTGTATTAAAATTTTGACAAAAATTGTAGCGTTCAAGAGTTTTGGTGTTTGTGGAAACTACTTTAGAAATGCGCCGTGGACGTGCCAAAAGCGAACGCGAAGCTCGCCGGTCATCCTTAGCAGATCAGACTCTGCTCAGGATGAACTTCACATCGACGACAAGTGCCAGTTCGGGTTCAGGCGGGACAGGGGCACTGTGCAACAGGACGTCAGGGTCGTGAATGACGTCAATGTGCAATGCAATCTCTTAAAGAGCACCATCATGGTGCTCCTCGATATTGAGGAAGCTTTTGATACTGTATGGATTCCGGGGCTACTCCACAAACTAAACGCACTGGACTTTCCCATGCATATAACCAAGCTTATTCACTCTTTCCTGACAGATAAATCGCAGATAATTCGCGCGGGCTTCTCCCAGAGGTCGTACCTGTCACCGAAATTGTACAACTTGTACGTCTCCGGCTTCCCGGAGTTCCCGAATACGAACCTTGCCAAGTAAACTGACGACACGGTCATGTATGCGCATTTGCACAACGCACAAACGGCTAATATGCTGCTGAAGGCGCACATGGCCCGTGCCACAGCGTATTACGACAAGTGCAAGATTCGAATCAACGCCGAGAAGTCCGAGTCGATTCTCTTCACGCGCCGGTTCACAGAGAACCGCATCTTAATGCCAATTTTCAATTTGTTGCCCAAATAGAAATTAAACGGTGGGTGAAGTATCTGGGGGGTTAACTTGGACAAACGACTGATGTTTAATATACAGATTATCGAAACAGTACGCAAGGTCTACTCCATGTCCAGGAGTCCGTACCCGTTTCTGGCCAGGGGTAGCGGACTTAACAGGACAAATAAGAAGAAGAGTGGTTAATGCAAAAAAAATTGGTCTTTATTTATACACACTAAATCACAATTTTATTATTTTTACCCCCTTTAATAATAGTGTGGGGTGGTAATGTTAGTAAATGGCGAGGTAAATGCACAGCCAACAGATATAGTAAGATATAAATTTGAAGACAGACAACAACATAAAAATTATATTAACTATTATTACAAGATAAAACAACTGCATTTAATTAGCATACACTAAAAAAATACAAAAGATGTCACTAGCTTACATTAACAAGTCAATTCAATATCAACATTCCCCCTTAAGCTAGGGACACTTCAAATATAAATTATATAACACTCAAATTTAGAGTTTAATACCATCATTCGAGAATGATTATCTAAACCAAGGTTTCGAACACACTTTCTGTGTTTGACATTACAAACTGCTTTTGTTAAAACATCAGCAATCATATAATTTGTAGGCAGATATAGCAATATAATTTTGTCACATTCAACAGCTTTACGAGTGAAATGATAATGCACTGGAATATGTTTAGTACGGTTAAGGAAGATTTCATTTTAGATAACTTAATCCCACTGTATTATCGCTGTAAATTACTATCGGCTTCTAAATGCATTGCATCAAATTCTGGAGCTTCCTATACTCCTTCAGATAAGCCCATGTACTCCTATTCTGTACTTAATAGTGCAACTGATTTCTGCTTTCTACTGCCCCAGGAAATTGATGTACCAGCAAACTTGAAAACAAATCCACTATAAGAATGCCTATCGGTTGCATCACTGCCCCACTCTGCATCTACAAAACCAGTCATAGAATCTTCACGATTTAAATGACACATTTATCTATTGTTCCCTTTAAATATCTTAAAACGCGTTTAGCGGTTTCCAATGTTCTATTGTAAAACATGAATTAAACTGACATAACATATTGACCGGATAAGCTATATCAGGACGTGTTCAAGTTGCGAGATACATCAGTGATCTTATGCGAGACATTGATGAGACATCAGGCTTAACTGAAACATCAGATTTAGGTCCGATTGAACCATATAGCGATCAAGATCAGTTCAACTGAACTGAAGTTCAGCGTTAATCGTAATTCAACAGTCGATGTGTAGTATCAACCATTTACATAATTACAGTTCTATATCGTATTTAATTATTAGAATTAACTTTTATAGTGTGCTTTTGAATAGTGTATTTTCAACATTAAAACTACCTACATGCTCATTTAATAATTCGGTTAAATATTAACTTATTATTGGTGTTTTATTTTGCATAGTGCTTGACTTTTGGTTAGAGCGTGAGGAAATGTACTGCCACAGAATAGAGAATTCGGTTCTATGGTGCTAATGGTAATGCCAACAAATCAAAATCTCAACATTTTCAAGAGCATCTAATTTTAGCACACATTGATCACTTTGATCAAGAAGTACAAAGGAATAAAAACGTTATAATAATAGTGGCCATTCTCTATATTTTTATTCTTTTCTTATGTTCAACATTACTTGCACAAATTCAACGAAATCTTGATCATCGGTTATATCATTTAAATGCTCCATATTTGATAAACATATGCACAAAATCAATGACTATAAAATAATTTACAATTTTAGGTTATGTTTAAAAGCGCGAATTAGCTTGAACCGTCTCCAATGGGCGTTCACGTAAACTCGCTTGATCTTAGGCTTGAACTGTTGAACATTGATACAACTAATTTTTTATCTTCTAACGCGGATCAATGCTGAACTATGAGTTCAAGAGCATGGTATAACTGGGCCCTAGACAACAGCTTTAAATTTGCTTTCATAGGAGGTCTTGCTACCTTCGGCTCTGCCATTTTAAATTTTGCCTAATAGTTCCATGTCCATATAATGACTCTGACTTAAATAAATCGTTCCTGTTGACTTATGCCTATAGATTTTCAGATCCAAATAGAATTTGGCTTCACCTAGATCAGATCAGACCATTTTAAATGTTTCCATTAATTCTTGCTTTAAAAAATTTGCTTCTTCGTTATTATTCGAGAGTACAAGAAAATCATCTACATACAATGCTACAATTAGAACATTATCCTCTGATATTTTAAAATAGACATGGTTCATGTTCCGACTGTTGTAAACCTAATTCGACTAAGACATTATGAATTCTTTTGTTCCACATCCTTGAAGCTAGCTTCTAGCTTTAAACTAAAGAAAAACTTTATTTTTGGAACCCATTTGAAAAAATTCCTTAGGTTTAGGTTGAGACATATATATGGTTTCCTCCAAAAAAACATTCAAGAAAGAGCAGTTTTTATGTCAAGATGACTAATATCTAAATTCATTTTTGTAGTTAGCCGAACTGTTTCTCGTCTAGCCACCTGTGAAAACGATTCATCATAATCTACACCTGCTTGCTGTGTAAATCTCCTTGCTACAAGTAGAGCATTACACCAGTTTGATTTTCCATCAATTACTCTTTTTAGTTTAAAAACCCACTTTGAAGACACTATATTTTATATTTTGATTAGAAAATGTTATTTATTTATTAAGTGTTAAGCAAATCACAACTTACATACTTTTTTATTTATTATGAAATTACCTACTTTCTGTAATTTCATAATAAATAAAAAAGTGTTGTGATTTGCTTAATACCTAAATAATATTCTCTAATCATGATGAAAGAATATTCCTATTTGCGCACTTGCGCAGGATAATTTTCCAATTATGAGGAGTTCTCTCTCTAGTCCCCGACCGTGAAGAGTAGAGATCGTGGATTTCGATGGACAATTGTATTAAGTATATCGAAGTATATAGTAAAGTAAGTCAATTTTCATACTGTTTTCTTATACAAAATAACCTTTCTCCATATATATAACACTGGCGACCAGGATAATTTTTGGAAACGCAAAGGTATTTTTAAGTGTGGAAGAAGTATTAGCATTATTAGCAAGCACGTGGTGTAAAACGAAATGGTGACCGTTCCGAAAGGATCCCGCACCATTAGCATTGGAAAAATCATTTCGGTGAGATTTTCTTCTAATTTGGGAATAGGTAGTCCAAACAAAAAATGTCATATGAAAAAATTGATTTAACGCTTTCCCCATATAAGTATTCGTATGCGATTATGCATATATTCGCAACATAATTTTTCAAAGATTTTCAACTTCCAGTCACTGTAATTCTACAGGGAAGGCATTACATCATTTTTTTCATATGACATTTTTTGTTCGGAAGCCCTTGACCTTGATCTATTCCCAAAGTTTGAAGAAAATTTCACCGAAATGACTTTTCCAATGCTAATGGAGCGGGGTCTGTTAGTTTATTTTCACATTAAATAATTGCCGGAATGTTAGGTACTGATTTCGTTGCTTCCCAAATTTTATTGTACATCTCTCGCCAAATACCTATCTCCTTCGGCTGCACGCGTGTATAACGGGTGGCCTAATGCTGAGGCGTTCTTTTCAGCCATTGCGTCGCTGCTGGCACGGGACGCCAGCTAAACAAGGTGCGTTCGGTATTTTTTAAGAGAGCGCTTTGCAAAATTGCCTTGGTAAATCTTCCACAACCCCAGTATTGTTACTTAAACTTTCTTTTGATGGGTAGACTTATGAAAGGACGGCCTCCGGAGTATATTACGATAATATTTGTGGATATAAACAAAGTAAAGAAAATCTATTCTGACTGTGGGGTACGCCCGTGAAGTGGAAATTCTGAACGTACCGACGGAAGTTACAAGAATTTGACAATTTTATAAAGACATTTTTCTGGTTATTTCATTTCCCTTTTGCTGGCTTGAAGATTGAGTCGTCTGAGTACGCGTTTTAGCAATATTGTATGTTTTGCTCCATTTATGGGATTTAGTATTCAGCACGACAAAATTAGTCGTATTTCCATTTTGGGTATTTGAGTATCGTTTTTTTGGGGAGATACAACTACGGATTTCCGGATTAAAAGTACGTGGCGTCTTTCGAATGCAAGACTTCGGAGTGCCATTTAACAGCAAAGCACCTTTTTCAGCCCACATCACATCTCAGGTACGTTTCTGAAACCCACTTAAGGTTGAAATAGATTGAAATTTAGGTTATTTATTTTATTGCAGGGCTGTTTGTTCGTTTAAGTTACGAGCATTGGGACCTGTTTGTTAAGTTACGAGTATTGAGATCTGCTTGTTAGATTATGATTTATTTGGATTTGTTAATTTACGAGTTATTTGGATCTGTTGGTTTATGATTTATTTGGATCTGTTACTCTACATTTTACTTGGAACTTTTATGATACACTCTACACTTTACGAGGGACTTCCAGCCTGACTCTGGTTTCAACTACTAGTCCACTACTACCATTTGCGTCCACAGGAGAGTAAAATAAATTTCAAGTAATATTTGTAATATTTTGCTCATAACGTAAATCTCATTTTAGATTTCAGTAATATTTGGTATATTTTGTGTATCGTTACTTCACTAAGTGAATAGTTTTGCCTTATTTTACAAATAGATTTATTTCAATTATTTTAAGCCATTTATGTTTTACCGTACCTTGGATCACATGTAGTTATTTTTTGTCATGCTTCTTGTATATGGCCTTTTCGTATATTTATTAGTTTGTAAGATATTTTGTGTATATGTGTATATAAGTGGGCTCCACTTATTAGTACACTTTTTGAGATTAATATTGTGATATATTGTACCACGTACACTGCTAGTTTTATTAAATGTTTGATTAGAACGACGTTGTCTTTTATATTTGATCACCAATTATAGAAACCACCCACAAGGACCTGACTAGTCGGCCGTGTGAGACCCTTTCCTCACCAGTGTATTGCAGAGGGGGTACTGCACGTTAAACATTAAAATCTTGTTCAGGGCACAGGGTGACTACCCTACCCTGCGTTCGCTGTTTAGCAGCCTTTGGGGCTCCCTTTTATAAGTGGGCCTAGGCCCTGTAACAGGTCCTTTCTGGAATTTTGCCCAGAGTCTGATGAATGGTTGCTTTACTCCGAAAGGCTGGACCAACATTTTGAAGCCAACAAAATAACGCATGAAAAAATTGAGACGGCAATTTTGCTAAGCTCGGTGAGTCCAGTTACTTATGAATTACTCAGAGATTTATCACATCCATTATTACCTATAAAGAAAATGCCCAAGGATTCGCCACTTACTTCCACATCCAGATTTTCTATCAAAGTCTTTTACAACGAAAAAATTTTGTATGTGAAATGATTGTTTATGGAAATTTAATAATATAACATTTTTGAAATCGTCTACTAGCTTAGTGACTTAGGTGTTTGATACTTCCACTTTTGAGTAATAGAAAATCCTTTTAACCATGAATAGAACTAGTCAAAATAAGTAGATTTTCGAACAGACCCACCTCGAGAAATCATGCCTGCTCCCCCCCTCAAAGGAGCTACCTGCATCTGCCTATATATTTTTTTTCTCAAAAACGGTAGGAGCTAGAGGAATGATCTTGGCACCATTCGATAGAGTATAAAACTTTGCATAAGATCCTTCTTTTGCTTTTTGCTATTTTCTTTTTTTTTAAGGCCCCACAGCAAAAAAAAGGGGGAGTAGTCTTCCAACAACGACACATGTTTGGCTATATCTCTAAAACGGCATAATAAATCAAAAGTCTACAAGATATAAAAAATAAAGACCATTATTTTTTATATCTATTGGTATATTATTTGTATATGTTATTTGTTTAAATAAAGCCGTCAGTGGCGTACAAAGAGAAAGCTGCACATGTGCATAATGAATTTATTTCAAATAATTTATTATTGTTGTTGTTAGAAGCTGCGAAAATATTGATTGTACCTTTTCACAATTATTTCACATTATTTGTTCTACAATTTTTTTTATACAAAATCCCTTAGCAAAAAAATTAATTAATTAAATTAGGTACCCACTAGATAAAAAAAATTGCATTATTACCTTTTTTGTCAATTGGTATATCATTTAAAAATATCATTTATTTAAATAAAATCGCCACTGCCGTGCATATACAAAACAATGCATATAATTGTATTATAACTTATTTGTAATAATATTATATTGAAAGCCCAATATTTTCACTATTTTTTTATTTTATAACACATTAACAAAAAATATATATATAAATAATGGTAAAATTAACAAAAAACATTTAACAGAAAATAAAATAACTAAATTATAGTACCTATCTAATGAAAGTAAATTTTAAATTAAATAACTTAATTACAACATTCTACACATGAACATAATTTTGTACATTTTAAATTTTTTAAAAGACATTTGCACTTACATTTTAACAATACATTTGGTGAAATGTTCTCATTTTTGGAAGTAGTCCAGAGGGGCATACACTTATCATTATCCATAGTCCATCCCCATTTGGATGGACATGGGAGTTCTATGATCGATTGAGCTTAACCTCAAACAAATCCTGCTTGATAAATACACCTATTGATATGGATTGACAAGGCATCCATTGTTGGGGGTAAGTTCTTAACAGTATGGCTTTTTTGTGAAAATAATTCCATTCGACATAGGTCGATATCATCTGTGCCGGAATACATCTCATAGAATATTCCCAGGCAGCAAGGTGCCGTCATTATGACGTCGTTTTTTCGGCATTAATTACGTCAATTTCACCTTTATCATGACGTAAAAATGACGTGAAAAAGACGTCACAATGTCACAGCCCAATGACGTCATATATATGACGCAAATATGACGTATTGGTAATCAGTGAATTTTGCGATAAGGGATGCAAACCTCTCATTATAATATTTTTCCACAATTATTAATAAAGTTTTTGACGAAAAAAAAAGACCGGAATGTGCAGGGATCAAACCGCGGACCTTTTGCCTCGCAACCTAACACTTAACTCACTGAACCATTGAACATCTTTATTTAAATATGTTTAAAAGCTGTATACCTAGTTAGAAATAGTAAAACAAAATTATTATTACTATGTGGCAAAAATTGAACTAGTCAGTAAATACTTCTATTTATTTTTATTTTATAATGATTTATTTCACGTCATTTTAATGACGTCAAAATAATGACCTAAAAGAAACGTGTATTTGACGTCTTCATGATGACGTCAGAAGTACGTATTAAATATCACGTCTCTAGTACGTCATTTATTAATGACGTCAAAATAATGACCTAAAAGAAACGTATATTTGACGTCTTCATGATGACGTCAGAAGTACGTTATAAATATCACGTCTGGTACGTCATTTATTGGGACAATGACGTCGGCGACGAAAAATCACCTTTAAAAGACGTCATAATGACGTCACCTTGCTACCTGGGTTATTATGACAAATTTTGAGAGCATTCTTAATTGATTATTATTTGGCTGCTTTGGATCTGTAACCAAATCTATGAATGTGGCGGTGACATTCGGAAAAGAATTCCAAGCTTCCCAACACTTCTTTTTTCCTTTTCCAAAAAAAGAAGTGGTGTCACAATCCGTAAATGAATGGAAAAAGGAGAGAGCAAGACATTTTTCTTGAAGTTGATTGGATGTATCTTTACAAGATATATATTTTAGATTCTTTGCAGTGCCAAATTCTATCCATGTCCTGATTTTCATTTTGATATTGATAAAAGAGTGCTAGTACCAGAACATCAATATCCACAGTCTTTATTAATATTTTCTTTAAATTGTTCTCATAGCAATTGTGTTCATGCACGAAAATGTGCGTATCCGCTTCCTCGTGATGGCATAACGGGGCTGTATTTATATTATCGAGAGACGGATTATACAGAACATTTTCATCATTAGTACATACAAGAACTTTATTTTCAGGTAATGGAATGTTGCCAAAGTATGTGGAAATTAGGTTAAATAATTCTTGTTTGTTTGCAACTCGCAAGAAATCGTACCAATTTTTTGGAATTGCTGTACTACTATGTCTAACATTCAATATGAAAAACAAGAAAATAACCATTCTTTCTATATATTGAAGATCTAAGTCAATGATCATGATCATGCCAATATATTGTCAGAAATCCACCCTTACAAGGAAATCTTTCAAACATCTCTAGCCCTACCTAGAGGATACTACATTCAATACGATAAACAAGAAAATAACCATTCTTTCTATATATTGAAGATCTAAGTCTGATTATGCCAATATATTATCAGAAATCCACCCTAGGTGGGGCTAGAGATGCTTGAAAAATTTCCTCGTAAAGGTGGATTTCTGATAATATATTGGCATGATCAGACTTAGATCTTCAATATATAGAAAGAATGGTTATTTTCTTGTTTTTCATATTGAATGTAGTATCCTCTAGGTAGAGCTAGAGATGCTTGAAAGATTTCCTCGTAAGGGTGGATTTCTGACAATATATTAGCATGATCAGACTTAGATCTTCAATATATAGAAATAATGGTTATTTTCTTGTTTTAACCTCCCCACAATAAAATTGTGGGAGGTTACTACAATTAGTCCAAAATCGAAAATTGAGATAACATCAAATCTTTACGTTTTGAGGTCCCAGGAACCCAAAAAAGTTGTTTTTGAAAAATGTCTGTGTGTATGTATGTGTGTGTGTGTGTGTATGTATGTTAGCACGATAGCGGCGAAGCTACTAAACGGATTTGGATGAAACTTTGCTCTTTAGTGCTCCAGAAGATCTGAAAAGGTTTTGGTTGAGATCGGATTACGTTTAGTGCCGTTTTGGCACAACAAGTTGTTTATTTTATGATTACTTACAATTTGTAATTGAACCATTGAAAAGCAGTCAAAATTCCGATTTCAACGATATATCACACTTGCACTTTTTCGATTTGGTTTCCGTGAAAAAAATTAAAAAACAAAAATTTCACTTGTTTTGTCCTCAAAGCAGTGCAATGTACAGGGTGATATTCTAATAATGACAGAGGTGTTCAGTGATTTCGGCTGATAACTCGGGAACGGTTGAAGATATCGAACTGAAATTTGAAACGTAGGTATAAATATTGTAGACGGACGGATTACGAGTGAATTAATAATACACCTACGTCACATGACGTCACAAATAAGAAAAATTCTTAGAAACTGGTGCAGATATCGACTTAACTGGAAACATCCAATTAAAGTTTGAAACGTAGGTGGAAATATTGTAGATGGATGGAATACGAGTGAATTAAAAATACACCTACGTTCTGATGACGTCGTCAAAGCATAAAATTCTTATAACAGGCGAACTGATGATGATATCAAAAAAATATTTCTACAAGACGAGTCACGAATTTTTTTTTTTTTTTTAATTTCCAAGAAATATAAAATTTTCGGAGAAATGTCACTTTTCAGAAAAATGTCAAAGTTTTCAGGAAAACGTCAAATTTTCGGAGAAATGTCACTTTTCAGAAAAATGTCAAATTTTCGAAAAAATGTTAAATTTTCAGGGAAATGTCACTTTTCAGAAATATGTCAAATTTTCAGAAAAATGTCAAATTTTCGAAAAAACGTCAAATTTTCGAAGAAATGTCACCTTTCAGAAAAATGCCAAATGTTTGAAAATTGTCAAATTTTCGGAGTAATGTCACTTTAGAAAAATGTCAAATTTTCGAAAAAATGTCAAATTTTCAGAGAAATGTCACTTTTCAGAAAAATGTCAAAAATTCAGGAAAATGTCAAATTTTCGAAGAAATGTCACCTTTCAGAAAAATGTCAAATTTTCGAAAAAATATTAAATTTTCAGGGAAATGTCACTTTTCAGAAATATGTCAAATTTTCAGAAAAATGTCACTTTTCAGAAAAATGTCAAATTTTCGAAAAAACGTCAAATTTTCGAAGAAATGTCATCTTTCAGAAAAATGCCAAATGTTTGAAAATTGTCAAATTTTCGGAGTAATGTCACTTTAGAAAAATGTCAAATTTTCGAAAAAATGTCAAATTTTCAGAGAAATGTCACTTTTCAGAAAAATGTCAAAAATTCAGGAAAATGTCAAATTTTCGAAGAAATGTCACCTTTCAGAAAAATGTCACTTTTCAGAAAAATGTCAAATTTTCGAAAAAATGTTAAATTTTCAGGGAAATGTCACTTTTCAGAAATATGTCAAATTTTCAGAAAAATGTCAAATTTTCGAAAAAACGTCAAATTTTCGAAGAAATGTCATCTTTCAGAAAAATGCCAAATGTTTGAAAATTGTCAAATTTTCGGAGTAATGTCACTTCAGAAAAATGTCAAAAATTCAGGAAAATGTCAAATTTTCCTAAAAATGTCACTTCAGAAAAATGTCAAATTTTCGGAAAAATATCTTTTCAGAAAAATGTCAAATTTTCAGAAAAATGTCAAATTTTCAGAAAAATGTCAGATTTTATTAAATGGACTCAAAGGAAAATTCCCAAAAAATACTACGGGTCCATTTGTGGTATAAGTTCTCTGCTAGTGTGTTAAAGACTGTATGCTGAGTATTTTTGACGTGTCAAGTGCATCGAGAGATTACAAGTTTTTTCGACGTTTATAAAGCCCACGGATGGTGTGAGAGGCCATCCTGAACCGCTTACAAGCCCTACAAGTGTAAGCAACCCCACCGGAACGCTTTCGGTGAGTTTTTTCCAAATAAAACTTTAAAAGTGACAGTGACATTATATTTTAAAAACTATTTCCGCTACTTACGGCATCCCGCCGGAAATTCTTCCGGTAACATAACCTAAAAATAGTACTACATAACCTAAAAACAATTTAAGACATTGGTACCAACCTAAACATTTTTCAAAAACCAAATTCCCCAGAGAAACACTGGAACCAAAAATTTGACAGCTATCACTTCCCCGACCGATTTAGTGAAAAATTGGTCGAGGCCAAAAGATAAAACAAAATATAATAATAATAATAATAATAATAATAATAATAATAATAATAATAATAAAATGTTTATTGAAAAAAATATATAAAGACACTTATACATTTTCTCAAAAGGAAAGGGCATTGCTAAGCATTTTTCAGCCCTTCCTTAAATACAAACAACTTAATAAAACTTATAATAAAACAAGTATACATAAAATAATGTTGGTATCAATTGCTTAAATGTTTAATTTTCTTTTTGATTTTCTAACATAAGTGACTTAATTTTATTTTTAAAGCTGTAAGATGTTTTGGTGGACATAAATATATTATTATATTGATTAAAAATCTTTGGACCTAAATACAAAAAACAGGATTCAAATTTCACAGTTCTGTGTTGAGGAATGGTCATAATGTCAACATTTCTAAGAGTGATATCATGTATCTGTGACCTGGGTATTAGACGGTCATATAGATAAGCTGGCGTTTTAAATGATACAGTTTTGTATAATAGTGTTGCAAATAATACAATAAATCTATTTTCGATTTTTAGGATGTTGTGCTTATTATAGTAGAGTGTGACATGTTCATTTCTGTCAATATTATACGAGTATCTTAAACAATTGTTTTGTACAATTTGGATTCTATTTTGAAAATATTTTGTTAAGTGAGGATAATAGACACTACTGCAATAATCAAAGTTACTTAATATAATAGAATTTACCAAGTTCCATTTAGTATCAGCAGGCAAAATGTATTAAAATTTGTATAAACATCTAAATTTAGCATAGGATTGTTGACATTTTTCTATAACGTGATTTTCAAAATTTAAATGTTCATCAAATTTTATACCTAAATTTTTGACACAATTTTTAAAAGCAATTTCACTGTCATTTATTCTAATTTCACTGTTTAAATTAAATTTAGCCTTTTCACATTGTACACAAGTGCCGATACACAAGACGGATGATTTTTTGGGATTGATGGTAAGACCATTATCTGTAGACCACTGTGAAATCACTAAAAGATCACTATTCAGTTTTTCAATAGCTTCATTGCATTGTAGGGGGTTACAGGAAATTTCAAGTTCGGTGTCGTCAGCATAAAGATGAATTTTACAATATGATATTTTTCCAGGCAATTCGGCAGTAAATATTGTAAAGAGCAGTGGGCCCAGAATACTTCCTTGAGGAACACCCTGTTCCACTGATAGTTCTGTTGACATTTTTTCATCTAATTTTACTCTCTGTGTGCGTTGGGAAAGATAATTTTTAAACCAATTGAGCATCAAATCGTTTACTCCATAATAGTGTAACTTAGCTATTAATAAATTATGGTTAATTAGGTCGAACGCTTTGCTATAGTCAAGAAGAACTAAGTAGGTAACTTCTGAGTCATCAATTGCAGTCGTTATATTATTGCAGATATTAAGCAAAGCTGTGTTAGTACTATGATGCTTACGAAATCCAGACTGGGTAGGTGGCAATATGTTATTACTAATCATATGGTAAGTTAATCTAATGCTGATAATTTTTTCCAGTAACTTGGACATAGCTGGCAATATATTTATAGGTCGTAATTGTTGTAATTCAGTTGCATTAGTAATTTTGGCCAGAAGCATGATTACTGATTTTTTCCACGTGGTTGGTATTATACCAGTGTCCAAAGAAAAATTCATAATATGTAGCAATGCATGCTTACAAAACTGAAAAACACCCTTTAACATCTTCAGATTTATAGAATCTACTCCATAAGCGTTAGAGTGTAGCAAGTGTAGTGCATTTTCAAGTTCTTCCTCAGTGATATGTGTAACCGTAAATTCGTTAGAGATATTAGGCATTTTATTGTGCTGAAAAAAGTTTAATGAATTTTATATACCAACTCAAACTTAAACGAGCCACCATGAACACTACCCTGGCTACATCTGGCAGGGAAACTGTCAACCAAGAGTTATATGGTTTTTTCCAAAGATGGCCATCCCTGCCATCCATCCCATTACCAACGAACAGGTTTTTTCGTTTAGTTGCTTCCCGTATCAATAATCAAAATTATTAAGTGCTCTTGCCTACGAACGTTTTTATAGAATTGTGTTTATTTTTATATTAATTTTAGGTCCATGTGGACACATTATAATTTTAACCTAGTCTTTAAGCCTGCCTACAGAAGACAGGAGCTACTTTTCTATTTTTCTCCAAGCCAAACCGGACCTACCCCATCCAGCCTCACACTCGCCACGGCGGTGTTCACCATGGTTGTCTGGCTGGCCCCGGGCTACGATCCGATGAAGCATATATTTGTATTAAAAACATTGAATAAAATATTAATGTTGTGCAGACTATAAATTTAATACTCAAGTTCTTAGGTCAAAATCCCACTGAACGCAAGACTTTTTTTCTGATTTAATACGAAAAAAATATTTCAACTTAATAAGTATAATTAAATGAGATCGTTCATATTGTTTAGTGCTCTTTTCGGCTTCAAAGATTCACCGGGTGGGGAGGTTCCAGCCGCTTCCAGTAGCTGCCGATTTTTTCATATTAAATGTTAGACATAGTAAATGTATAAAGAAATTGACAAGTTTGTTCGTAAGAGGACTACTCGTTGATATTCTAGCTTGGTCAGATTTAGATCAATAATATATGAAAGGAACGAATGATTTCCTTGAAAGTTATCTGCTGAATATCGAAAATAATATTTTATAGCTATACAGGGTCATTCAGGGAAAGCGGGTATTAGACGTTTCTTGGGATCCGTCGAGTTTAGAAATTTGAAAATTGGTATGAGGAGCTTTTTGGATATAGCGGATCCAACTAAAATATTTTCATGCTTGTGCTACTTCCGCTTAGACCGAATGTAGTACCTAACTTTGTATTTTATTGCATATTTCGATTCCACATAAAATTTTAGCTTAGGTTTATGTACCATAACATATTCTTAAACATACCGGTTTTCGAGATAATTAATATTTTTGGAGATTTTTGACGGTTCCCACCCTTCGGAAAAAAATCGATATCTTCTATCATGTAGCCGATTAGGAAATTTTCTATTCAAACTCTTACAAGGATCTTATGACCTAACTAAAAGTTCTCTTATGTTTTCACAATATCATACAGAGTATTTTATTGTCACAGTCAAACATTTTTTTGGTTCAAACGACAAAAAGTCGTTTTTTTCAAATGGAACAGGGCGTATATTTTCACACAGAATCTAATAGAGGATTGAATTCTGCATCTATTGATATTACCATTCCCTATACCTATCTCTCTTCGTTTTCTTATTATGGACGAATATTTGTAAAACGTACAAACAAAATCAGCACTGTTTGTTAGTAGGCAATACACGTCATAACTTGGTTCCTTTTTTATCATAAACGAGAATAATCATGTAGATAATTGATTACCATTTGTTTATTATCAAGATGACAGCTTCAAAAACGAGAGATTAGATTTATAACAAATACTTTGGGACAAAAATTTACAAAATTAATGAACACTTTGAATATAAATATTTAATGCAGCAACTGTTCAAAATGCCCTCCAAGCCAATATCCTGGAATTCACGGTACTTACAGTGGCTTGGCTAATTTCATGGGGATTTAATTGTTAAAATGTAGCCCTTTCTCTGTTCTTTGGATCTTCTTTGGTAGTAGCATGGGTGGCATAAACAATATTTTTAATACTCCAAAGGTCCAAGGTCTAAGGGGGTCAAATCAGGGGACCTTGCTGGCCACCTCCAAGGTCCTCGGTAGCCAAACCACCTATCTTCGAACGTCGCTACTAATTCGTCATAAACTTCCCGTGGACCGCAACCATTCATTTGAAAATACATAGAATTATAAATATTCAGGGGCAAATTATCAATAAAAGGTACTTGTTCGCAAAATCTTCACATATTTATTGCTATTTAAATTCTTCTCGTAGATATGATACTATCAAAAATATTGTTTATGACACCCCGGCTACTACCAAAGAAGATCCAAAGAGAATACGGGCTGCATTTCAGTAAATAAATCCCCACGAAATTCGCCGATCCATTGTAAGTGCCGTAAATTCCAGGATATTGGCTTGTTTGGAGCATTTTGAACAGTTGCTGCATTAAATATTTATATTCAAAGTGTTCATTAATTTTGTAAATTTTGTTCCCAAAGTATTTGTTATAAATCTAATTTTTCGTTTTTGAAGCTGTCATCTTGATAATAAACAAATGATTATCAATTATCTGCATGATTATTCTCGTTTATGATAAAAAAGGAACCAAGTTATGACTTGTATTGCCTACTAACAAACAGTGCTGATTTTGTTTGTACGTTTTACAAATATTCGTCCGTGATAAGAAAACGAAGAGAGATAGGTATAGAAAATGGTAATATAAATCGATGCAGAATTCAATCTTCTATTAGATTTTGTAAAAATATACAGGAGGTTCCATTTGAAAAAATGACTTTTTGACGTTTGAACTAAAACAATATTCGGCTGTGAAAATAAAATACTCTGTATGATATTGTGAAAACATAAGAGAACTTTTAGTTAGGTCATAGGATGCTTGTAAGAGTTTGAAAAGAAAATTTCTTAATCGGCTACATGATAGAAGATATCGATTTTTTTCCGAAGGGTGGGAACCGTCAAAAATCTCTAAAAATACTAATTATCTCGAAAACCGGTATGTTTAAGAGTATGTTATGGTACATAAATCTAAGCTAAAATTTTGAGGAATCGAAATATGCAATAAAATACAGGGTGTTCCATTTAAAATAACAAAGTTAAGTGCTACATCCGGTATAAGCGGAAGTAGCATAAGCATGAAAATATTTTCGTTGGATCCGCCATATCCAAAAACCCCCTCATACCAACTTTTAAACTCGACAGATCCCAAGAAAGTCTAATACCCGCTTTCCGTGAATGACCCTATATATAGCCGGCTGAATAAATTAACATCTGACTTGAGCTCATTTTGCTTAGATGTTACCTTTTGTCTAATTTTTTTGTTTTGAAATGGGGTATTATTTTTTGGGATTGGGTCAATAATAGATGTTTTCGATTTATCTTTCAAACCTTTAATTAAAAAAGTCTGAATTGGAGAGTTCCTTTCGCTAACAGAGCAAATAATTCTGAAGACGTTTCTTGGAAAGGATTTCCATAGTCTTTAAAGGACCCTATATTAGAAACAGCAGATATTACATTTTTTGGACAGAAGGAGACTCTTCGTGGTGCTTTTCAATATCTTGTTGAGCAACAGAATCTTCAAACTCGCTAATTAAACGAGCTATTTCTGGACCAGAAATGAGCCACCTTCTTAAGGCCTGCAAATTTCAATGTCTTTTGCGGGTTGTAATATAATAATAATAAATTATTTTAAATAAATTCATTATGCACATGTGCAGCTTTCTCTTTATACGCCACTGACGGCTTTATTTAAACAAATAACATATACAAATAATATAGCAATCGATAGAAAAGATAATGGTCTTTATTTTTTATATCTCGTAGAATTTTGATTTATTGGGCCGTTTTAGAGATATAGCTAAACATGTGTCGTTGTTGGAAGGCTCCTCCTCCTTTTTTTTTTGCTGTGGGGCCTTAAAAAAAAGAAAATAGCAAAAATCAAAAGAGGTCTTATGCAAAATTTTATACTCTATCGAATGGCGCCAAGATCATTCCTCTAGCCTCTACCGTTTTTGAGAAAAATATATATATAGGCAGATACAGGTAGTCCCTTTGAGAGGTGGCAGGGGGGCAGGCATGATTTCTCGAGGTGGGTCTGTTCGAAAATCTACTTATTTTGACTAGTTCTATTCATGGTTAAAAGGATTTGCTATTACTCAAAAGTGGAAGTATCGAAGCATTTTCGAGACGCAAGTCACTATACTATACCCCAAAAACCCATAAAACGATATCCCACATCGGTAGTAGGGTGGGGGTGGTGATAGGGGGTTGATGGTGGATGAAGTAAAAAATATTTTGAGGTTTTTAGTTCTTGTACATGCACAGACTAAATCACATTTTTTTTTCATCCCCTTTAATAATGGTGTGGTTGATAATGGAGGTGGCTAATGCCAAAAAATCTTTTGAGACCTTAGCTTCTCTTGTATACACTAATGCCAATTTTATGGACTCTTACCTGCTTGATTTATACCTATTTACTCCCCCCCCATTTGCCACCCAACCCTTCGACGGAATAAGATGAAAATATAATCTAGTTCCAGATCACGTTAAAGTACATACGTGTACCAAATTTCAAGTCAATATCTTAAACGGTTCCAGAGT
The DNA here is from genome assembly GCA_936432065.2 of Rutpela maculata. Taxonomy (NCBI): domain Eukaryota; kingdom Metazoa; phylum Arthropoda; class Insecta; order Coleoptera; family Cerambycidae; genus Rutpela; species Rutpela maculata. The sequence continues at coordinate 136,122,950 of OW386286.2, read as the reverse complement.
AATCGTGCGCACAAAAAAGTTACAGAGAGACCGACAGACAAATAGACAGACAGATTTTTTTTTCGCTCAAACTTAAAATCTCGACGTTTCATGACATTCTAAGCCTATTTGAACAATAAAAATTTTCTTTGTCGTTACTATACTTCCACTGGATGTGAAAATAAAAGCTGTAAGGAGCTGTGTAATATGCTAAGTAACCAATATAATCCACGCATCAGTATTTGGAGAAAAAGGAAAAAGTTTTATGAACTACGCCAAGCTGATGAATCGATAACGGAATGGTACGCCAAGGTGAGAAGTTATTCTACAGATTGTAAATTCGAAGCAGATTTAACGAAAGTTTTAAAATACAAATTTATCTGTGGTATGACATCAGAGCGAGTGTTTGACCTCATTTGCGAAGAAGATGAGGCCAAAACATTGGAGGAAATTATCAGCCTGGCTTAGAAAGTAGAGATCGTGGCAAAACTAAAAACCGCTGCCCAAGGAATCACTACTTCCACATCCAAGTCACTCACAACGAAAAAATTTTGTATGTGGAAATAATTGTTTATGGAACTTTAATAATATAATATTTGAAATCCTCTACCCCAAAAACCCATAAAACGATACCTCACATCGGTAGGTGAGGCTTGTGTTGAAGTGGTGGTAGTGGGGGTGGATGAAGTAAAAAAATATTTTGAGGTTTCTGATTCTTATACATACACTAAATCACATTTTTTTTTCATTCCATTTAATAATGGGGTGGGGGGTGGTAATGGGGGTGGCTAATGCCAAATTTTTTTTTTGAGACCTTAGCTTCTCTTGTGTATACTAAATACCAATTTTATGGACTCTTACCTGCTTGATTTACGTATTTACCCCAAATTTACCCCAATTTGCCCCCCAACCCTTCGGCGGAACAAGATGAAAATATAATCTAGTTCCAGATCTCGTTAAAGTACATATGTGTATCAAATTTCACATTTCACATTCACATTCTAAGCCTATTTGAACAATCAAAATTTTTTTAAATTTTATTGTCGTTACGCTGGACGTGGAAGTAAAAATTACGTCTCAAGTACAAGGTCAAAAACTGCGTCAAATCCGGTAGACAGAAAGAGGCATGATTGGAAGGAAAACCATCAACGTCATAGATCGCCGAATGTCAAAACTTTTGGGGGCGGAGCGAACAACCAAGAAGCACTGTCAGTATTTTAAGAATTAATAATAGACCTTACAGTTTTATTTTTGATAGTGGTGCATCATTTCAGGATATTATCAAGACACATATTTAAATGAATTTCAAAATTTCATGTTAGTAAAATGTACGACTTTACTAAAAGGGTACAATGGAGATACTTTTGTGCCAGAAGGCCAGTTCATAGACCATTATGGACGAGCTACGCAAATGAAATTCTTTGTGGTTCCTAATGGAGGGCCAAATTTGGTTGGAAGAGACTGGATGCAAGTGTTTGATGTAAAATTGACAAATAACATTTCTGTAAATTCTAAGATTGACATCTTATTAAATAAACATCCGTCACTTTTTCGAGATGAAATAGGTAAATTTAAACACGATGAGGTAAGCTTAAATAAATTAAATTCAAATAAAATGTTGAACCAGTATTTCGCAAATCAAAACCTATACCATTTGCATATAAAAAAAACCGCTGCCCAAGGAATCACTACTTCCACATCCAGATTTTCTATTCAATTCTCTCAAAACGAAAAAATTTTGTATGTGAAAATAATTGTTTATAGAACTTTAATAATATAATATTTGAAATCCCATAAAACGATATCTCACACGGAAGTGGGGTGGGGGTGGATGAAGTAAAAAAATATTTTGAGGCTTTTGGTTCTTGTACACACAATTTTTTTTCATCTCCTTTAATAATGGGGTGGCTAATGCCAACAAAATGGGCTTGTTACTGATAATTCTTTTTCGTTATTTTTTTTTAGTATTCAATAGAATTCGGACATCTAAATAAGCTGTTAAAATTTCAGCTTCATAAGTATTTCCAATCCGTAGATATTCAATGTTAAAGATTAGGTTTCAGTACAAAGCGCTTCGCCGATTCGTGACGTCATTTTGCCTAAACAAAAATTGAAAAATTACATTGTTTCTGTCATAACTTCTTTGTTTTTTAAGTTATCGAAATAAAAAAAACCATTTGAAAGCCTAATTAATAATCACAGGTCAAAATTTGATCTAAGAACAATCACCAGACTTTACCAGAGTATACATAGGTTTTTTGGGTCGCTGATTCCGAATCCGAGGTTGGTTAAGCTTCATCACGTCAGGTTCTTGGTCATTTGAAGGTCAAACTGAGAAAAAGTGTAGTAAAATATTTGAAAAAATTTATGTTTATGTTTCTGAGGTCGCTGAATTCAAATCCCCTGTTATTTTTACCCTTTAAGAACATCAGAACATCTAGAGGTCATTTCAAGGCATTTTGAGATCATTTTGAGGTCAAATTGAGAAAAAAAGACTAAAAAATCTGGAAAAATGCTTACATGGGTTTTTGGGTCGCTGACCTTGAATCCGTGGTTGGCTGATCTCTATCACATCAGATTCAAGGTCATTTGAAGGTCAAACCGTTTTTGTACGTTTTTTGGGGTCGCTCAGTTTGAATCAGTTGTCATTTTGACATTGAAGGATACCCTAGAGGTTATTTCAAACTCATTTCGCGGTCATATGATGTAAAATTAAAAAATAACGATTAAAAAGGACCTGGTCAGGAGGCAAAACTTGCTGTCATTGCTTCTATTGCTTGGAGCTCAATCTGTTTTGTTTCGTCAAGGTCGTATAATGTAGGCTTACGTAAGCGACTAAACAACATAACTGACAGAAATATCAATAGGTTGATGACAGATGGCTTAATATAGATTTATACTCAGTGATAAAATAAACTTATACCTAAAATATTTCAGTTTCTTGGTTTTCAACATTCTTTTGTTAATTTGATCATGATATGGCCTTAAAGAAACTTTGAGATGAAATAACAACAAAATTGAACTCCCAAAAACATAAACATACATTTTTCTCAGTTTGATCTTCAAATGACCTTGAATCCGATATGAGGAGTCCAGCCAACTACGGATTCGAGGTCAGCGACCTAAAAAACCTATGTAAGCATTTTTCCAGATTTTCTAGTCGCCTTTTCTCAATTTGACCTCAAAATGATCTCAAAATGCCTTGAAATGACCTCTAGATGGTCTGATGTTTTTTAAGGGTAAAAATAACAGCGGATTTGAATTCAGCGACCTCAGAAACATAAACATAAATTTTTTCAAATTTTTTACAACACTTTTTCTCAGTTTGACCTTCAAATGACCAAGAACCTGACGTGATGAAGCTTAACCAACCTCGGATTCGGAATCAGCGACCTAAAAAACCTATGTATACTCTGGTAAAGTCTGGTGATTGTTCTAGATCAAATGTTGACCTGTGTAATCTTTCATTTTTGTTCTTACCGCTTTTGACAAAAGTGCCCTAGTTTCTGAGATATTTAACATTTAAACTAAATACTTCGTCTTATAGACGTTCGGACGCCACCTTTATACTTCCAGATATCCGAAACCATTAATTCTAGAGAAATTAGAAAAAAACAAAATTCGTCTTCAATTTAGTAGCTTTCTTATTTGTCTGTAGCGTGTTTCCGCTCAATGCAATACTTTTCGAGTTATTTGACGAATATTGTTTTCAAATACCTTTTTTAAGCTAAAATCTTAATTTTCAAGTCATTATAACTTAAAGACTATCAATTTTTATAAAACGTTGCATAGAACTTTTTCTTCTTAAAACTTTATTTTATTTCACATCCAATGTTTTTAATTATTAAATCTCGACTGTCGGCTGATCAGCATCTATAAAGTGACGTCACGTGAAGCTCCGCCCCGTTTTTTTCGCGGTCCAACTTTATTTAAGGGCTTAAACGTCCGAATAAAATCTTAAAATTTGGAAATTGCCTCAAAACGTGTTCTACTTTCGATTTCCAAAATAAAAAAAAATGTTGAACGGGCCTATTTTTGAGACCTTAGCTTCTCTTGGGTACCAATTTTATAAGAGACCAATTTACAAAAAAGCGATCTGAATATAAATTTAAAAAAATACAGAATATGCAATTAAGCATCAACTTCGACGTCAAATCAATCGATCATTGGTAACATATATAAAACATATTTACATTATAAAATAATTTCTAGTCGTGTATTAACCATCAAAAAATCTATCAGGTTGATGTACTATACGACCAGAACGTGTATGGACTGCTGTTTCAATTTTATCTTCGATTGGAGTCCGACTTCCTTGGTAATGTATTTGGCTTAGAAATACGTTTCTTTGGTGCACAAATTACTTCAGTTTCTATCGAATGGAAATTTTCTTTGTACCGGTCATACAAGCTCTCCAGTTGTAGTCTTTAATCTAACCACGCGTACTTCGTTATCTTTACCAGCCATTACTTCAACTATTCGAGCAAGAGGCCAGTCCAACCTCTTTTAGTTATCGTTTCCTACGAGAACAATTTCTCCTACTCGCACTGCAATACTACCAGTCTTCTTTGATTGTTTCCGCGAAATTGACCCAAATATTCAATGCGGAATCGCTGCCGTAAGTTATCTCTTAATTTTTAACGGTATCTGAGTCTTTTTCGTAAATTAGTGGCATCAATATTATCGAGATCAGGAACGCCACTCTCTTTAGCTCCATGAAAAAACATATTAGGAGTCAATGGAATCTGTTCTTCAGCATCTTCTGAGAGGTAACTGATGGGCCGAGAGTTTATTACTACTTCACAATCACAAAGTGTTGTGCTCATCTCTTCGTACGAAAGACAGGACTTCTTAAGTACTTTAAGCAATAATTCTTTCACTAAACGTACTAACCCACCAGGCAGCTAAAGGTGGATTAAAGCGCCATTCGATATTTTCAGCTCTGCTATATTGCTTAATTTTGTCCCAATTAATATTACGGAAGAGTTTCTTAGTTCCAGTAAAATTCGTACCATTATCACTGTAAATAATAGCTGGTCTTCCTCGTCTTGCTATAAAACGTCGTAGGGCTTTCTCTCTGTCGAGAGTGAAGTAACTAACTCCAAATGAAGTGATCGGAACACTGCACAAGTAAAGAGACAAATCCAGGCCTTTTGATTATTCTTTAAATACAAAGGACCGGCAAAATCAACACTGTCACTTCAAAAGTAGTCTTCTAAGCCTATTTGAACAATAAAAATCTTCAAAAAGTTTTTTGTCGCTACTATACTTCCACTGGATGTGGAAGTAAAATAGTAGAGGACGAGCTAGATAACTTAGAATCGGCAGGTATTATCACTCCGGTTGACAGTAGCGAGTGGGCAACCACGTGTTCCCGTATTAAAAGCTAATGGATAAAAAAAACAACTGAATTCTTTTTATGAGCATAATTATCATTATTACATTGCATCATTTCAATAAAATAAAAACTTTTTATGAGAAAAGCTACTAAAACTAAAAAAATTACCTAAGTAGAATTCAAATTCAAGTCACTATGTACAATGTACAAGTGCTCTAACCAAGTCAGAACAAGGCCATTGTACATTTTATTATGTACATGTTACGGTACGTACTCTATATTTCTCCTTACATTTTTTTAAAAACCAGCTTATCAAGTGTATGAATGTATTATTTATTCACTATTTTAATTGTCTCGCTAGCTTCTCTTTAGCTAAAGCTGATGCGACATATTTTAGAGAAGCTCAATCCAATTATGATTGCAAACTCATTCACTATTTTAATTGTCTCGCCAGCTTTTCTTTAGCCAAAGCTGCTATAGCTGGTGCGACATCTTTGAAAAAAGCTCAATCCAATTATGATTGCAAACGCATATTCACTTAGCACGTGCTTGCTATTTTTATCAATTATCTATTAGAGAAGCTCGATCCAATTATGATTGCGAACTTTTATTCACTTAGCATCAGTCATATACATGCTATTTTATTTCAATTCATCAATGACATACAACATACTCACATTAAGGATAATGTTATTACAAAAATAAATTTCCTTGTTTTACGTTAATTTGTCATTTATCACTCAATCTGACTTTTCTTTTTTACTAATGTCATTTATCCATCCAATCTTACTTTTATTTTAAATCTGATTTTTAATATTGATACCTTGGTAAGTTGGTTTCTTCGTTGTAGGAGGGGAGTATATGTAGGGTACGTACTACATATGTATATGATAACTATGGTGATAAATAACAAAAAACAATTATTATTACATTTTTTATATTTTTGAAAGTAAAATATTTTACAACCTATTTACATATTGATTAAGAGCATTACTTGGCTATAGCATGCTTACCAAACATCTTGTACGTTATTAATTAATTGTATCTTAACTTACTTAGTCTCTCTGTAAAATCCAAATGGATCCTTTTATAAAAGAATATGAAAGCGAGCCCATCAAAACCCAAATAATACACAACATACTGAATTTTAATAATATTTATCTGCATAAACAACATAACTGTAAAATTACATATAAACATAAGAAGTATTTCAAAGAATATTGATGAACTAGTCATATTTCTAAATCAATCGTCTGTAAATTTTGAAATAACGGCACTAACAGAAACTCACTACGTATATGACCCAGAAATATTTAAACTTGATGGCTATAATATTCTATATAACGAGGGTACCTTAAATAGGAACGATGGCGTAATAATCCTTATAAAACAAAATCTAAGTTATACTTACCTACAATATTGTCAACATAAGAGAAATTAAGGCAGTGCAACTAAATATAATAAATAACGATAAAAATGTTATAATCACAGCTATATACCGCTCATCTAGTACATGCCCAAAAATTTTCAATAAACAGATATTAAAATACCTTGAACAAATAAAAAAGAATGACATGCATATCATACTGGGAGATATAACATAGAAATCTTGTCTGACATTGATTATATCGAAGAATACAAAAATATAATGAGCGCGCAAGGTTTCATATCCTATATAAATAAACACGTCCACAAAGCAAAACTTGTCTAGATTACTTTTTTATAAAGAGTGCACTGCACAATGACGATAACAATATAAGATCGTATATTTTTGAATATGATATCACTGATCACTACCCCATAGCCGTAACTTTTGAAATTGACAAAGCAGCAGACAAAGAAAACAATTTAAATTCAAAACAGAAGTGTAAAAAATACATTAATTACGCTAATCTCAAGTCTGACTTACGTCAAGAAAATTGGTATGCCATGTATCAAGAAAACAATATAGACAAAATTACAAATACCTTTATAGAAACCCTAAAACATCACATTAAAAAAAAAACACAAACGAAATTAAAATAAACCACAAAAATATACAGCGAAAACAATGGATAAGCTCTGGACTTGTAAAATCTATAAATGAAAAAAATAAATTATACGTAAGCTTACAAAAAGACCCAAATAACAAAAACTTAATCGATAAATATAGAATTTATAAAAATAAACTAAAGCAGTTAATACAAAAAGCAAAAAAGAATATTTTAAATCTTTAATAAATAAAAATAGAAACTAATCCAAGGCTCTTTGGAGCTGTGTAAATGATATCTGCAGTAAATCACAACCTAAAACAACTATAAATAAAATTAAGTTAGCAGATAACTATATTACAGAAAATAAACAAGAAATCTCAGACGCATTTAATCAACACTATAGCGACTTAGGGGAAACATACGCAAATAAGATAAATCCACCGGATTTTACTGAAAATAATACCCATATTGAGAACACGATGTATTTACACTTGACTGATGAAATAGAAGTATTAAAAATCATAAATGAGTTAAAACCTAAGAAATCGCCTGGTATCGACAATATTAGGTCAGAAGTAATAAAGGAAGTAGAAAGAAATAAAACCATTAACATTCTTAATAAATAAATGTTTTGAAAACGAATGTTTCCCAAAATCACTGAAAATTGGTATCATAAAACCTCTTTACAAAAGCGGTGAGATAATAAATTACAGTTTCCGTTAGTGCCATTATTTCAAAATTTACAGACGATTGATTTAGAAATATGACTAGTTCATCAATATTCTTTGAAATACTTCTTATGTTTATATGTAATTTTACAGTTATGTTGTTTATGCAGATAAATATTATTAAAATTCAGTACGTTGTGTATTATTTGGGTTTTGATGGGCTCGCTTTCATATTCTTTTATAAAAGGATCCATTTGGATTTTACAGAGAGACTAAGTAAGTTAAGATACAATTAATTAATAACGTACAAGATGTTTGGTAAGCATGCTATAGCCAAGTAATGCTCTTAATCAATATGTAAATAGGTTGTAAAATATTTTACTTTCAAAAATATAAAAAATGTAATAATAATTGTTTTTTGTTATTTATCACCATAGTTATCATATACATATGTAGTACATACCCTACATATACTCTCCTCCTACAACGAAGAAACCAACTTACCAAGGTATCAATATTAAAAATCAGATTTAAAATAAAAGTAAGATTTGATGGATAAATGACATTAGTAAAAAAGAAAAGTCAGATTGAGTGATAAATGACAAATTAACGTAAAACAAGGAAATTTATTTTGGTAATAACATTATCCTTAATGTGAGTATGTTATATATCATTGATGAATTGAAATAAAATAGCATGTATATGACTGATGCTAAGTGAATAAAAGTTCGCAATCATAATTGGATTGAGCTTCTCTAATAGATAATTGATAAAAAATAGCAAGCACGTGCTAAGTGAATATGCGTTTGCAATCATAATTGGATTGAGCTTTTCTCAAAGATGTCGCACCAGCTATAGCAGTTTTGGCTAAAGAAAAGCTGGCGAGACAATTAAAATAGTGAATGAGTTTGCAATCATAATTGGATTAAGCTTCTCTAAAAGATGTCGCATCAGCTATAGCAGTTAGTTAAAGAAAAGCTAGCGAGACAATTAAAATAGTGAATAAATAATACATTGATACACTTGATAAGCTGGTTTTTAAAAAAATGTAAGGAGAAATATGGAGTACGTACCGTAACATGTACATAATAAAATGTACAATGGCCTTGTTCTGACTTGGTTAGAGCACCTGTACATTGTACATAGTGACTTGAATTTGAATTCGATTTAGGTAATTTAGTTTTAGTAGCTTTTCTCAAAAAAAGTTTTTATTTTATTGAAATGATGCAATGTAATAATGATAATTATGCTTATATATATATATATATATATATATATATATATATATATATATATATATATATATATATATATATATATATATATATATATGAAGTGACGGTGAGAGGTAAACTCTCATATGGTCAGATGCTACTATGCGTCGGACAAATGTCACTGACGTATAGCGACTTGCTTTTTTGCAAGTACCAAGAGCGGCGACCTCTAGCCTTAGTGGGCTATACTCACTGTTTATGAAATAGGAGTTGAAGGAAACAACTAGCCAAGGCTTCAGATTTTTTTATAAATATTTTACAACGCTATAAAGAAAAATACCTGTTACAAAACTTAAGCCACGTTTAATTTTATTAACGTTTAACATTACAAATTTTGTTTTTATACTAAAAAAAGTTTCTTTTTATTTTGAAATACACTTTCAGATGTATTAATAAACTCCATGTCATAATATTTTAGCTTTATTAAATCAGTATTTATAATTACTTAATAAATTTTGGATGTGACATTTGGAATTTTGACATTCGATAATTTGAGTCGTAAATTTTACTTCCACATCCACATATTGCATTGGAAGTGTAGTAATCGTAAGAAAAACTTCAATTTTTTTTGTTGTTCAAATAGGTTTAGAATGTCATGAAATATCGAGATTTTAAAGAGCGAAAAAAATGGTATCTATCGTCTGTATTTTGTGTGCACACGTTGCCTGTGGGACGGTTTAAGATATTGACTTGATAGTTGTTATATGTATGTATTTTAACGAGATCTGGAACACATTGCTATAAAATCACACAAAAAATAATCATTATAGGGATTCTAGCATTTTACTTAATCGCCAGAATGTATTACAATAACGGTGCAAAAGCCGCTCGAAAAGTGGCTTATATTTGGTAATTTGGTGGATGAAGTAAAAAAATATTTTGAGGTTTCTGATTCTTGTACACACACTAAATCACATTTTTTTTCATCCCCTTTAATAATGGGATGGGGGTGGTTAATGCCAATTTTTTTTAGACCTTAGCTTGTCTTGTATATACTAAATATCAATTACTGCTCTTACCTGCTTGATTTACCTATTTACCCCAAATTTATCCTAATTTACCCCTCAACCCTTCGACGGAAAAAGATGAAAATATAATCTAGTTCTACATCTCGTTAAAGTACATACGTGTACCAAATTTCAAACGATTTCAGAGTAAATGTGCGCACAAAAAAATTACACACAGACAGACCGACAGACAGACAGAAAAATTTTTTCGCTCAAACTTAAAATCTCGACGTTTCATGACGTCTCATGCCATCCTAAGCCTATTTGAACAAAAAAAATTTAATTTTTTGTAGTTACTATACTTCCACTGGATGTGGAAGTAATAAATGCTTAATAATTTGACTACTTAATACAAACGTGACAAAAATTAAAAATATATTTAAACTATAGTATATTTTATATGTTATATAATTATAGATGAATGTAATATTTTCAATTAAGCTACTTTCTATTGTGTTGATTATAATAATTATCACTAGTATATCAGCTAAGAGAGTTGTATAGATAAATTTTGGAATTTTCTACATTGAGTCTAAAATACGTTCTGTTATTCTGGTTTCGGTTAAACAGACAATAATTGGTTGTATTTCTGAAACTAATCGACTTGTCTCTTTGAAATTAGTGATATATATTTCTCAATTGTTATTTCTGAATGACAGTTTTATTGCGTCTTATTATGGACGCTTGTGGGGTAAGGCCTCTATTGTAAAATACCCTTTTCGAAATCTATTCATTTCAACTGAGCATATGTTTGGTTTTTTAAATTCGTAAACATTTTCTGTACAGATATTTTAATGGGTGAGTATTGTTCAAAATAAATAGATTTCATCGACTTACACTTCAGTTTACTTTCCCATTACATCTTTCTATTTCAAATGGTAAAGGTGGTTTATTATTTGCTCACGAAGACTGCAGTAGAAATTTTTTTTTCTTTCTTTTGTTCACAAATTAGATATTTTTCTATTAAAATATATATAAATTAATTACAATTTCAGAGATTATATGCATGTTGTGTCATGAAAAAATTTAGATACATTTTGATCTTGAAAAACTGTTGGAAAATATGCACGTTACAAAAAAATTAGAAGAGAGCAAAATTTTAAAGAGTATATTAACCTATACGTATGAATTTTTCCAGATTTTTAAATTTCTTGGTTTACGGGATTTTTTATTTTCCGATAAGTGTTTTTTCGGTTTTTTTCGGTTTTTTCCGGAAAAACTTGGACGGAGTGCACTTTAGGAAAAAGTCGTAAAGGAAAAAAAGTCTTATATTTTAATAATATATTCACTCGAATTTATGGATTTTTTCTCGTCACTTTTTACCCCCCCCCCCCCCTCTACCTCTGTTTGGAAAAATTCAACCGCTGTAGCCCGGAAAATACGCATTTTTTCGAAAATTTTACGAGAGTAAAAAGTTGTTATTTTTAATAAAATTATCTAAAAAGACATTTTGTTTTTTTAATTTACCTCAATTTTACTAGTTAACAAATTAGCAACAAAATCATTGATTATAACAATTGCGGAGCAATAATGGCGGCATTTTTTTTTTTAGTTTGATCTAGACTTC
>OW386286.2:135323644-135508644 GCA_936432065.2 Rutpela maculata | reverse complement strand
TGAGAGGTAAACTCTCATATGGTCAGATGCTACTATACGTCGGACAAATGTCACTGACGTATAGCGACTTGCCTTTTTGCAAGTACCAAGAGCGGCGACCTCTAGCCTTAGTGGGCTATACTCACTGTTTATGAAATCGGATTTGAAGGAAACAACTACTCAGCGGGCAAATACCCCGACTTGCATTGAATTACACCTTCAAATCGTGATCAGTAACCAACTATCATTTGTCTGTTCCTAACCAGACATATACCGGTTTCGAACTTATTATGTTCTCATCAGTATGCCATAGGTCATGGTATATGTCTGGTTAGTCGTGTTTTTAATTTCTTTCTCTAAAACCAAAAAGAATTTCGGATATGACGTAATAAACATAACATAAATTGAAGCTAATTAAAACTTTTATAAGAAAACATTGACGCAGTTCATGTACAGGATGAGGTAAACAATTATTCAAGGAAATTAAGTTTTCTTTCTTAACAATTATTTTAATTTTTTTTTAAATCACTCTGTACACATGTTTAAATGCCTTAAAATTATCTACAATTTGATATGCCCAACATGGACGTAGTTTAACAAATAAGAAAGTTGCAAGCCTGGGAGTTTTAAGTGGCGCACCCTGTATAGTAATCTTAAAAAAAATTTCAAAATGTTTTTTGCTGAAATAATAAATGTCATAAAACGTCGAGATTTTAAATTTAAGAGAAAAAAAAATTCTGTCAGTGTGTCGGTCTGTAACTTTTTTGTGCGCACGTTTTCTTCGCAACGGTCGTCTAAGATACTGTCTTCAAATTTGGCACACATATATTCCATGACGAGATCTAGTACTAGCTTATGTCTTGCGCTAATTCCGGTGAAGGGTTGTGAGTTAAATAGGGTAAATAGGGAAAAACAATAAAGCAAGCTAATAACAGTCCAGAAACTTAATTTTTAAAATCTTCTATTTAACTTCATTTTAAAATCTTTGTACGGTAGTTAGTATGTTTGGGTCAAATCGTGCAACCAAAATGGATCCTGGAGGTATTGTTTAATAGTGGATTCGGCGGCGCCCGGAAAGATTCAAATATGGATTCGGCAGAGCCTGAAAATTGCCTTGGTATTCGACATGGTCCGGAAGTCACCTTGGTGTTTAGCCGTTCCCGAATATGGATTATGCAGCGCTCGAATATAGATTCGGCGGCGTTTTAATTTGGATTTGGCAGCGCCCGGAAGTTACTTTGGAATTCGGCAGCGCCCAAAAATGGATTCAGCGGCATCCTAATATCGATTCGGCAGCGCCCAGAAATTACCTTGGTATTCATGTGCGCCCGGATATGGATTTGGCACTATCTTAATATGGATACGGAAACGCCCGGAATTTGCCTTCGTATTCGGCAGCGTCCGGAAGTTCTGGAGGTTTGGCTAGCATTCGGCATCACCCTTTTATTAAAATTCTGTGACCAATTATTTCCACATACTAGAGTGCAAATATGGTCAAGATGTTTTCCTTTAAAGAGACTTGGATGGGAAATCTGGATGTGGAAATATTGATTCCTTAGGCAGCGGTTTTATTCCAAAAGCTACAACAAATTTTGAATGATTTATTTTATCACAACTCAATTGAGAGTAATACTCCAATTTCGATTTTCATAAAAAAAGTAATCTTTTAACAATTTTTATTGTAGAAGAACCGAAATGTATTAAATTGAATTACCTTTCAACGTTGTAATAACCATTTCAGACCCTTCGGTTTTTAAGTTATTCACGAAAAATACGTGTTGAAATTTGACATTTAGAAAGGGACGAAAAAACACAAAACCTTAAAAAATAATATCTCTAACAATCTTTGAACGGGACTAATCTGAAATTTAAGGTAAAGTTAATTTCTTATGTTTCAAGTCGTACAAATACCAGTTTTTGACATAATTCGTAATTTTCAAGATATTTCCAGAAACCCATTTTTTAACGAATTGCTAGATACAACGAATCAACAATATCCCGTTGGAAAAATTTTTTTTACCGATTTTTCATAAAATGAACTCGTTGTTAATTAACAATTTTTTATTTTTTTTGAGTTTACGTTTATGTTTCAAGTCGGAAAATTGTTAAACAAAAGCCACTAAAATTATTTCGCTTCGTGAGGACCTTATGTCAACTATATTTTATGAGATTATGACATTGCGATGTTTTTAATTGTTACAGTCTATTAGTTATTAATTATTTAAGCTAACAAGAAACTAAGAAATTAAATAGAGGTTGAAAATTTTTTTTTATTAATTTTAAAATTATTATTATTACTGTTTTTATATTCAAAAATACTATAAAATTATATAAACTTTAAATTTTTAGTGGTATTTGTTTAAACAAATTTTATAAAGAAATAGATAAATTAAGTATTTTTGAAAAAAAAATTTTTTCTTAAAACATTTTTTTAATTATTTTTTCCCGTTTTTCTTCATTTGAACAAATTATTAAGAAAAAAAATATTCTTAAAATTTTTTATTTGCAATTCTCTACAAGGTGGAATTTTTGTTATTAATTAATTTGTTTATTTAATAAACAATTTCTAATTAACAATCGCCGAATGTGTTTATATTTTTTTAGATAGAAAAAAATAACCAGAACAACCGTATACATAAATATGTCAAAAAACATTTTTAATATTTAAAATTTAAAATTCTATAAGAAATATTAACATTTTTTTTATGTGTTTATGTATACGGTTGTTTTTTTTTAATTTTTTTTCTATCTAAAAAAATATAAACACATTCGGAGGTTGTTAATAACAAATTATTTATTAAATAAACAAATAAATTAACAACAAAAAAAAATCCACCCTGTAGAGAATTGCAAATAATAGGTTTTAAGACTAAAATTTTTACTTAATAACTTGTTTAAATAATGAAGAAAGGAAAAAAATGATTATAAACAATTAAAAAATATTTTCAAGAAAAAAATTTTTTTTTAATTCATAATATTTTATAATAAATAAAATGGCAAAAAATGTTTTTCAAAAATAAGTAATTTATCTATTTGTTTATAAAATTTGTTTAAACAAATAACACTAAAAATTTAAAGTTTATGTAATCTTATGTTATTTTTGAATATAAAACCAGTAATAATAATTAAAATTAATAAAAAAATGTCAACCTTTTTTTTTAAATTTTTTAGTTTTTTGTTATCTTAAATAATTAATAACTAATAGACTATAACAATTAAAAATATCGCAATGTCATAATCTCGTACAGTATAGTTGATATAAGGTCTAAAGGAAACGTAATAATTTTAGTGGCTTTTGCTTAACAATTACCCGACTTGAAATATAAACGTAAGTAGTTAAGTAAGGCCGATTCTAACCCACTTCAAGGTCAAGCTGGAGCTGTGACGTCAGCACGCCCGCAGCCCCGCGGGTGGCGCGCAGGTGATAGATGATAGATCCTATGATCTAGGTTCTAGTGTGAGGTGAGATAATGCTAGATGATAGATCCTATTATCTAGGTTGTAGTGTGAGGTGGGATCTTCTTAGATGATGGGTGATAGGACCTAATGGGAGGGGGGAGATCCAATCCCTGAGCTTAGATAAGAGATTATATCTAAAAGGACGTGGCTGAGAGTATACAGGGTGTGTCTAAAATAAGATGGCTGCCGTTTATTGACTAATAGTATTGTATGTTTACGTTAGTGGGCGTTAAGAAAATGGCTACTGACGTCCATCATTGAGATTAAATAGACAAGTCTTATAATTATGAGATAAATATTCATTTACTTCTATATGTTAAGATTTGAATGTAAAACTGCGGTCAAATGCAGAGACGTTATCGGATTCCAGGAAATTGTTAATGTAAATAAATGCGACTGTCTACGGCTATATGTATATTTAAAACGTGATTAATTACCTTTAGATAACTACAGCGGCTAGATCAAAGGAAATATCGAGACCCAATATAAACGCTTTTCAGACAAGTCTAGACTTGTTAGCCTGAGTTTTATATAAGATAAATATTCATTCGCTTCTCTACGTTTAGATTTCAATTTAATAAGAATATAATGCAGAGCTGTTATCGGATTCCGAGAAATTGTTAATGTAAACAAATGAAATCATTTCTGATAGCCTACTAACATAAGATAGGTATACGGTAAAGATGCATGCGAAGAATTTTGTGTCTTACAATACATGGTTTCTTATGGGAATATGTAGCCACCCCGCAGCGATATAGCAATTTAACATTGTTTTATATGTAAAAGACGAACAGATTATGAAAATTCGGGGGCCTTTTAGAAATCGTTCACTGCAAAGTCACGTGACCCTCGACCGCCGAGTATAAAAGCAGCGTCATCTCCCCACCTCGATCATTAGCTGTTTATCTCTCGCGGTGAACGGTTGTCTAATTGAAACAGTATGTCGTCTACCGAGACCGTATCTAAACTCAGTACTGATATAATTAATTTAACTAAAAAATCATTGCTGCTCTTCAAGACCGATGATGAAATCGACCAACATATTTCGATAATTAATAGCAATATTAAACTAGTAGCCAAGGCAATTAAAATCAAAATTCATATCGATAATAAAGGTGAAAATATATTTAAATTGGAAAATAATTTAGCGCTTTTAAAATACTACCGAGAGCAATTGAAAAAATTAAAATTAAAAAGTAAAATATTAGGCGGTTCCTTAAAGCCGACAGCACGAAAATATTTAGTATATCAAGAGGTAGAATCTTGTTTTAAAAATCGTGTTAAGTCCGGTATAATAACTAACGTACAAATTAAAGAACCGGTATTATTTTTTAAAAAAGCGTTTAGGAGCTTCTCTATTCAAATTAAAAAATGTTTGAAAGATGGACTAATTAAAGTAAATGTTATTTTTGAATGTAACTTCGTACAGCCTACTAATGGCACAGTGGAATTAAAAACATTTGCTACAAGGAACGCTGTGATAGACTTAAATACGGATTTAAAGGAATGGTATAGAGAAAATGTATCCGAACGGTTATTGAAACATCTAGAAGACTTTCAAGGAAAAGATTCAGGCTGGGCCTTATCGGAAATTATCGGGCTAAGAGTAAATGTTAATAAATATTGTCCTATAACAGTGGGATTATCAACATACGCTGAAATGCCAAACTTTATAAAGGAAAAAAAGTGCGTTATTAACGTTAAAAATAATGACGAATATTGCTTCTTATGGTCGGTAGTTTCGGCATTATACCCCGCTAAAAAGCATGGGGAGAGAGTGACTTCATATCCTCATTTTGAAGACGTTTTAAAATATGACGGCATCGAATTTCCGATGGAATTAAGAAATATTAAAAAATTCGAACGCTTAAATGATATTTCGATAAACGTATACACCTTAGTTAAAAGGGAAGTTTTACCGGTATGTTTAAGTAAATACAGTTATGAACGGATCGTAAATTTATTAATGATTCCTACGAATTCTGCCAATAATTTTACTGATGCTGCGCAATATCATTTTGCTTGGATAAAGAATATGTCCCGATTATTATCTAAACAATTATCTTCACACGGACATGAAAAATTTATCTGCAACCGATGTCTTAATCATTTCTCTACTCAAGAACTTCTAGACCGGCATTCAAATGATTGTAATTCGAAAACTAATACGTGCAAAATTGAATTACCCGACGAGGATGAAAAGTTTTTAAAATTTAAAAATTACCGGTATAAAGAAAGGGTACCGTTCGCTATTTATGCTGATTTCGAATGTATCTTAGAGGACTGTGATGCTAACATGAATCAAAATACGCAAAATTACCAGAAACATACGGCTTTTAGCGTCGCGTATTACTTAAAATGTTCGTACGATGACAGTCTATCACAATTTAAAATGTACCGAGGCGCCGACTGTCAGTACTGGTTTGTCAAAGAACTTGAAAAAATTTCAGACCGAGTTAATGTAATCATGTCCGACATAAAACCTATGGAGTCGTTAAACGAGACACAAAAAAATGAATTCGATCTCGCGCAGGTCTGTCATATCTGTGAGGGGTCCTTCAAAGAGACGGACATCAAAGTAGCCGATCACAATCATTTAACTGGGTACTATAGGGGACCGGCGCATATGAGATGTAACATTAATTATCAAGATAGTCACGTGATTCCGGTTATATTTCATTGTTTATCGGGTTACGATGGCCACCTGATAATCAAACAGCTAGCAACGGCATTTGACGGACAAATTTCATTATTACCGATTAATAAGGAAAAATACATTTCTTTCACTAAACGAGTTAAAGATACGAAAATTAAACTAAGATTTATTGATTCGTTTAGGTTTATGGCAGACAAAATCGAAAAACTAGCTTCCTATCTCGACGATGACCAGAAACGAATCACTAAATCGTATTGTAATAATGATGAACAATTTCAATTATTAACGCGGAAAGGTGTTTTTCCTTATGGTTATTTAAATTCTTGGGAAAAATTAGACGAGACATCTCTACCAGCTAAAGAAGAATTTTACAGTAAACTGACTGACGAAAACATAACAGAGGACGATTATAACCATGCTATAAATATCTGGAATAAATTCGATATTAAGACATTAGGGGAATATTCCGATATATATTTAAAAACAGATGTATTACTGCTAGCTGATATATTTGAAAATTTCCGCGAGACATGCATACAGACGTACGGACTTGACGCTTTAAATTATTATACTGCTCCGGGACTGGCATTCGACGCGATGTTAAAAATAACTAAAGAAAATTTAGAGCTTCTCACAGACATTGATATGATACTGATGATCGAAAAAGGCGTGAGAGGCGGTGTAGCGCAGGTATCTAACAGATATTCGAAAGCTAACAACAAGTACATGGGGGATGCGTTTAATCCCGACGAAAGAGAGACTCACATCATGTACTTTGATATCAATAACATGTATGGAGCCGTGATGTCTGTTCCGCTACCTACAGGTGCTTTCGAGTGGGTACCCGTCGAACAATTTTATGCCTTAGATATTCCAAATTTATCGGACGAGTCAGACATCGGTTATATTTTGGAAGTAGATATCGAGTATCCACTTGAATTACATGAGCTACATAAGGATCTCCCGATGTGTCCAGAACATATGGTGCCGCCCGGTTCAAAACATTCAAAATTAATGACCACTCTGTTAGATAAAACGCGATATGTAATGCATTATAGGACTTTAAAAAAATGTTTAGAACGCGGATTAAAACTCAAGACGGTACATAGAATTTTAAAATTTAAACAGTCGCGATGGCTAAAGAAATACATTGATTTAAATACGGATTTACGAAAACAGGCAAGTAACGAGTTTCAGAAAAATTTCTATAAGCTAATGAACAATGCGGTGTTCGGAAAGACAATGGAGAATGTCCGCAAGCACAAAGATGTTAAATTGGTAACTAAATGGGAGGGGAGATGGGGCGCCAAGTCTCTGCTCGCGAAACCGAACTTTCACAGTTCGACTGTCTTCGGCGAGGATATGATTATTATTGAAATGAATCGACTAAAAATTAAATTCGATAAGCCAATATATGTGGGGTTCGCCATTTTAGATCTTTCAAAAATTATTCTTTACGATTTTCATTATGATTATATTAAAAAAGAATTCGGTGAGCAAGCCAAACTACTTCACACGGACACAGACAGTTTAATTTACGAATTTAGCGACGTTGATATATACAAGTACATTAAAAAAGACATCCATCAGTTCGACACATCGGATTATCCTGTAGACAATGTCTACGGAATACCTCATGCAAATAAGAAGGTACTAGGCGTAATGAAAGACGAATGTCAAGGGCGCGTAATGACAGAATTCGTAGGACTCCGTGCAAAAATGTATAGTTATAAAGTGGAGGGTGTGTCGGTAAATAAAAAAATCAAGGGTCTCTCGCGTTCGGTAATCAGAAAAATTACATTTGAAGACTTTACAAATTGTCTATTTAATAAAGAAATTTTGACCAAAGAGCAGCGATTAATTCGATCAAAGAAACATGAAATATATACTATCAAACAGAATAAGGTGGCACTCAGTCCGTATGATGATAAAAGAATTATAAATTATATAAATACCGATACGAAACCTTGGGGATATAATTTCCAACAAGTCTCGGCTCGTCAGATGACGTCATCGACGCAGTGAAGCGCTTGGCAGTAGCCGTTCGGATTCATTTACTTTAGAGACTTTGATCGCGATGGACGGGTTAGAAAAATAATTGCAGTACAAGCTTGTACTTATCACTCGCGACGTATATGAGAAGTACATTCAAAATGCATTGAATTGGGGTAATTATCAATTAGTTCATAAAATTTTAGAAAAGATTGTTATACCGGACAAAGCTTTATACTGGATGGCTTTAAGAGATAGTTCTAATTTCGATTTAATGAAAAAAATATTTACGAAAAAACTTCAAAACGATATTTTTATTCAGCAGTTGGAATATATTTTCCAAAGAGAATGTATTACTCACCTTATCGTGTATCGATTACGAGAAGTAATTAACAGACATTATCCCGCCGCGAATAATAGTTATTTTAGAATTTTTTTAGAAGAATTATTAACGTGTAATGATGATTATATGTCAATTGATTTTTATTCGAAATCGTACCCGGCTAAAAATATTTCTGATAATTATAAAAGTATTGATTGGTCGATTAACAAAGCATTTTGCGAGGCAGCTTACTTTGCACAATACGAATTTCTTGAAATTTTGTTTCGAGTAATTGGTAGGAATAATATACATTTCAAATTAGATATTAATTTCAATGAAGAGCATAAGCAGTTAATAAAATGGCTGGAGGATAATATATCCAAAGGTCGCTCTGGGCAGCCGATTGGTTGGAGCTCTGGTCCAGACAGCGGGCACTGGTCATCGACTACCTTAGAAGATTATGTTGAGACGCTTGACATAGTTCGTCTACATTTTTTGTAATTAGTATTAAAGTATTGTAATATAAATATTTTACATTTAATAAATTAAATTATTTATAAAATGTGTGTTTTTATTTCCTAATACCTATCCTGACATGATGATCATGAGAGAGGCAGGTGAGACAGCTTGAACAGCTCCAACAGCTCGAACAGCTCCAACAGGTGTAACAGGTACCGTACCTGTTACACCTGTTGGAGCTGTTCGAGCTGTTGGAGCTGTTGGAGCTGTTCAAGCAGCCCATATACATATACATATACATATACATGTATTATATATGGTCAACTCCAACAGCTCGAACAGCTCCAACAGCTCTAACAGCTCGAACAGGTGTAACAGGTACGGTACCTGTTACACCTGTTGGAGCTGTTGGAGCTGTTCAAGCAGCCCATATACATATACATATACATGTAATATATAGGGTCAGTTTCAACAGCTCGAACAGCTCCAACAGGTGTAACAGGTACGGTACCTGTTACACCTGTTGGAGCTGTTGGAGCTGTTGGAGCTGTTCGAGCTGTTCAAACAGCCCATATACATATACATGTATTATATATGACCAGCTCCAACAGCTCGAACAGCTCCAACAGCTCCAACAGCTCCAACAGCTCCAACAGCTCCAACAGCTCCAACAGGTGTAACAGGTACGGTACCTGTTACACCTGTTCGAGCTGTTGGAGCTGTTGGAGCTGTTCGAGCTGTTCAGACACTTAATAAGTATGAGATGCTATCAACTCATTGAAATAAAAAAAGATTATTAATAACATTTTTTATTAATATAAAAAAATTATAATTAAAATTG
The DNA here is from genome assembly GCA_936432065.2 of Rutpela maculata. Lineage (NCBI taxonomy): Eukaryota > Metazoa > Arthropoda > Insecta > Coleoptera > Cerambycidae > Rutpela > Rutpela maculata. The sequence goes on along the minus strand of OW386286.2, from coordinate 135,498,936 downwards.
TGTAGAATTAATAAAATAATAAAAACACTGGTCTGGCTATCCGGCAGGAGGGCAGATCGTATGTTAATTAAAAAAAGAAATTTATTGGTCTCGCCGGCTGACAGATCGACCTCTCCAAATCTCCGAAGAAATTCTGAGTTCAATGGAGTCTGTAACAATTTAAAAAAATATCTATAAGTATTGAGTTATACGAAACGGAAAAAATATTTTAAATACCTTTCATGATGTCGGCTAAGAGTATCAGCCGAGGCATCTCCTGTGGTGGCCGTGGTGGTGGCGGTTGCGTTACGGGGTCCTGGGGCTGAGGCAGCCCCAGGTTACCTCCAGCCCTCCGGTGGGACTTGACATATTGAACATTGGCAAATATTGCCCGCTATCAGCTCTCTAAGCCCCGTTTGATTGTGCATCTTTGCAACGTCTAACTGATCACCGCGCTCTGACTCGAGGCGAGAGCTCTCCCCCCACTTCTCTCTCTCTCTGCCCCCCCACCCCACTAGTCATTCATACACGCACACATGTATACAGAAATAAAAGCCAGTATGGTTAGCATAAATTTGTTTATTCAAAATCCTTATCTTTATTTACAATATACCACTGATATATCGAGTAGACATTCTGCCTAGAGCAGCGTAAATGATTATTAATATGTTTATGACAATGATATTCTAAATTATTTAACATTAAACTATTCATATTATTACAATTATATAAGTCTATAATATTATTATTATTAGACAGATAATTCTGAAGCCATCGCTTCTTTTCCAGTCCCTTGACATAAACTTTTGCTTCTCTCTCAAGTACGTGGCTGTCGATGAAGTCCTGCAGGTCGCCGTACCGGAGATTATCATAAGGCGTGGACCATTGGAGACCGTGCACATGATCAGTTATCCAATTAATTTGCTTCTGAATATTGTGTGTAAGAAGCCCGTAACTAACAGTCGGTTTAATTATCCGATGTACACACGAGACATCGGTAATATTAAAAATTGAAATTTCTTTACATGTAAAAGCTAACTCCTTTTTATGCTGGAAGCCCTGCACGTCTATTATATACATATTAGTATGGACGAACTATACTGGTTAAAGGATTGTAATAAATCAATCTATCATGAATTATAAGACAATATGCAGCAGTGTCTTTCGGAATATTTTTATTAGTGCTAAATTCCAGCCTAATGTCCACTGCACTCGACTTTACAACCTCATTCTGACACGAACAGTCGATAACTACCAGAGGAGCTTTAGTGTTAAATTTATATTTAGTAAGCAGAGGTTCATTTTCTTTTTCATAATAAGATTTCTGAAATTGACAGAACATTTCATACAGAGTAGCACAGAAATTCTTCTCAAAATTAATATTCAAGTTATCATAGGGATATGATTCCGAATTTAAAAAAAGTTTAAAATTAGTCAACTCGCAGTGATCAAATTCACTCATACGTTTAGCGACTACATTTTTACGACCCGTTTGAAGGCCGAAAATAATATATCGCGGTGTCTCTAACTGAGACGAAGTTTTAATATTCCAAGTATGCGTCTGCGATTCCATCAGCATGGGGTATTCATGTAATTCCCAGCTTCTAAACGGTACAGGCAAATCGATATTCCTCTCTAGATATTTCATTAATTTTAATCGCTCAACGTCAGATACAGTCACGTGTGGTACACGCCATTGAACGATTTCCAATTCTACTTTAATCTTTTCATCGGCTACAAGATTTATGATTGCGTTTGTATCAATACTACTGCGAACGAGTACCAGCTCTTGACGGACATTTAAAATAATTCTTTCAAAGGTCTCTGCGAACCCCAGACATATTTTTAAAGGTATACATGCATCAAAGTAACCGTTCTCGTCTGCAAAATTATCATCCACATCAGTCCACCCAGCATTTTCTAAGTGATTCGCGTCATTCGGAGTGAATGATGCATATCCCTTCATAACAGTCGCGAGGCCTGGATTTCTACTGCTGTCCACAATTTTACCGCTCACTTCGTATCGTATCTCGTCAAACAGATACAATAACCCCATTTTATCAAAGACCGCTGTGTTCGAAACCGTACCATCCTCTTTAAGTAACCGGCCCCACATATACAGCGAACTAGCATACGGCGCAGTATACACATCTTGCTGCTGAATAGGTATACGAATTTCGTCGTTATTATTTAAATTTCTGATTGAATATGGTCCATGACTATGATTTTCAAAATTAGTTATCGCGGTTTCAAACGTAGGCTTCTCAAACACGTTTAAAATATTCGGATTCATATTAGCACTTTGTAACCGAGAGAGTAAAGAAAACGTCTATTTTTAGATGTTAACGCCTTGAAGGTTACAGGTGAACTGTTTCGAGCGTGAGCAGGTGTTCCTTTTAAACTATTTCGGAAACTAAGACCCATTCTTCTTCAAGTGCAGTCTTACCGTGATGACCTCGCCACGGAAATTAACAAGATCACCGTCTTGATCGACTATCTTAATTGATATGCTATCTATATGCCTCTTATTAATCGGCAGGTAAATTGCATTAGCGGGACACTCTATTATTTTATAGCCGGGAGGCACGCTAGGAAAAAATTCATGAATAATGTGTACAGATCTATCATTCATGTAACTGCCCGTGATGAGATTACACTCCACGCATATAGCGTTTACTTTTTGAATTTTTGCCGGGAAATCAGATATATGTTTCTCGAGCGGTTTTAGACGACGAGATGTAAATCCTAACAAACTGCCAATACCGCAGGCCTTTTCAAAATTTATCATCTTATTGGATTTTATTTCCACTTTTAACGTATTTTTATTGGATACTATAGAAATATGACCATCGTTACCAAGATTCAGAATAAAATGCTTTCTTACGTAATTATTTATATCTTCTATTTCATACGAGCCCTCCGGAATTTTTATAAACTTATCGTCTGTATCATAATATATATGATTATTTGTAGCGTCTATGTTCGGTATGGAGTTATACGCCTCGAAATTTATTAAAGCAAGCGAATATTCAGCGCCGTCTTCAAGGTCTATGGGTGGGGAAAAGTGCGCGGTTAAATTAGATGATTTGCCGGATAATGTAAACGTACAAGACATGTTGCGGCTTCAAGGTTAGCTCTGAGAATGAACGTGACTTAAAAGCATGATGCATTATATAGAAATTGTAAACACAGATGTCCACAATTTACTGTGTCATAAGACTGATACTGCTTGTGATTGTATTCAATAGAACAATTTAAATATTTTATTAATTCGAGAGGAGGCTGTAAATTACCAAAACTATCATAATAAACGGCTTTCGAACCGTTCTTAAAGTATGCAGTCCAATGAGTACCATTACCGCTATCACTATCCAAGTTCACAATGCCCGTCTCAATTTTATGTACGCGTTTAGGTAGTCGGTCTCGCATAAATATTCCTCGAAAATTAGGTATATTTAACATCTTAACATATTTTTTCAGATCCACGTCGGTGAGCGCTCGATTTGGTAATTTTACTAGTCACTTGCTGTTGGTGTTTTTATTCATGTATAGTCCAAGTCCTGTTCGATAGGGACGAAGATAGAGTCCCTTACCGAGGGCGATATTCTCCATAGCCTGATTGTGACGTTTAGATTCTTTAAGCTGGGAGGCTGCCGCCTGAGAATCTCTTACAGCTTTCGCTATACCTGCAGATCCGCCGGCTAGCGCTCCCAGAGCACTAAGTCCGGCAAATATTGGTATTAGCGGTAGAACGCCACCCGTCTTCGGTATAGGAATAACGCGAGCAGCCATCGGTGATATTTTTTTTTTTTTATCTTTTTTAATACGCTGTACTGCACGAGAGGCCTTTTTAATAGCATCTCCGACAGAGGGAGCTCCACGTACTAGTTTACGAATTTTATTGGATATTTTTTTAAACGTCATCGTACCACCACATTTTCTTTTTTTACATCCCAAGCCTAATTTAACTTTAGCACTCATGATGCCTGCTACACCGGCTGCTGCCGCTCTTTCTCCGATGGACGAATCCCTAGCAAATACACGCTTCAGAGCACGTTTTGCCAATTCTTTATCGGCAATATGCCGTCCTTTCACATCATTGACTTTAGAATATTGTATGTCGTGGTCACGACACGCCTCATCTAGACCATTAATTCCGCGATCTCCTCGCGCCAGTCTTTTTTCTAATTTAGTACCCGGGCCGCAGAAACGATAGCCAGGGATATGGGCTTCGAAAGGTAATTTATTTATGAGAGTGTTTACAGCCATGTTACCTCTATCGCATGTAATAGTAGACTGAGGTGTTACAGGTGATCGAAAGCTATTTATACTTAAACTCCTGGTGGAAATACCTCAGTGTCAATCATGCGTTTCATCAAGACAGGTAACAGTCTGAAAATCGATAATCTCGATTTCGATAGTCATGTGAAAAAAGATAGTAGACATGGTCCTCTGTTACCCGACAGCATCAGGTGTATCATATGCGGACCTTCAAATTGTGGGAAAACAAACATCGTGATAAGCCTGCTGACTCATTCACACGGCTTGCGTTTCAAGAATGTTTACGTCTACTCGAAATCTCTCTACCAGCCTAAATATGAATATCTTAGAAAAGTACTCGGCTCGATCGTGGGATATCATGAATTCAAGGATAGCGATGTAATAATGACGCCTGCGCAAGCTAAAATTAATTCCATTTTTATATTTGATGACGTAGCTTGCGACAATCAAAGTGTGATGCGTGACTACTTTAGCATGGGACGGCATAAACAGATAGACAGCTTCTATCTCTGTCAGACCTATACCCGCATTCCAAAACATCTGATAAGAGACAATGCAAATTTACTGATATTATTCAAGCAGGATGACATGAATCTTAGACATGTATATTCCGATCACGTTAATACTGATATGAGCTTTGAGGATTTCAAACATATGTGCTCGTTATGCTGGAAAGATAAATACGGATTCCTAGTGATAGATAAAGATAGCGATATTAAACATGGCCGATACAGAAAGGGGTTTGACGAGTATATATACCTGTGATTTTACTATCTCAATCAGTTGATAATTACACATGTTATCTGACGCACCTGTCGACATGGACATTACTAATAAAATTATCGAAGCTCGGAAAGCCGTAAAGCGCAAATTAGAGGCACTCAAAATGCACGATCTGCAAATCGAAAAGTCTTTTGCCCCAATCACCGCACCTTTACATTCGATAGCTAAACATATCAAGCTTGAGACGGACGAGAATTTAAACATTAAGAAAAAGTCTGAACCCTCAGAGGATGAAAAAAATATTAATATTACACCGTCACCGTCGATTGTCGACTCTGAAGAAGGCGACCAGTCAGATGAGAAGTATCTTGAGAAATTTAGCGATCTGCCTAAAACGTATATATCTGAGATGATGCATGATACTGAAAATACACATGATTTTCGATATGGTGTACGATATAATCCCGAAGAAGATAAATATTATATTGGAAATTCTGCCATTCAGTTTGACGGTGACAATTTAATAATAAATAATAAAGAGTATCAGGGCACTCGCGGTCTTTATGAATTACTATTTAAAAAACGTTCGCATCACTATAACTATGATGATAAGAAACAGTACATTGATATTGTAAAAAGGACTAGCGCACATAAGAGAAATTATGATTCTGGAAAGCAAAAGTCCGGTAGTAAGAGCTGGAAGTACCTGCATATTATTAAACCGATGCTTTACGCTCGCGAACCTCGGCAACGTGCTCCTGGTAAAGTAAAAGGCGGCGAATTAATGATGCAAGTCACCGATAATGCTATTGATTACGTATATTGGGACGATCCTAATGAACTCGTCGATCGTCTTAGGCTTTTGATAGCTTCACAGGAGGCAGGCAATTCAAGTCATACGAATGAAATAAATAGAATTTTAGAGGAACTATTAGAAAGTAAAATAATCGAACCGCTGGATTAATTTAACAGTACGTAAATTATTGTTGAACTGTAACAATTATTATTATTGCTATTATTTTTATAGGTTATGTATTCCATGTACGTATATAAGCTTTATTACTGTATTATGCGTTCAGATAAATAAAATATATTATAAAAATTAAATTATTTTTTTATTTTTCGTCTGGGGTAGCTTTATTTTTTAAGATTTAATTTTTTTGATTGCATATTTGAATTCAGCATTAAAAAACACATAAAATGTAGCATGAACATTTTCGTTACAATAAACTTGAAAAATATGAATTTTTTCATTTTTTGCCTGGGCTGGCTTTATTTTTTAAGATTTAATTTTTTTGATTGCATATTTAAATTCGACATTAAAAAAGACATAAAATGTAGCATGAACATTTTAGTTACAATAAACTTGAAAAAAAAATCTGAATTCTTCATTTAATTAGGAAATGGGTAATAATAGTCAACCATTTTTTAAATTAATTTATTAATACATATAAGAAAAAGGTTACATGTTTTGTGATATAATAACAGAATATTTATGTTCAAGTACTGGATTAATTATTTGAGCGTATCGTAATATTTTAATTTGAAAACGATCTCGATCGCGGGCGTCTTGCATCCAGTTACCACATCTAGCAGTTCTATGGGCATAGCTCCAATGGTAAATGTGATGAATTTTAACGTCCTCGCTGAACTGAACTGTTCTTGGACTTCTTCGGCTGGATACTGACATGTTGAAATGTACGTAAAACTTCAACGTACTTAACGTCTTCTCTGAGTAATTTTAAATTGTTTATAAAGTGCTGTAACCTCTTCTTATATGTTTCGGGATCCATCTTTAGGACTCGATGAATTCAATGTTAGTGGTCGTGCCTGCTAGCCCTCTATATACTAAGTACACTTCTTTTAGTATAATGGTTTGTTGTAGCGTTACCATATCATCATCAGAAATAATGCGTGAGTATCTGGCTGGTAGACTCACTTTACAATTTTCGAGGATTACTTGGACCTGGATACCATACGGTGAAAGTGCTTTATATATATCTAGCACTTTATATTTTCTATCGACTTCCAGCTCATAGATTTTCGTGAACGGTGTGACATGAGCTTCAACATTAATTTTTGCGAAAGACATTGCTGCTGCTGCTTTTATATCGACTTTAAGATTGTGAATGAATGCAGCGATCTCAGGTCTTTACTTTTATGCTGTATTCCACCCCCACTTTTCGTATCGAGTAAGCAGAAAAATATGGGGAAAAAATATGATGATTTCATTGTTTACATTATTTCTCTCCAAACCCTGAGATGCTCCTTATAATGGATCACGTGACTTATTAGTCATTGTATTATAACCGCCGGATGCTGTTATCTAAAGACAATTAATCACGTTTTAAATATACATATAGTCGTAGACAGTCGCATTTATTTACATTAACAATTTCCTGGAATCCGATAACGTCTCTGCATTTGGTCACAGTTTTAACATTCAAATATAAAATTTACGTATTGAAGTAGATGAATATTTATTCCATATATAAGACTTGTCTATTTAAACTCAATGATGGATGTCTGTAGCCATTTTCTTAACCTCTAACGCCCTCTAACGTAAACATGCAATACTATTCGCCAATAACTATAAACAATAAACGGCAGCCATCTTATTTTTATTACTAGATACACCATATCACTAGTACACCTTATATACTTATTTTTATTACTAAATACACCCTGTATACTTCTTTTATTACTAGATACATCCTATATACTCTTAGCCACACCCTCTTAGATATAATCTCTTATCTTTAGCTATAATCTAATATCTAAGCTCGGGGATTGGATCTCCCCCCTCCCATTAGGTCCTATCACCTATCATCTAAGAAGATCCCACCTCACACTACAACCTAGATAATAGGATCTATCATCTAGCATTATCTCACCTCACACTAGAACCTAGATCATAGGATCTATCATCTATCACCTGCGCGCCACCCGCGGGGCTGCGGGCGTGCTGACGTCACAGCTCCAGCTTGACCTTGAAGTGGGTTAGAATCGGCCTTACTTAACTACTAACGTAAGCTCTAAAAAAATTGTTAATTAACAATAGGCTCATTTTATGAAAAATCTGGATTTTTTTTTCTTTAAATGTCTGAATAATACCATAGTTTTTTAAAATTTTTAAATTAACATTTAATACATAAAAAAATATTTTTACTTATTACGGCCGGTTTCGTAACGGCTTAGCGTTTGCCGCACGAAGCCTTATTTTCAACATTAAATTAAAATTATTAATAATAGAGATAGAATACCGAGAGTTCTGACTTTTCTATTGGAAATTTCTTCCTCTTCAAGAATGTTTTTTTAAATTTCTTAAATATTAATGGTTTTCGAGTTATTTTCAAAAAACGAAGCTCGTTATTTCTTCAATCTTAATTTGTTTATAACTTTGCAATTGTTTATATGCGGGTTTGAAAGTTTTGCACATTTTTCTAGACGTCATTCCGAATCCAATGTGCCCTCACTCACATTTTTACAAGCTTTATCAAGAATTAACACGTCTTTGAACTTGTGTTGGAGATTATTTTAATTCGTTTTGTTTAAATTTTTGGATTTCTTATTGGATTCTATTTAAGAAAAGTATAGTAGGTGACCCAAGAACAACCTCTTGTAGAGAAATGCATGGTTGAAAGAGTTGTAGAGTTACTAAGATACCGTTAAAGATAAAGCTGTCGAATTGAAACTAACAAGATGGAAAAAATTATACGATAAAGTTTGATAGCTTAAATTATAATATATTTTTTACTTTACACTTGCCACTGTGCTTCAAAATTAATCAGTTTGGAGCATCTACACCTCGTAATTTTAAATGCAAGTTCATAGATATCTGTAAAACTATAATTCATCTAAACTAACAAAGTTTTTTCCAAAGTATATATTTATATAAATAAAATTAAAATTTAATTGCAGTTTACTTTAAGTAAACATATTGTACATATTGCACGTAAAGTATATTTTAGTTTTAATTCGAGCTAATTTTTTCGTTGATAGTGTTTAAGTAATTCAACAATTTTTACTTCTATTTCTCTCATGATATTAATTATTATAGGTCACTCAAACAACATGTTATAATTAGAATAATAAAGTTGATATAAAAGTCATACAATTTTGTTAGTATCTCCGCGCAATTTGTATAGTTTGAATGTAAATGACCGTTATTTTTGATTCGTTGTATCTAGCAATTCGTTAAAAAATGGGTTTCTGGAAATATCTTGAAAATTACGAATTATGTCAAAAACTGGTATTTGTACGACTTGAAACATAAGAAATTAACTTTACCTTAAATTTCAGATTAGTCCCGTTCAAAGATTGTTAGAGATATTATTTTTTTAAGGTTTTGTGTTTTTTCGTCCCTTTCTAAATGTCAAATTTCAACACGTATTTTTCGTGAATAACTTAAAAACCGAAGGGTCTGAAATGGTTATTACAACGTTGAAAGGTAATTCAATTTAATACATTTCGGTTCTTCTACAATAGAAATTGTTAAAAGATTACTTTTTTTATGAAAATCGAAATTGGAGTATTACTCTCAATTGAGTTGTGATAAAATAAATCATTCAAAATTTGTTGTAGCTTTTGGAATAAAACCGCTGCCTAAGGAATCAATATTTCCACATCCAGATTTCCCATCCAAGTCTCTTTAAAGGAAAACATCTTGACCATATTTGCACTCTAGTATGTGGAAATATTTGGTCACAGAATTTTAATAAAAGGGTGATGCCGAATGCTAGCCAAACCTCCAGAACTTCCGGACGCTGCCGAATACGAAGACAAATTCCGGGCGTTTCTGTATCCATATTAAGATAGTGCCAAATCCATATCCGGGCGCGCATGAATACCAAGGTAATTTCTGGGCGCTGCCGAATCGATATTAGGATGCCGCTGAATCCATTTTTGGGCGCTGCCGAATTCCAAAGTAACTTCCGGGCGCTGCCAAATCCAAATTAAAACGCCGCCGAATCTATATTCGAGCGCTGCATAATCCATATTCGGGAACGGCTAAACACCAAGGTGACTTCCGGACCATGTCGAATACCAAGGCAATTTTCAGGCGCTGCCGAATCCATATTTGAATCTTTCCGGGCGCCGCCGAATCCACTATTAAACAATACCTCCAGGATCCATTTTGGTTGCACGATTTGACCCAAACATACTAATTACCGTACAAAGATTTTAAAATGAAGTTAAATAGAAGATTTTAAAAATTAAGTTTCTGGACTGTTATTAGCTTGCTTTATTGTTTTTCCCTATTTACCCTATTTAACTCACAACCCTTCACCGGAATTAGCGCAAGACATAAGCTAGTACCAGATCTCGTCATGGAATATATGTGTGCCAAATTTGAAGACAGTATCTTAGACGACCGTTGCGAAGAAAACGTGCGCACAAAAAAGTTACAGACCGACACACTGACAGAATTTTTTTTTCTCTTAAATTTAAAATCTCGACGTTTTATGACATTTATTATTTCGGCAAAAAACATTTTGAAATTTTTTTTAAGATTACTATACAGGGTGCGCCACTTAAAACTCCCCAGGCTTGCAACTTTCTTATTTGTTAAACTACGTCCATGTTGGGCATATCAAATTGTAGATAATTTTAAGGCATTTAAACATGTGTACAGAGTGATTTAAAAAAAAATTAAAATAATTGTTAAGAAAGAAAACTTAATTTCCTTGAATAATTGTTTACCTTATCCTGTACATGAACTGCGTCAATGTTTTCTTATAAAAGTTTTAATTAGCTTCAATTTATGTTATGTTTATTACGTCATATCCGAAATTCTTTTTGGTTTTAGAGAAAGAAATTAAAAACACTCCTTCCGACTCCTGATTTTTTTAAAATAACTGAAAAAATTTAAATAATAATTTTATGCTTTATTTGTAAAAGACATATCACAAAAAATCCTCAACGTAACAAAACAGCAACAAGAAACAAAAGAAATAAATATTTTTAAAAACAAACTCTATTAAAATGTACTAAATAATAGGAATTTTTATTCTTAAAACTTTTTTTTTAACATAAATTGAAGCTAATTAAAACCTTTATAAGAAAACATTAACACATTTCATGTACAAGTTGAGGTAAAAAAATATTCAAAGAAATTAAGTTTCCTTTCTTAACAATTTTTTCAAATTTTTTTTAAATCACTCTGTATGCGTGTTTAAGGCTTTAAAAATGTCTACAATTTAATATGCCTAATAAGGTCATCGCTTTAAAAATAAAAAAGTTACAAGTATGGGCAGTTTTAAGTGGCGCACCCTGTACATCTTTCCACTCCACTACGTGGATGTGGAAGTAATAAATCAAATGGCATATATTTCCATTAAAAATAATGTATGTTTTTATCCGAATTTGTTATAAATAAGAAACAAGAAATGAAATGTTTCATATTTCTATTGTGAAATATAGTTCATTTAGTTATCCTTAAATCATGGAAAAAAACATTTTATATTTATTACAAAAAATGTTTTGTAAGACATACAAAGAAAAATGTTAGTGTAGTTTTGGTGAATAAGTATACCTACTAGAAGCCAAGGCCTCAGATTTTTTATAATATTTTACACTACTATAAAGAAAACTACCTGTTGTTAAACTTGAGGCATGTTCAATTTTATTAACATTTAACATTACAAATTGTGTTTTTATAATAAGAAATGTTTCTTTTTATTTAAAATACACTTTCAGATGTATCGATAAACCCTCATGTCATAATATTTTAGCTTCATTAAATCAGTATTTATAATTACTTAATAATTTTCGCACAATTTGTATCCCAATTTGGGACATTGGATGATCTGAGTCGTAAATTTTACTTCCACATCCAAATAGTGGATTGGAAGTATAGTAATCGTAAAAAAAACTTTTGTTGAAATCGGTTTAGAATGTCATGAAATATCGAGATTTTAAATTTGAGGGCAAAAAAAAAATTGTATCTATCGGTCTGTCTGTATTTTTTGTACGCACGTTTCCTGTGGGACGGTTTAAGATATTAACTTAATAGTTGTTACGTGTATGTATTATAAAAAGATCTGGAACACATTGCTATAAAATTACACAAAAAATAATCGTTTTAGAGATTCTAGCATTTTACTTAATCGCCAGAATGTATTACAATAACGGTGTAAAAGCCGCTCGAAAAGTGGCTTATATTTGGTAATTTTTTACAGTTTCGGAGTCTGTTATTCTAGTTTCGGTTAAACAGACAATAATGGGTTGTATCTGAAACTAATTGACTTGTCCTTTTGAAATGAAGGATTGCTATTTCTGAAAGACATTTTTATTGCGTCTTATTATGGACGCTTGTGGGGTAAGGCCTCTATTGTAAGAAACCCTTTCCGAAATATATTAATTTCAACCATATGTTTGGTTTTTTAAATTCGTAAACATTTTCTCTACAGATATTTTAAAGTATGTATATTGTGTAATTTTCTATTGTTCAAAATAAGTAGACTTCATCGACTTACCGTCCAATTTACGTCTTTCTATTTGAAAGGGTAAAGGTGGTTTAATATTTGCTTACGAGACAGCAGTAGAAATTTTTTCGTTCTTTCTTTTCTTCACAAATTAGATATTTTTCTATTAAATATATATAAATTAATTACAATTTTAGAGATTACATGCATTTTGTGTCATGAAAAAATTTAGATACATTTTGATAGTGAAAAACTGTTGAAAACTCGGAAAATATGTACGTTACAAAAAAATTAGAAGAGAGCAAAATTTTAAAGAATGTATTAACCTATACGTTTGAATTTTTGAAGATTTTTAAATTTCATAGTTTACGATATTTTCCATTTTCCGATAAGGGCCTTTTTTTCGGTTTTTCCACTAAACTTGGACAGAGTGCACTTTAGGAAAAAGTCATTAAGGAAAAAAAGTCTTGTAGTTTAATAATATATTCACTCGAATTTATGGATTTTTCTCGTCACTTTTTATTCCACCTTTAACCCTTTTTGGAAAAATTCAACCGCTATATCTCGGAAAATATGCATTTTTCGAAAATTTTACGAGAATAAAAAGTTGTTATTTTTCATAAAATTATCTAAAAAGACATTTTGTTTTTTTAATTTACCTCAATTTTACTAGTTAACAAATTAGCAACAAGATCATTGTTTATAACAATTGCGAGGCAATATTAGCGGCCATTTTTTTTTGGAGTTTGATCTAGACTTCAAAACGAACAGAATCCACAAAGTTTCGAGAAAATCCATTCATTCGATAAACTATTTAGTCAGAATGCTAATTTGCCTACACTATAATGTGTTAGAACTACAAAGTACACATAACATAATCCTGGGATTATACAGACAGAGAAAATAAATTTCCTTTTAAGAGTTGATGTTCGGTTTTTGTTTCATTTTACCATTATTGTATTATTTTGGTTTGAAATACGTATGTTTACATTTTCATAAATGCTAAATATTTGTGTTGTATTCATTTTTTTAAAAGCTTTTATTTAACTTGCAATGTGTTATGTATGAATGTATGTTTGTTTGGTGAAATCTTGCAAGCTGAATTTCGACTAGTTCTTATTATACTAGAGCTTTGAAATTTGGCAAACGTGTATAAGTCCAGTGACAATGTAACATAGTATAGCCATTATCGGTCTAAATCCAATATGGCGGACGTCCCAAGATGGCGGATCGGCTTTTTAGTGATATGGGTATCAAATGAAGGGGTTTTACGAGTAAAATACGATAGACAATGTGACGTCATTCTAAATTCAATATGGCGGACGTCCCAAGCTGACAGATCGCCTTTTTCTTCACAACCCCCTTGATATGGAATCAAATGAAAGGGTTTGACGAGTAAAATACGATAAACTATGTAACGCCATTATTAATCCAATATGGCGGACGCCCTAGGATGGCAAATTATCTTTCTTCACGACTCCCTTGCCATTTGTATCAAATGAAAGGGTTTTGTCTGTCTGCCTGTAAAATAAGTAGACTAAAAAGTAAAAAATAAAATTATATAAAAAAAAATATTTTTAAGAAAAAGCCTTAATTTGAAAAAACTGTACTAGAAAGTTTAAATAATTTTTTAAAATTCATACACCTGGAAACCAAAAGCTTTGGGGGCGGTCAATTGAGCAAAGTAACTATGCAATAGTGCTATATGACCGTCCGCAAAGTTTTTGGTTTCCAGGTGTATGAATTTTAAAAAATTATTTTTACTTTTTAGTACAGTCTTTTCAAATAAAAGCTATAATTTTATTTTCAATAAAAACGTTTTCAAGTAAAGCTTGTCCTGTTACTTCCTTTTTAGATTTTAAAACTTAGTCATTTATATTTTTTTAAATTGGAATGTGGTTTAGGTTTTTGACTTTTTAAAAGTTTTTATGTAGAAATGAAACACCGTGGTCTCTTTGCCGGTTTTCATTTTTTTTTACGAAGTTGTTACTGGTCTATAAAATTGGGAGGTCTAGTTATATAGCAGGCAGTATGGGCGTATGAGTTTCGAATACATTTCGGACGCAGTTTATTTGTTGGAATCAGTTCTGTAGACACTACTGATTATGAGCATCCATGTTACCAGACGGTAACCCGGTCTGATATTGTTTAAAACAATTTTGTTTACAACAAAAAGAAATATTACATTTTTTCAATGAAACAATGTTTCTAAATATTTTTTTATCGATTTCCAACAAGAAATGTTCGATAATTTTTTTCATAAAGTGGATATTTTCAATGTTATTGTTTTAAAAATTAAAAAATCTCCAATTTCTCGTTTCAGTAAGAGCCTTACATTTTCTAAGAAAGCATATACAGTGTGCCAGGGAGCGACGCATGATTAAATGAGCAATTCATGTCTTGGAAATTTACCAAAAAAAGTAATTTCTCTCATTTATAAAGAACTTTTTCTGAAATCGATCGGCAATGTCTACATTTTCGGCGCGATTTCAGATCGAAAAATGCACAATTCCAGTATTTTAGTCCGGCATAGGCCGGGAAAGTAACATTCCCGTATGGTTTTTTATGTATATTTTTGACAGTAAATAAATACACGCAGACAAACAATCAAACTTACATTTACACTTACACATACATCAAAATTACATTTATTAGTAAGCAGTTAGATTGTAATGAAGAAATGTAATGAAGAAATATTATTCATTAATGAAGAAATTTTATGCATTAATACAAATTCCTTAATTTATAATAATATTGATTGTGATTTCAGAAAAAATAGTATGCGTATTTCGGTGTGAAAGCACATTCCCGAACTTCGATGCATCGTCGTCCGGGAATGTACTGCTTTCACACCTAAATACACAATATACTATTTTCTGTAATAGATAGGACAAAATCTTAGAAATAATTATTCAGAATGAGTATTGTTTATTTGAGATTTTTTTATAGAAATAGTTTTGAATTAGTCAGATTTCAGTTTGTCTTAATATTTTAAGGTTTTTCAAATTGTTTAAACAATTTTAATTTACTTAAATAATTATAATTTATTTAAGCAATTACAAATTTGTAGTATTTCCATCTTTTTTTAGTTTCACAATTTTATTTATTAAGAGTTTGCTAATGGAACCTGCAAATTATTTAAGCAACTTATTCCTGTTTATTGCCAACTTTCTTCAGAATAGAGCTAGAGTTGTGCAGGTTTTAAGAAATTTTGAACTTTTCATCGACTTTCTGCTCATATTTAAAATAAAGAACATTTTTGAGACTAATTAAAAATAATTTCTGCAAAAAGAGTCGCAAATAAATAACAATAAATGCTAGAAATACATGATACTCTACTTTTGTCCTTATGGGGTCATTTTGAGGCCCAATAGTTCTCATGGGGGGTGTAATTGAAAAAATAATTATTAATTCGTATTCTTTGAACTATTGTGAAATTTAAAAAAAGTTGGAAATGTTACAAATTTATAGCAAAATATAATTTTTTGAATAAATTATAATTGTCTAATACATTTGAAAAGCATTAAAATATTAACACAATCTAGAAGGTGATTAATTAATAATAATTTGTGTAAAAGAGAACTCAAATAAATAATAATAAAACGTTAAAAATACGTGATACTCCAACTTTACCCTTATAGGGTCACTTTGCAAGTGAGCAAAATTTTAACAAATTCAGTTTTAGCACCTGTCCTATCTCGTTCAGAAAATTTGATAAATTGACAAATAGCAGAAAAAAACTATCTGTGAGAACTAAAAAGAAAAACTATCTACAAAATTAATTTCCAATCTTAGCTGATAGACTTTCTTTTTAGTTCATACAGATTGTTTTTTCTACTGTTTGCCAAATCCCATAAAGAATATGTTTTATAACAATTATAAGCAAATAAAAAGTAATTCACTTTTACGCGAACTTCATGTTTCGAAACTTAAATTGTGACATAAATTAGTATTCTCACAGGATGAGATTTCCTTATTTACTTATACGTCGACAGACTGCAGATTGTAATAATATTCTTCTAGGCAAATACGATAAAGCAGCATACATCTGACAACGCCGCCGGAAGTCAGTTAAACCTGTAATTTTTATATTCGGGTGTCATTTTACGTATCGATTAAAATATTCATAAGGACACCAATTAAACCGTAAAATAGGTAGGATGCTAACTTAGCCTTTAAATAAATTTTGTGTATATCAGCGTGTATATTAGTGGATATATATATATATATATTTACTAAACGTAATTTCTCTCTGAAGCAACCCTCTATACATCCTTATTTAAAAATAAGGAAATTGACCAGACTACAACAAATTGCAAGTCTGGCGCGTTAAGTGCAATAATCACATATTACTACGAAACGCTGTAATTCGATTTTAGCAAACACCGACCGAAAGACTTATTCCTAAATTAAAGGAACTCTCGTGTCAGCCACTGCACACCACTTGCAGACTGCAGTTTCGAGCTGTTGGCTCTCATCAGTGCAAGGTAGGCATGCAGTGACTGGCAACGAGATTTCGGGTGACATGGTACATGTTCACAATCTTAAGACTGCAACATGCAAAATAAATCGAAGGCGCCATCTCGCGGTAGCTGTTCACTACAATCGAATTGGTTAGCCTGAGATGGGCAGCAAATGTACAAAAATATGCTTCTAGAAGGCAGAGTATTTACTAAACGTAATTTCTCTCTGAAGCAACCCTCTATACATCCTTATTTAAAAATAAGGAAATTGACCAGACTACAACAAATTGCAAGTCTGGCGAATTACAGCGTTTCGTAGTAATATGTGATTATTACACTTAACGCGCCAGACTTGCAATTTGTTGTAGTCTGGTCAATTTCCTTATTTTTAAATAAGGATGTATAGAGGGTTGCTTCAGAGAGAAATTACGTTTAGTAAATACTCTGCCTTCTAGAAGCATATTTTTGAACATTTGCTGCCCATCTCAGGCTAACCAATTCGATTGTAGTGAACAGCGACCGCGAGATGGCGCCTTCGATTTATTTTGCATGTTGCAGTCTTAAGATTGTGAACATGTACCATGTCACCCGAAATCTCGTTGCCAGTCACTGCATGCCTACCTTGCACTGATGAGAGCCAACAGCTCGAAACTGCAGTCTGCAAGTGGTGTGCAGTGGCTGACACGAGAGTTCCTTTAATTTAGGAATAAGTCTTTCGGTCGGTGTTTGCTAAAATCGAATTACAGCGTTTCGTAGTAATATGTGATTATTACACTTAACGCGCCAGACTTGCAATTTGTTGTAGTCTGGTCAATTTCCTTATTTTTAAATAAGGATGTATAGAGGGTTGCTTCAGAGAGAAATTACGTTTAGTAAATACTCTGCCTTCTAGAAGCATATTTTTGAACATTTGCTGCCCATCTCAGGCTAACCAATTCGATTGTAGTGAACAGCGACCGCGAGATGGCGCCTTCGATTTATTTTGCATGTTGCAGTCTTAAGATTGTGAACATGTACCATGTCACCCGAAATCTCGTTGCCAGTCACTGCATGCCTACCTTGCACTGATGAGAGCCAACAGCTCGAAACTGCAGTCTGCAAGTGGTGTGCAGTGGCTGACACGAGAGTTCCTTTAATTTAGGAATAAGTCTTTCGGTCGGTGTTTGCTAAAATCGAATTACAGCGTTTCGTAGTAATATGTGATTATTACACTTAACGCGCCAGACTTGCAATTTGTTGTAGTCTGGTCAATTTCCTTATTTTTAAATAAGGATGTATAGAGGGTTGCTTCAGAGAGAAATTACTTTTAGTAAATACTCTGCCTTCTAGAAGCATATTTTTGAACATATATATATATATATATATATATATATATATATATATATATATATATATATATATATATATATATATATATATATAGTGCAAATGACTAAAAAACGACCGAATGTAAAAAAAGTGATTCTTGACTTATATCATGTAAACAGGGGCGTAGCGAGCCAACTTTTTTGGGGGCTTATTTTTCAAATTTTCCAACTTCATGAGACTTAAAAATCCAACTCTGTAAATAATTAAATAGTAATTACTCCAAAAAAAAATAAAGAAAAATGATGATTGGGGGGAGAAATTCTAAAGAAACATTTTCAATATATATTGTCAACTTGCGTCTCAAATTTTCAACTTTTACCCAACTTTTTCCATGTTCCGCGGAAATAAAAATTAATGAGCGGGGGGAGGCAATTTAAAATAAATTTTTTCGATAAAAATTGCCATCTACCGCCTCAAGTTTACAAGCTTTGTTCAACTTTTGCCAAGTCTGACAAAGTTGGGGGGGTAACGTACTCCCCCATACCCCCCTTCGCTACGCCCCTGCATGTAAAAGTACATAAAATAACCTACCTTTTATCATAAAGCAAAATTCGATCCGTCTTTTAGGTCCGGAGATATCTCAATTTGAACATTTCAGAAAATTTGACTGAAACTGCAATTTCAGCCAAACTATTTAATATTTTTGGCTGAAATCTGGTAAATAATTTTTGTGTGATAAAGACTACATCAATTCCAAATTTCAGCCAAATCGGTTGAGATCTGATCAAGATAGCCGAAATTTAATTTTTTCGTATATATATCAGGAGGGCTGATGGTCTGATCTTCACCAAATTTAAACTGGAGGGTTCCTTTAATATTAAGAATAAAAGTATACTATTTTCGTTCCTTAACTAATTGTTTAAGTGGTCAAAAAAAAATTAAAACTGCAAATTTGACCCTTAAAATGTCCAAAAAAAACCCTTTTCGGCACATAAAACACTTTTTATTGACTAAATCAACTCCACTATAATAACAATGCCTAATAATAATAAGAATGATAATAATAAACAGTAAACACATTTAGTTTTTAAAAGTTTATTGAACAAAAATTCAAAAGTTTGTGCACTTAATAAAAAAACATAAATGTGCAGCGGACCACGGCAAAAACTCGTTTTTAGTCAGTAACTTTTTTTGAACTTTTCAGATTCATTTTAAACTACGCAACTGTAAAATTCTGCTTTAATGATTTCTTGTTTGTTAAACCACATACGCATGTTCTTAAAGTAATTGTAATTGGAAAAAGTAATTGTAATTGCAAAAAGGAATTTGTAATTAGATAGTTCAAATAATATAATTACAAATTACAATTCCTATAACAATTCCTGCAATTACAATTCCAAATTACTTTAATAAAAAAAGTACTTAATTACAATTACAATTACACGAAAAAAAAGGAATTGTAATTGCTAATTACTTTTTCACCAGGAATTACCCAGCTCTGGCACCTAGAGCAGTTCAAGCTTCATCCAACTTTGACTAATGTTAGTGTAACTACCATAATATTTTCGACCAATCTAAGCTGCTGTTTCTCTTAAAATTGTGTAAATCATACTACTTCAATAAAATAGAATTAAATTTATACCAAACCCGGAACAAATTTCTAACAAACTAATTTCTTCGGGATTGTATTCTATGGCTATCCAGGAGTCTCTGAATGAAAATCCCAAAAAATCCGCCTTGCAGAAATGAAGAAAAAATACGCCGCTATGTTGAAATTAGGCACTTTTTCTCTTTAATCGGTAATAGCTCACACGAATGACACTTTATGAAAAAAAGTAGAGGCAAAGAGTTTAAGCTTTAGTATGGCATAAATCGGTTAAATATTAACAAAGGTATGGTTGTCAAAATGACAGATTCTTATAAAAAGGGGCATTTTTTGTATTTTAACACCATAAGTAGTTAAGTAATGAAAGAGCAATCGGAGCGGAGCTGACCATTTGTGGCAAAACGTGAATGACATATCTGGCAACCAATCAAAACCTATGAGAAAGCTGGTGAACAGATGGCACACAATCTAAAAATAGATTATGATGAAAGCATCTGGCCAAACGTGAATGACCTGTCTGGGGGAACCAATTAAAAAAACTACTGTTCTCACGACAACATCAGACAAAAAGCATCTGGTGAAACCAAAGGTTAGATTCTCACGACAATACCAGACATAGATCGATGACTCGATGACATCTGGTGAAATGTCAGTTTCCCACAGGAAATAATTTTTGACCTCCCACCATGTGGCAGTCCACATGTGATAAAATTAAGCTCGAAAGGTCAGGCTCCCACAGAAAGTGCATAGTTTTTTACCTCCCGCCATGTTATTGCAGCTGTCCACATGTGATAACATTAAGCTTGAAAGGTCAGGTTCACACGGGAAGTAGTTCTTGACCTCCCACTATGTTTTTGCAGCTGTCTGATAACTGACTAATTTCTCACAAAATGGCAGTTTTGGCCTTACGTTATATCTGACATCAAAAAATGTGCATTTCACCCATGAATACTCTGAGTCTGACTCTATAAGTCAATGAATACCTATGGTCCGACCTCTATACCTATTAAAAATTTCGAAATAATTTCAGACAAGTTCAGTGGAAAAAAATAAGTATTTTTCCAATCCCAAATCATGTGTACTAAAATCTACACGATTCCGTATTGAACTATATCGGCATCAAAAAAATAATGAATTTTTAAAACGCCCAAAAAATCTCTCTAAACAATATGTTTATAAATTATGCATCAAAACGAAATTATACCATATAGGAAAAACATATAAATTAAAAAAACATACCTGATATCCAAAAGATAATCCAAGAAAAAAAAACATTACTACCACTTCGCACTATTTCACAGTATTTTTATTTCACAAAAACAATATTCACAAAAATATTCTTAGAAGCACTGAATTGAACACATAACGCCTACCTAACAGATACTGAAACATTTGATCCTGGCTAAACGAAAATTATCAATATTTATATCTGAAATTGATACAAATAAATACAATTCCCACCCAAGCAGGAGCGGTGTGCACCGACTAGCCGATCTGGTGCGGTGCGGGGATTTTAATTGAACCAGAGGAAAAACTCAACAGTTTCACAGAACTTTACCGAAACAGATTGCCTCGCTATATAAAGAAAGTCTACAAAAAATATAAAAATGTTGATTCAGGCGCCATCCACAGCGTGAATAGAATTACACAACTCTTTTTAGTATAGCGAGACCAGCTGCTGTGGAACAGCCTGGAAAACAATCGGACGACACAACATAAATAATAAAAAAAATTGAAGTTAAGATAAAAATGCACAATTTATTAAATCTTCAGCAAATATGGTATTTGTACATTTATGTTAAAGCAATAATCAATGAATCATAAATAAGTATGACCGAATGGTCTTAATGTTACTGCACAAAAAAAAATTATCAATTATTCGTTGTAATGAGCGAAGCACAATAAAAAACCGCTGCCCAAGGAATCACTACTTCCACATCCAGATTCTCTATCCAAGTCACTCACAATGAAAAAACTTTGTATATGAAAATAATTGTTTATGGAACTTTAATAATATAATATTAAACCCATAAAACGATACCCCACATCGGTAGTGGGGTGGGGGTGATAAGGGGATGATAGTGGGGGGTGGATGAAGTAAAAAAATATTTTGAGGTTTCAGGTTCCTGTACATACACAAAATCACTTTTTTTTTTCATTCCCTTTAATAAGGGGGTGGGGGTGGTAATGGGGGTGGCTAATGCCAAAAATTTTTTTGAGACCTTAGCTTCTCTTGTATATACTAAATACCAATTTTATGGACTCTTACCTGCTTGATTGACCTATTTACCCCAAATTTACCCCAATTTACCCCCCAACCCTTCGACGGAACAAGATGAAAATATAATCTAGTTCTAGATCTCATTAAAGTACATATGTGTACCAAATTTCAAGTCAATATCTTAAACGGTTCCAGAGTAAACGTGCGCACAAAAAAAAGTTACAGACAGACCGACAGACCGACAGACAGACCGACAGACCGACAGACAGACCGACAGACCGACAGACCGACAGACAGACCGACAGACCGACAGACAGACCGACAGACAGACAGAAATTTTTTTTTCGCTCAAAGTTAAAATCTCGACGTTTCATGACATTTTAAGCCTATTTGGACAATAAAAATTTTTAAAAATTTTTTTGTCGTTACTATACTTCCACTGGACGTGGAAGTAATGAATTAAAAACATGTACACATTCTTACCACCTGAAGATGGGTATCAAGGAGACGAGTCCTAGGTGAGGTCGAGTAGTCCCTGCTAGAATACCACGCTCTACCCTCTTTACTGAACTGCGATGGTAAGGTTTCTCAGTACTGCTTAGATACTGCTTTGCCTAAATCTTGCCTGAAATTCTATTCTAGTTTTCCCCGGAAGGTAAGTTACAAAGTGAGATAAATTCTCTTATTCAGTTACAGACTTTATTGGTTGATTGAAAGATAACCAATCTTCATAGTTACTTGAATGCTTAGGTTACGTAATCAAATTACGTAGTAAAAAAATATGATTGATTGTCTAGTAACTCTGACAATAGCAAAAGACTTCAACTTTATGAATTTTCCAAAAGTTTTCCAAACGTTTTTCATATAATTACTCAAGAATTTCAGAGATTTTACTGAGATTTTACTGAGATTTTTACTGAGATTTTCAGAGATTTTACTGAGATTTTACTGACATTTTACTGAGATTTTCAGAGATTTTCACTGATATTTTCAGACATTTTACTGAGATTTTCAGAGATTTTCACTGATATTTTCAGACATTTTACTGAGATTTTCACGGTAGTACTCCTGGCAGATTAAAAAAAGGAAAGAGAAACACTTATTAGCACGTGGTAGTAAAAAATAAGGTTATGATAAAAAAAAACTAAATAATTTCCACAAGTTGGAAAATATAGCTGAAGGCTGCAATATATCGTTAATCAAAATCATCTAAGAAAATAAATTACCTTCTCTATGTATGACGACACTAAATGAGGAATGATAATTACATATTAACACCTGGCATCTGCCAATTAGATTATCAAACGGAGTTACTGATTTATACCGTTGCAAAAGAATCAATGAGTTAGTAAAGTAGTATTACTATGAGAAGATGCCAGCAAAAAATATGCGCAGAAAC
This sequence comes from Rutpela maculata, assembly GCA_936432065.2. NCBI lineage: Eukaryota > Metazoa > Arthropoda > Insecta > Coleoptera > Cerambycidae > Rutpela > Rutpela maculata. Next base: position 135,475,529 of record OW386286.2, on the reverse strand, counting down.
GAGTTTGTGCACTCCATCATTCTAAGCCAATGAGAAAGAATTACGTGACATTCAATGTCAACACCAGTGGCGGCGGTGCCCTGCAGTAGAGCGGCGGCGACGTTAATAATAATAATAAAACAACTTTATTAGGCAAAGTTTAGTAGAACTTACTATTCTTACACTTCTCCTGAACAAAAGTTACTCGTAAAAGTTGGCAAGTTTTAATCTACTCAATTTTCACAGTTCCTTGACCGCGAAACTTTTATTGCAATTACACATCCCTATACCCCAGATAAAGCTATGCCACTGGTAAAAATATTCGCGCATTTTGGCTCCGCCCTGGCATCTTCTCATAGTAATACTAGTCTAATTGTACAAACTCGATAAGGAAGACTCATCATATCCCCTCTAAAAAGAAAACTGCGCAGCAATCAAGATAGCCAAAATTCGATTTTCTCAATTTTTTTCGTATATATATATAATATATATTGTACTATCTTGTTTATTATTTTATTGAATTTATTTTTATTTATTATTGTTAATTTTAAATTTACTCTTTCTCAGGGCCAAAAAGTAGGTTCAAATGTATTTTTTTAATCTATTGAATAAAATATATATATATTTAATAAACAAATACAAATTTATTAAATAGATCCAAGAGTTCAAACAATTATATTAATTTCATCTATTGTCCTATTCGACAGCTAACTTATATTCTAGATTCTTAATTACTAACAAAATTAAAATATAAATTGTCTTTTATAAAGTACCGCAAAATATAAAGTTTATTTTAATAGCATTCACATAAATACCTTCTCTCTTGATTATTTATGTTTTACCAAGCTTAACATTGGTACCTGATTACCACCATAATCATAATAATGACGTTCCTTGTAGTACTTTCCCCTCTTGCAAATTAAACTGTTTTATTATACAAACTCAAATTATTGATCACCGTCGTCTTTTGAATAAATCTGCCTTTATAATCTTCTTATATATTCCTTATAATTTTCCAAAAATATGTATTTCTTAATATTTTTTTCGAATAATCTAATTTCCAATTTTTTTTATCACTTGATTTTCTTACTTTAATTTCGTTGACTTCCAAATCCTATAGTATTTACATTCTTAATCTAATCTTAACTACTAAACAATTTTATTTAACCTATAACTAAATACATGTCATTATATATATATATATATATATATATATATATATATATATATATATATATATATATATATATATATATATATATATATATATATATATATACATATATATATATATATATATACATATATATATATATATATATACATATATATATATATATATATATATATATATATATATATATATATATATATATATATATATATATATATATTTATATAAGGTATCCGTTGGCATCCTACCTAATAACGTTCTCACTTGGCATCCACTAATATACACACTGATATACACAAAATTTATTTAAAGGCTAAGTTAGCATCCTACCTATTTTACGGTTTAATTGGTGTCCTTATGAATATTTTAATCGATTCGTAAAATGACACCCGAATATAGAAATTACAGGTTTAACTGACTTCCGGCAGCGTTGTCAGATGTATGCTATGCTGCTTTATCGTATTTGCCTAGAAGAATATTATTACAATCTGCAGTCTGTCCACGTATAAGTAAATAAGGAAATCTCATCCTGTGAGAATACTAATTTATGTCACAATTTAAGTTTCGAAACATGAAGTTCGCGTAAAAGTGAATTACTTTTTATTTGCTTATGATTGTTATAAAACATATTCTTTATGGGATTTGGCAAACAGTAGAAAAAACAATCTGTACGAACTAAAAAGAAAATCTATCTGCAAAGATTGGAAATTAATTTTGTAGATAGTTTTTCTTTTTAGTTCTCACAGATAGTTTTTTTCTGCTATTTGTCAATTTATCAAATTTTCTGTACGAGATAGGACAGGGTGCTGTAAAGAAATATTATTCAGAAAAACAAAACTGAATTTGTTAAAATTTTGCTCACTTGCAAAGTGACCCTATAAGGGTAAAGTTGGAGTATCACGTATTTTTAACGTTTATTATTATTTTTTTGAGTTCTCTTTTACACAAATTGTTATTAATTAATCACCTTCTAGATTGTGTTAATATTTTAATGCTTTTCAAATGTATTAGACAATTATAATTTATTCAAAAAATTATATTTTGCTATAAATTTGTAACATTTCCAACTTTTTTTAAATTTCACGATAGTTCAAAGAATACGAATTAATAAGTATTTTTCAATTACACCCCCCATGAGAACTATTGGGCCTCAAAATGACCCCATAGGACAAAATTAGAGTATCATGTATTTTTAGCATTTATTGTTATTATTTGCGACTCTTTTTGCAGAAATTATTTTTAATTAGTCTCAAAAATGTTCTTTATTTTAAATATGAGCAGAAAGTCATTGAAAAGTTCAAAATTTCTTAAAACCTGCACAACTCTAGCTCTATTCTGAAGAAAGTTGGCAATAAACAGGAATAAGTTGCTTAAATAATTTGCAGGTTTCATTAGCAAACTCTTAATAAACAAAATTGTGAAACTAAAAAAAGATGGAAATGCTACAAATTTGAAACGTAATTGCTTAAATAAATTATAATTATTTAAGTAAATTAAAATTGTTTAAACAATTTGAAAAACCTTAAAATATTAAGACAAACTGAAATCTGACTAATTGAAAACTATTTCTATAAAAAAATCTCAAATAAACAATACTCATTCTGAATAATTCTTTCTAAGATTTTGTCCTATCTCTTACAGAAAATAGTATATTGTGTATTTAGGTGTGAAAGCAGTACATTCCCGGACGACGATGCATCGTAGTTCGGGAATGTGCTTTCACACCGAAATACGCATACTATTTTTTCTGAAATCACAATCAATATTATTATAAATTAAGGAATTTGTATTAATGCATAAAATTTCTTCATTAATGAATAACATTTCTTCATTACATTTCTTCATTACAATCTAACTGCTTACTAATAAATGTAATTTTGATGTATGTGTAAGTGTAAATGTAAGTTTGATTGTTTGTCTGCGTGTATTTATTTACTGTCAAAAATATACATAAAAAACCATACGGGAATGTTACTTTCCCGGCATAGGCCGGGAAAGTAACATTTGTTGATCGTTGCTTGGCAACGGATCTTTTCCGGTCTGTTTTCTGATAGTTTCTTAGCAACGGACTAAAATACTGGAATTGTGCATTTTTCGATCTGAAATCGCGCCGAAAATGTAGACATTGCCGATCGATTTCAGAAAAAGTACTTTATAAATGAGAGAAATTACTTTTTTTTGGTAAATTTCCAAGACATATGAATTGCTCATTTAATCATGCGTCGCTCCCTGGCACACTGTATATGCTTTCTTAGAAAATGTAAGGCTAATAACATTGGAAATATCAACTTTATGAAAAAAATTATCGAACATTTCTTGTTGGAAATCGATAAAAAAATATTTAAAAACATTGTTTCATTGAAAAAATGTAATATTTCCTTTTGTTGTAAACAAAATTATTTTAAACAATATCAGACCGGGTTACCGTCTGGTAACATGGATGCTCATAATCAGTAGTGTCTCCAGAACTGATTCCAACAAATAAACTGCGTCCGAAATGTATTCGAAACTCATACGCCCATACTGCTTGCTATATAACTAGACCTTCCAATTTTATAGACCAGTAACAACTTCGTAAAAAAAATGAAAATCGGCAAAGAGACCACGGTGTTTCATTTCTACATAAAAACTTTTAAAAAGTCAAAAACCTAAACCATATTCCAATTTAAAAAAATATAAATGACTAAGTTTTAAAATCTAAAAAGGAAGTAACAGGACAAGCTTTACTTGAAAACGTTTTTATTGAAAATAAAATTATATAAAAAAAATATTTTTAAGAAAAAGCTTTTATTTGAAAAAACTGTACTAAAAAGTAAAAATAATTTTTTAAAATTCATACACCTGGAAACCAAAAACTTTGCGGACGGTCATATAGCACTATTGCATAGTTACTTTGCTCAATTGACCGCCCCCAAAGCTTTTGGTTTCCAGGTGTATGAATTTTAAAAAATTATTTAAACTTTTTAGTACAGTTTTTTCAAATGAAGGCTTTTTCTTAAAAATATTTTTTTTATATAATTTTATTTTTTACTTTTTAGTCTACTTATTTTACAAACAGACAGACAAAACCCTTTCATTTGATACAAATGGCAAGGGAGTCGTGAAGAAAGATAATTTGCCATCCTAGGGCGTCCGCCATATTGGATTTATAATGGCGTTACATAGTTTATCGTATTTTACTCGTCATACCCTTTCATTTGATTCCATATCAAGGGGGTTGTGAAGAAAAAGGCGATCTGCCAGCTTGGGACGTCCGCCATATTGAATTTAGAATGACGTCACATTGTCTATCGTATTTTACTCGCAAACCCCTTCATTTGATACCCATATCAATAGGGTTGTGAATAAAAAGCCGATCCGCCATCTTGGGACATCCGCCATATTGGATTTAGACCGATAATGGCTATACTATGTTACATTGTCACCGGACTTATACACGTGTGCCAAATTTCAAAGCTCTAGTATAATAAGAACTAGTCGAAATTGCAAGATTTCACCAAACAAACATACATTCATACATAACACATTGCAAGTTAAATAAAAGCTTTTAAAAAAAACCGCTGCCCAAGGAATCACTACTTCCACATCCAGATTCTCTATCCAAGTCACTCACAACGAAAAAAACTTTGCATGTGAAAATAACTGTTTATGGAACTTTAATAATATAATATTTGAAATCCTCTACCCCAAAAACCCATAAAACGATACCCCACATCGGTAGTGGGGTGGGGGGGTGGTGATAGGGGGGGTGGTGATAGGGGGGTGGTAGTGGGGGTGGATAAAGTAAAAAAATATTTTGAGATTTCTGGTTCCTGTACATAGGTACACTAAATCACATTTTTTTTTCATCCCCTTTAATAAGGGGGTGGGGGTGGTAATGGGGGGTGGCTAATGCCAAAAATTTTTTGAAACCTTAGCTTCTCTTGTATATACTAAATACCAATTTTATGGATTATTACCTGCTTGATTGACCTATTTACCCCAAATTTACCCCAATTTACCCCCCAACCCTTCGACGGAACAAGATGAAAATATAATCTAGTTCTAGATCTCGTTAAAGTACATACGTGTACCAAATTTCAACCTTAAACGGTTCCAGAGTAAACGTGCGCACAAAAAAAGTTACAGACAGACCGACAGACAGACAGACCGACAGACAGACAGAAATTTTTTTTTCGCTCAAACTTAAAATCTCGACGTTTCATGACATTTTAAGCCTATTTGGACAACAAAAATTTTTAAAAATTTTTTTGTCGTTACTATACTTCCACTGGACGTGGAAGTAAAATGAATACAACACAAATATTTAGCATTTATGAAAATGTAAACATACGTATTTCAAACCAAAATAATACAATAATGGTAAAATGAAACAAAAATCGAACATCAACTCTTAAAAGGAAATTTATTTTCTCTGTCTATATAATCCCAGGATTATGTTATGTGTACTTTGTAGTTCTAACACATTATAGTGTAGGCAAATTAGCATTCTGACTAAATAGTTTATCGAATGAATGGATTTTCACGAAACTTTGTGGATTCTGTTCGTTTTGAAGTCTAGATCAAACTCCAAAAAAAAATGGCCGCTAATATTGCCTCGCAATTGTTATAAACAATGATCTTGTTGCTAATTTGTTAACTAGTAAAATTGAGGTAAATTAAAAAAACAAAATGTCTTTTTAGATAATTTTATGAAAAATAACAACTTTTTACTCTCGTAAAATTTTCGAAAAATGCATATTTTCCGAGATATAGCGGTTGAATTTTTCCAAAAAGGGTTGAAGGTGGAATAAAAAGTGACGAGAAAAGTCCATAAATTCGAGTGAATATATTATTAAACTACAAGATTTTTTTTCCTTTATGACTTTTTCCTAAAGTGCACTCTGTCCAAGTTTCCTGGAAAAAAACCGAAAAAAAGGCCCTTATCGGAAAACGGAAAATATCGTAAACTATGAAATTTAAAAATCTGGAAATTCAAACGTATAGGTTAATACATTCTTTAAAATTTTGCTCTCTTCTAATTTTTTTGTAACGTACATATTTTCCGAGTTTTCAGCAGCTTTTCACTATCAAAATGTATCTAAATTTTTTCATGATACAAAATGCATGTAATCTCTAAAATTGTAATTAATTTATATATATTTAATAGAAAAATATCTAATTTCTGAAGAAAAGAAAGAACGAAAAAATTTCTACTGCAGTCTCGTAAGCAAACATTAAACCACCTTTACCCTTTCAAATAGAAAGACGTAAATTGGACTGTAAGTCGATGAAGTCTACTTATTTTGAACAATAGATAATTAAACAAAACACATCCTTTAAAATATCTGTAGAGAAAATGTTTATGAATTTAAAAAACCAAACATATGGTTGAAATATTTCGGAAAGGGTTTCTTACAATAGAGGCCTTACCCCACAAGCGTCCATAATAAGACGCAATAAAACTGTCTTTCAGAAATAGCAATCCTTCATTTCAAAAAGACAAGTCAATTAGTTTCAGATACAACCCATTATTGTCTGTTTAACCGAAACTAGAATAACAGACTCCGAAACTGTAAAAAACTCTTAGCTTGTGTATTATACATTAATGATAATTTATATAATCAACACAATAGAAAGTAGCTTAATTGAAAATATTAGATTCATCTATAATTATATAACATATAAAATATGCTATAATTAAAATATACAAAAATATTATTTTTAATTTTTGTCACGTATTTTAGTATTTATTTTATTTTGTAATATATCGAAGTTTATGTCGATTTACGTGTATTTTAATATTGAGTAACTGCTATTCTATACTAATAAATTAGAAAAATTATCACATCGCCTGTTAGGTATATTACGATTTTACCTATGGACAACCTCTGTTTAATAATAATTAAACAGAGGTTGTCCATTCTTATAATAATAATAAGAAATATGCACGACAACGTACCAGCTGCCTTATTAATTATATACCAAAATAAACGATAATTAATAGATAATAATGAACAAAATAGTTCAGGTCGGTAAGTCTGTTAATTATCAAATGAAATCGCCGAGAATCGCATATACGAAAATGCAATTTTTGTGAGTCAGTCCGTCAATTTCTTTTCAGTATTGAAAGTCACTGCTCATTCTTTTTGCCTGCCTAATGACTTGCAAAATCATATATGTAAGTTTTATCTGGCTATATATAATTTTGTATCGCAAATTACCAAATATAAGCCACTTTTCGAGCGGCTTTTACACAGTTATTATAATACATTTTGGCGATTAAGTAAAATGCTAGAATCTCTAAAACGATTATTTTTTGTATAATTTTATAGCAATGTGTTCCAGATCTTTTTATAATACATACACGTAACAACTATTAAGTTAATATCTTAAACCGTCACACAGGAAACGTGCGTACAAAAAATACAGACAGACCGATAGATACAATTTTTTTTTGCACTCAAATTTAAAATCTCGATATTTCATGACATTCTAAACCGATTTCAACAAAAAAAAAATTGAAGTTTTTTTTTACGATTACTATACTTCCAATCCACTATTTGGATGTGGAAATAAAATTTATGACTCAAATCATCCAATGTCCCAAATTGGGATACGAATTGTGCGAAAATTATTAAGTAATTATAAATACTGATTTAATAAAGCTAAAATATTATGACATGAGGGTTTATTGATACATCTGAAAGTGTATTTTAAATAAAAAGAAACATTTCTTATTATAAAAACACAATTTGTAATGTTAAATGTTAATAAAATTGAACATGCCTCAAGTTTAACAACAGGTATTTTTCTTTATAGTAGTGTAAAATATTATAAAAAATCTGAGGCCTTGGCTTCTAGTAGGTATAATTATTCACCAAAACTACACTAACATTTTTCTTTGTATGTCTTACAAAACATTTTTTGTAATAAATATAAAATGTTTTTTTCCATGATTTTATTTTAAGGATAACTAAATGAACTATATTTCACAATAGAAATATGAAACATTTCATTTCTTGTTTCTTATTTATAACAAATTCGGATAAAAAAATACATTATTTTTAATGAAAATATATGCCATTTGATTTATTACTTCCACATCTACGTAGTGGAGTGGAAAGATGTACAAGGTGCGCCACTTAAAACTGCCCATTTTTTATTTTTAAAGCGCTGATCTTGTTGGGCACATCAAATTGTAGACATTTTTAAAGCCTTAAACACGCATACAGAGTGATTTAAAAAAAAATTTGAAAAAATTGTTGAGAAAGGAAACTTAATTTCTTTGAATATTTTTTTACCTCACCTTGTACATGAAATGTGTTAATGTTTTCTTATAAAGGTTTTAATTAGCTTCAATTTATGTTAAAAAAAAAGTTTTAAGAATAAAAATTCCTATTATTTAGTACATTTTAATAGAGTTTGTTTTTAAAAATATTTATTTCTTTTGTTTCTTGTTGCTGTTTTGTTACGTTGAGGATTTTTTGTGATATGTCTTTTACAAATAAAGCATAAAATTATTATTTACATTTTTTCAGTTATTTTAAAAAAATCAGCAGTCGGAAGGAGTGTTTTTAATTTCTTTCTCTAAAATCAAAAAGAATTTCGGATATGACATAATAAACATAACATAAATTGAAGCTAATTAAAACTTTTATAAGAAAACATTGATGCAGTTCATGTACAGGATGAGGTAAACAAATATTCAAGGAAACTAAGTTTTCTTTCTTAACAATTATTTTAATTGTTTTTTAAATCACTCTGTACACATGTTTAAATGCCTTAAAATTATCTACAATTTGATATGCCCAACATGGTCGTAGTTTAAAAAATAAGAAAGTTGCAAGCCTGGGGAGTTTTAAGTGGCGCACCCTGTATAGTAATCTTAAAAAAAATTTCAAAATATTTTTTGTTGAAATAATAAATGTCATAAAACGTCGAGATTTTAAATTTAAGAGAGAAAAAATTCTGTCTGTGTGTTGGTCTGTAACTTTTTTGTGCGCATGTTTTCTTCGCAACGGTCTAAGATACTGTCTTCAAATTTGGCACACATATGTTCCATGACGAGATCTGGTACTAGATTATGTCTTGCGCTAATTCCGGTGAAGGGTTGTGAGTTAAATAGGGTAAATAGGGAAAAACAATAAAGCAAGCTAATAACAGTCCAGAAACTTAATTTTTAAAATCTTCTATTTAACTTCATTTTAAAAGCTTTGTACGGTAGTTAGTATGTTTGGGTCAAATCGTGCAACCAAAATGGATCCTGGAGGTATTGTTTAATAGTGGATTCGGCGGCGCCCGGAGAGATTCGAATATGGATTCGGCAGCGCCTGAAAATTGCCTTGGTATTCGACATATAGATTCGGCGGCGTTCTAATTTGGATTTGGCAGCGCCCGGAAGTTACTTTGGAATTCGGCAGCGCCCAAAAATGGATTCAGCAGCATCCTAATATCGATTCGGCAGCGCCCAGAAATTACCTAGGTATTCATGCGCGCCCGGATATGGATTTGGCACTATCTTAATATGAATACAGAAACGCCCGGAATTTGTCTTCGTGTTCGGCAGCGTCCGGAAGTTCTGTATGTTTGGCTAGCATTTGGCAACGCTTTTATTAAAATTCTGTGACCAATTATTTCCACATACTAGAGTGCAAATGTGGTCAAGATGTTTTCCTTTAAAGAGGATGGGAAATCTGGATGTGGAAATATTGATTCCTTAGGCAGCGGTTTTATTCCAAAAGCTACAACAAATTTTGAATGATTTATTTTATCACAACTCAATTGAGAGTAATACTCCAATTTCGATTTTCATAAAAAAAGTAATCTTTTAACAAATAGCCATAACTTTGACAATTTTTATTGTAGAAGAACCGGAATGTATTAAATTGAATTACCTTTCAACGTTGTAATAACCAATTTCAGACCCTTCGGTTTTTAAGTTATTCACGAAAAATACGTGTTGAAATTTGACATTTAGAAAGGGGCGAAAAAACACAAAACCTTAAAAAAATAATATCTCGAACAATCTTTGAACGGGACTAATCTGAAATTTAAGGTAAAGTTAATTTCTTATGTTTCAAGTCGTACAAATAACAGTTTTTGACATAATTCGTAATTTTCAAGATACTTCCAGAATCCCATTTTTTAACGAATTGCTAGATACAACGAATCAAAAATCACGGTCATTTACATTCAAACTATACAAATTGCGCGGAAATATTAACAAAATTGTATGACTCTTATATCAACTTTATTATTCTAATTATAACATGTTGTTTGAGTGACCTATAATAATTAATATCATAAGAGAAATAGAAGTAAAAACTGTTGAATTACTTAAACACAATCAACGAAAAAACTAGCTCGAATTAAAACTAAAATATACTTTACGTGCAATATGTACAATATGTTTACTTAAAGTAAACTGCAATTAAATTTTAATTTTATTTATATAAATATATACTTTGGAAAAAACTTTGTTAGTTTAGATGAATTATAGTTTTACAGATATCTATGAACTTACATTTAAAATCACGAGGTGTAGATGCTCCAAACTGATTAATTTTGAAGCACAGTGGCAAGTGTAAAGTAAAAAATATATTATAATTTAAGCTATCAAATTTTGTCGATAATTTTTTCCATCTTGTTAGTTTCAATTCGACAGCTTTATCTTTAACGGTGTCTTAGTAACTCTACAACTCTTTCAACTATGCATTTCTCTACAAGAGGTTGTTCTTGGGTCACCTACTATACTTTTCTTAAATAGAATCCAATAAGAAATCCAAAAATTTAAACAAAACGAATTAAAATAATCTCCAACATACACTAGTTCACAAGTTCAAAGACGTGTTAATTCTTGATAAAGCTTGTAAAAATGTGAGTGAGGGCACATTGGATTCGGAATGCCGTCTAGAAAAATGTGCAAAACTTTCAAACCCGCATATAAACAATTGCAAAAGTTATAAACAAATTAAGATTGAAGAAATAACGAGCTTCGTTTTTTGAAAATAACTCGAAAACCATTAATATTTAAGAAATATTAAAAAAAAGATTCTTGAAGAGGAAGAAATTTCCAATAGAAAAGTTAAAACTCCCGGTATTCTATCTCTATTATTAATAATTTTAATTTAATGTTGAAAATAGGCTTCGTGTGGCAAACGCTAAGCCGTTACGAAACCGGCCGTAATAAGTAAAAATATTTTTTTATGTACCTATTAAATATTAATTTAAAAATTTTAAAAAACTATGGTATTATTCAGACATTTAAAGAAAAAAAATCCAGATTTTTCATAAAATGAGCCTATTGTTAATTAACAATTTTTTTTAGAGCTTACGTTTATATTTCAAGTCGGATAATTGTTAAGCAAAAGCCACTAAAATTATTATGTTTCCTTTAGACCTTATATCAACTATACTGTTCGAGATTATGACATTGCGATATTTTTAATTGTTATAGTCTATTAGTTATTAATTATTTAAGATAACAAAAAACTAAAAAATTTAAAAAAAAAGGTTGACATTTTTTTTATTAATTTTAATTATTATTACTGGTTTTATATTCAAAAATAACATAAGATTACATAAACTTTAAATTTTTAGTGTTATTTGTTTAAACAAATTTTATAAACAAATAGATAAATTACTTATTTTTGAAAAACATTTTTTGCCATTTTATTTGTTATAAAATATTATGAATTAAAAAAAATTTTTTCTTAAAAACATTTTTTAATTGTTTATAATCATTTTTTTCCTTTCTTCATTATTTAAACAAGTTATTAAGTAAAAATTTTAGTCTTAAAACCTATTATTTGCAATTCTCTACAAGGTGGAATTTTTTTTGTTGTTAATTTATTTGTTTATTTAATAAATAATTTGTTATTAACAACCTCCGAATGTGTTTATATTTTTTTAGACAGAAAAAAAATTTAAAAAAAACAACCGTATACATAAACAAACACATAAAAAAAAATGTTAATATTTCTTATAGAATTTTAAATTTTAAATATTAAAAATGTTTTTTGACATATTTATGTATACGGTTGTTCCGGTTATTTTTTTCTATCTAAAAAAATATAAACACATTCGGCGATTGTTAATTAGAAATTGTTTATTAAATAAACAAATTAATTAATAACAAAAATTCCACCTTGTAGAGAATTGCAAATAAAAAATTTTAAGAATATTTTTTTTTCTTAATAATTTGTTCAAATGAAGAAAAACGGGAAAAAATAATTATAAACAATTAAAAAAATGTTTTAAGAAAAATTTTTTTTTTCCAAAAATACGTAATTTATCTATTTCTTTATAAAATTTGTTTAAACAAATAGCACTAAAAATTTTAAGTTTATATAATTTTATAGTATTTTTGAATATAAAAACAGTAATAATAATAATTTTAAAATTAATAAAAAAAATTTTTCAACCTCTATTTAATTTCTTAGTTTGTTGTTAGCTTAAATAATTAATAACTAATAGACTGTAACAATTAAAAACATCGCAATGTCATAATCTCATAAAATATAGTTGACATAAGGTCCTCACGAAGCGAAATAATTTTAGTGGCTTTTGTTTAACAATTTTCCGACTTGAAACATAAACGTAAACTCAAAAAAAGAAAATTGTTAATTAACAACGAGCTCATTTTATGAAAAATCGGTAAAAAATTTTTTTCCAACGGGATATTGTTCCTTTAAGTGTCTAAATAATAACGCAATTTAAAAAAGAATTATATTAATACTTGACAATATAAAAAAATTGTTTTGCTTCTTACGATCGGTTTCAGAGTATCGTAACGGTTTAGCTTTCGCCGTGCGAAACCCCATTTTCAACATTAAATTAAAATTATTAATAGTAGAGATAGAGTTCCAGAAGTCCAGACTTTTTTATTGGAAATTTCTTCCTCTTTTTTTTAATTTCTCAATTATTAATAGTTTTCGAGTTATTTGCAAAAAACGAAACTCGTCATTTTTTTCAATCTTAATTTGTTTATAACTTTTGCACATTTTTCTAGACGTCATTCCGAATCCAATGAGCCCTCACTTATATTTTTACAAGCTTTATCAAGAATTAACACGTGTTTGAACTTGTGAATTAGACTAAATAAGATTCTTTTACATTAACATAATTTTATAGTTTATCACGTATCTAAAATATGTTTGCTAATAACTTTTCTCTTACTTCTGTAGTTTAATTAAACTACAGAACACTATTTTACTTATAGCCTTGCTGAACCATCCTTAACAAAAGTTGTTTACAATCAAGAGGTACAAATTCCGTCCTCATTTTAACAGTTACACGAATTGTCTCCACTAAGTTTACTTTTCCTAGTAGTAATATATTCGAGCAAACTAAAACATCTGGATGAACATGTGGTATATAGTAACCTACTTCCACGGTGTTGCCAGCTGACTAGATGCCATCTAAACCGCTTCTGTGGTCAGCAGGTATTCAAAATGAATATTTTTCGAGCGACAGGCACGGCAGCTAGTAACAAACCGCTGAACTAAAATATTCACTAGGGTGTTAAAATGGGTCACTTGACCTCCAACTTAAAATAAGTTTTAATGGCATAATACGACATCTACGATGCCCCTGCGTTAATATCTCTAGCAGGTCAGATGGCATCCGAATACCGGATGCCATCTGACTCGTGGATGCCAACTGAACCTAAAATTTTACATTGTGGGATGCCGACTAATACCTTATATAAATATATATTAACATGATATTTATATATAAATATATATATATATATATATATACATATATATAAATAATGAAGGATAGTCACGTCCGACTAGTTAAAGAACAATCTAAATTTAGTAGGGCTTCGGAAGCCCTACTAAATTTAGATTGTTATATATATATATATATATATATATATATATATATATATATATATATATACATATATATATATATATATATTTATATATATATTAACATGATATTTAGTACCTTAAGACAGGCAACCAACAATTCAAAATGAGGAGAAATTTTTATACATGATTAACATAAAATCAAATTTTACAGTTCTATAAAATTAGAACATGAGTTTTAAACTTTGTAGGAGTTTCAAAAGTGCAGATTCTCATCACAAGAGAATGAATAATCAAATGACAATTAAAACTATGTAACAAATAGGTTTCTACAAGACTAGATTAAGAAAATTCCTACTAGAGAAAATTGTAATTAAATAATATAAAATTCATTTTAGAGATAAGCATTGTATTAAAATAAGTTAATTAGTTCAGGAAGATTAATCAGCAAGGGAAATCACAATAATTTTAAGTGTTTTTACATAATTTTAAGCGTTTATGTAGAAAATTACAGCTTTTGAAACTATCTTAATATAAGGTCACAGATGACAAAAATCATATGAAAATGTTGCAAATAAAGTAAAGAAGATATTAAGGATAATAAAATTAGTTAAGAACAGATTAAAGAAAATGTTTATAAATTTTATAAAGGTCATTTCATAAGATTTTAGTCTAGCAATCATAAAATGTCAGGGATTGAAGTTTAAAAAAAAAATAAAAAATATTATTGATTAGTGACGAATTTTGATCAAAAAGAAGCAGTTGAGTAAAACGAAAAGTTAAATTTAAATTATAATAAGAAGACGAGAGAAGTGAAGAAAAATATTGTTAAATGGAATATTTATGTTTGTGATGACTGATGGAAAACAATGAATTATAATAATTAATAAGAAAAATAAAAAGTCAAGTAAAAGCTAAATTTAATGCTTAAAGGAAGTATATTATAAATCGTCATTCAAGTAGTAAACAATAGGAGATCTCAAAAGTAGTGATTTAAGTTAAAAATTGTTAAATCGAAGCAAATATTGACATAACCAAGAAATGTCGGAATAAGAAGTTGACTTACCGTAAACGTCAAAGTGTATTTTGGCATCAAGAAGTAGTAATCCAGTTACAGTGTACCGTAAAGGATAATTTCGAAGCAAATATCGGCAGAACGAGAGATTATTTCAAGACCACACAGAACTTCAAGTGGAAACGTCAAAAGGGAAGATAATTGTATGACAACTCCACGACACCTAGTGATTCGGCATTAAAGTTATCGAAATCGGGACAGCATCGAAGCGAGAAATATGACAGGTACCATTTTAAATGCATAATAAAGAGCTCTTTTAAAAGTATAACATTTATTTGAACTTACAAAATTAAACTTAAAATATAAAATTTCATTTCATTTATTATTCAAATTATAGAATTAAAGAAAGAAAATCAAGGCCTAATTAGATTAAATAGATTGTTGAACATTGTTGAACATTCGTGATTTGCTGGCTGATTAATAAATTGTTATTGATTATTGATTTCTTTCGATTCTTTCTCAAGTAAAAATTAACCGACTACTAGCCGATGTGAACCTGTACCTACTGAGATAGTTTTGATACACTTTTAGTGTACTCATGTTCTCATTTGTTTTTATCCTCAACTAATATTATTGGATGAATGGTGGCGCGGTATAAATTTTCTATTCATTTGATAGTATTTCGAATATAATAAATATTCAAATGGGATAATATTAAAATATATATATATATATATGTTTATATGTATATATATATATATATATATATATATATATATATATATATCTAATATATAAAAATCTCGTGTCACAGTGTTTGTTATCGAACTCTTCCGAAACGGCTTGACCGATTTTTATAAAATTTTTAAAATTTTTATATTATTTTTAAATAGTTTTTGGGGTGTATCACCCCCTTATCCCCTGTTTTTCGTTAAATAAAAATTATGCAATATTGGAAATGCTCTTTTCTAACGTACCCTAAAAGAGGAAAGTGTTAGAAACAGTTTTGCAATTGTTATATTATTTTTAGATAGTTTTTGAGGTGTTTTACCCTCTTAAACTCTATTTTTTATTAAATCCAAATTACGCTATCTTGAAAATTGTATTTTATATCACCCACCAATATCTAAAAGCGTGAAAGATTTTTACAATTTTTATATTATTATTAAATAGTTTTTGGGGTGTATCAGCTCCTTATCGCCTGTTTTTCGTTAAACAAAAATAATGCAATATAGGAAATGCTTTTTTCTAACATACCCTAAAATGGGAGAGTGTTGACAACTTTTTTGCAATAGCTACATTATTTATAGATAGCTTTTGGGGTGTTTTACCCTCTTAAACTCTTTTTTTTTAGTAAATCCCAATTACGCTATCTTGGAAATAGTTTTTTCTATCACCCGCCAATGTCTAAAAGCGTGAAAAAATTTTACAATTTTTATATTATTTTTAAAGAGTTTTGGGGTGTATTACCCCCTTAATAAAAGAGTTTACCTCACACCGTCACTTCATTTAATTCAGTTTGTATAAGACTAGCAAGTTGACCACTATCATTTGTCTGTTCCATGACCTATGGCATACTGATGAGAACATAATAAGTTCGAAACCGGTCTATGTCTGGTTAGGAACAGACAAATGATAGTTGGTTACTGATCACGATTTGAAGGTGTAATTCAACGCAGGTCGGGGTATTTGCCCGCTGAGTAGTTGTTTCCTTCAAATCCGATTTCATATATATATATATATATATATATATATATATATATATATATATATATATATATATATATATATATATATATATATACGAGCTGACCCAGCAAACGTTGTTTTGCCATATAAATGATTAATTTTTGTCCAAAAAATAAAAAGAAAATTTCTGGATAGGGCCACCTGTGGCGATCAGTTCACTTGCTGGGTAAATATAAGTCACACACCCCGGGCTCAAGTAACCAAGGACCCGGAAGAAAAAACAAAAATAATACATAATAACAATTTTATCGAATAACAATAATAACATGTATTTTATTTTAAAATGTTATTTTTAAAAGAAACTATTCGAATATATATATTATATTACTAAATTTTATTTATTGAATTCATATCAGCTATAATTGGTGACCCCTCGAAGAGTACGCAGCATAAACAAAAATTTTTGTTTGTTTGGAAATAGACCAGAATTGTTAATTAACAGAATCCTAACATAAGAGCTCCAACAAACAGTCCTGGAGAGACTCTAAAAGTTTGAGGATATTTTCAAACTAGAGAAGATTTAAATAGGCTATAAACAAGCTATGGGTTACATCTATTCAAATCAAGCAAGAAATCTCTATTAAAAAACCTGGAAGATTAGAAGACAAATTCAAATTCATAGACTTGGAAGTAAATATATTCCCGACTTTCTCCTAATCAATCCTAGACGGCGAAGAAGCAAAACTTTATTGATTTAAATTAATCCTAGACGGCGAAGCAGCAAACTTTATTTATCTAGTAAGTGAATTGTTTTGCCATTTATCATTATTTCTTCGTTATTAAAGGGAATCAGTCAGTCATTCAACGTTGACGTCTCAAAAAACATCTCATTCAAAAACATCACAAATAGCATATTATATTCAATCAATTCATCAATCAATCAATTAGTCATCGATTTATTATTTCTTTCTTTTAAAAATGGCACCACCTACAGATAATATTTTATTAGATGACATACCAATTTCATCAGGTGCAGGGACATCTCATGGTAATTACGTCGCGACCATTAAATTACCACCTTTCTGGGTATCTAAACCAGAAATATGGTTTACTCAAATTGCATCGCAATTTTCTATTCACAGGATTGTTAGCGATCGGAAAAAATACGATTATGTCATTGCCAGTTTACCCCCTGAAATTATTACCACGGTGTATGACGTTGTCACTAATCAGCCAGAAAGAGATCTATATGACAACTTGAAAAATATTCTAATTTCTCGTTTGACCTCAAGCGAGGAAAAGCGGTTGGAGGACCTACTCTCTGGTTCCCAGATGGGAGACCAAAAGCCATCAGATTTTTACCGGTCAATGCTATCAACGGTCGGACGTTCCCATGTGGTGAGCCAGGAGCTCCTGGTCAAGTTGTGGAAGCAGCGGTTACCAAAAACAATCTTCATTGCAATTACCGCATCAGGAAAAACTGAGATTAAGGAATTAATTGACATCGCCGATCGTATATGGGAGTCGTGTCAGAATTCTATGACTTCCCTTACCTCAAATTCGATTTGTAACGTCAATCCCACAGTTTCTACATCTAATTTGATCGCAACATTTCAAGACACGTTAAATCAGATGTTACACAAACAAGAAATCTTTACATCGCAATTACTTGCTATTGAATCTAAAGTTTCTTCAATACCTTCCACTACTCCTACAGTTTCTGGAACTTATTGCGATAGTTGTAGAAGTCGACTCGACTCAAGAAATCGCAGAGGCTCGAGGCCCCGTTCTAACAATCGAAGTGGTACCAGCGTTAGATATAATCCATCTAATACCAAAGTTTGCTATTACCATCAACTTTATTGTCGTAAAGCATTTAAATGTCTCGGAGATTGGTGCACTTTCGCCAAAGATGTCAAAACCGACAATCAAAGATGACTAAATGTCAATAATATTTTGACAACTGACGTTAAAACTTCGGATAGTAAACGTCGTCTTTTTATATTTGATAATACTAATAAATTAGAATTTCTCATTGACACGGGCGCTGATTTATCAATTATACCTCGGAATCTGTTAACGAATACTAGGAGAAACCCCGATGTTGTACTGACAGCAGCTAATGGTTCAGTTATATATATATATATATATATATATATATATATATATATATATATATATATATATATATATATATATAGTTATATATAATACCTTCGGGAAGAAATTTTTGAAAATTGATTTAAACTTACGTAGGTTATTTCCTTTCGTTTTTAATATAGCAGATATAAATATCGCCATTATCGGAGCAGACTTTTTAGCTCATTTTGGGTTAGTTGTTGATTTGAAAAATAAATGTTTAATCGACAATTTGACTAGTTTGTCAACATATTTATTTTCAAACAATGGTCCGTCACATTCTCCTAAGTTATTTAGCATATCAAATGAATGCACTGCATTACTTTTACAATTTCCTACTTTAATTAGCTCTCCAAATTACAATTTGCCCGTTAAACATTCCGTTGAGCATCATATTGTTACTGAAGGTCATTTACCTTTCTCACGCCCACGTAGGTTGGATAACGTTAAATTCAAGATAGCTCAGGATGAATTCAATAATGTAGAATTAGGTATTTGTGTACCTTCTTCTTCTTCCGTTTCCTCACCATTGCATATGGTTGAAAAAAAAGCTCCGACTGGAGGCCTTGTGGGGACTATCGTCGTCTAAATTCAATTACTGTTCCTGACAGATACCCGTTGCCCCACCTCCATGATTTTACTCGCAGTTGTATAATTGTGTTATTTTTTCAAAAATACATTTGGTACGTGCTTATCACCAAATACCTGTCGCAAAAAGTGACGTTTTTAAAACAGCGATTACTACGCCGTTCGGTTTGTTTGAATTTGAGCGTATGCCTTTTGGTTTACGTAACGCCGGTCAAACTTTCCAACGTTTCATGAACGAAGTTTTAGTAGGTTTACCTTTTATTTTCGTCTATTTAGATGACATCCTGATTGCAAGTAAATCTAGTTCGGAACATTTAGAGCACTTGAAACTTGTTTTTCAAAGGTTAGAATTGTACGGCATTAATATTAAACCGTCAAAATGCATATTAGGTGTCAGTCATTTGACATTTTTAGGACACAATATTTCTTCAGCTGGCATTTTACCTTCTTCTGAACGTGTTGATGTCATAAATAATTTTCCCTTACCTACTACAGTCAAACAACTTCAGCGTTTCATAGGTATGGTTAACTTTTATCATCTTTTCATACCTTCTATCGCTGAAATCTTAATTCCTTTACATGCACTTTGTACTAAATTACTGCATGATAAAGTTAAACTAATAAATGATTGGCCTACCGACTGTCTTGACAGTTTTTCCAAAGCCAAAGCTGCTATAGCTGGTGCAACCATTTTAGCACATCCACGTTGTGATGATAGCTCGTTTTTATCGCTGACTGTTGATTGTTCTAATGTCTCAATGGGAGCAGTTCTTGAACAGCGCGATGACGAAGGTATACTTGCTTTCTCTCGAAAGCTTACTTTAGCACAAACGAAATACAGTACCTTTGACAAGGAACTTATTTCTTTATTTACTGCGATTAAACATTTCAGATTTTTACTTGAAGGGCGCACATTTATTTGCTTTACTGACCATAAACCTTTGGTCAAAGCATTATTCACTAAAACTGAAAGATCTCCCAGGCAAACTAGACATTTAGAATTCATTGCTCAATTTGCCTGCAAAATCAGACATATCAAGGGAAAAAATAACATTGTTGCAGACACCTTATCACGTGAGCGCATGATACGTCTTCTTTACAACAATGCATTTCCCCAATTGTTACCCAAAAGTCTAACCTAGTTGATATTAACTTTGACTTAAATTTATTGAGCGAAGCTCAGAAAGATGATTCTGATCTTAAATTTTTATTATCAGATACTTCATCGAACACAAAGAGAACTTTTCATTTAAAGAAAATTAGAATTCCACTTTCTGACAAGTTTATTTGGTGTGACGTTTCCCGCCCTAAACTTCGTCCTTATGTTCCTTTCGTTCATAGACGAACAATTTTTGATATATTTCATGGTTTATCTCACCCTGGTCAAAGCGACTAGAACATTAGTTTCTACAAATTATTTTTGGCCTAAAATGACTTCAGATTGTAATCTCTGGGCAAAAACTTGTATTAGCTGTCAAACTAATAAAGTGACAAGACATATTCGACGAGCCCAATTTCTGACTTCGATATACCTAAAGGACGATTCGACCACATACATATAGATTTAATAGGACCATTACCTCCTTCTAAAGGTTGTTCTTATATTCTTACTGCGATCGAGCGTTTTACTAGATGGCCCGAAGTTTATCCACTTCAGGATATTACTGCGGAAACTGTAGCGCGTACGTTATTTCAGAATTATGTTTGTCGATTCGGTGTCCCTGTCACAGTGACAACCAACCAAGGCGTTCAATTTGAATCAAAACTGTTCAAAGAATTTTCAAAATTTCTGTTATTTCATAGAATTCGTACGTATTCTCCCCAAACAGTGTAATAATTTGGAACATTTCACTTCAAACATAAAAATCAATAATTTTATCTCAAATAAAGCACAAAACGCCACTGATGGTGGTTACTTTATGCACGAGTGGTTGTGAGATGCAGAAGCACTTCAATCACATGCTGAGGGCAGGATTGTGACGTAAAAATAAAGCACTGCAGTTAAATTTAGTAGTAAGAGTTCAAATTGTTAATAAATTTATTACCATATCTAGAAGTAAGAAAATAGTGCATACCTGTACATTGAAAGACTTTATTTGTAATAAACACCAAAACAAGGCTTAAACTAACTTGTGCACAAAGCTAAATGGTGGTAATTCAACAGGAACTCTTGACACACATGAGAAGGTGGTTTGAACCTAAAAATAATAAAAATTTGTCAATAACTAAAAAGTGTAATCATAAAATTAACAATAAACAATTAAAATTGTGATAATTTACAAGCTTAAACAAGCATAAATGTATAACAAAAGGACTACGTAAGCAGGGTAGAAAATAACAAAAAGTTAAAACGGCAGGTTACGCTTGAAACCAAACTTTATAAGTTTTTCATAAAAAGACTTATCGTAATAGGATAAAATGTGTCAAAACAAAGACAATATGGTTTATACTTACTCTACGACGTAGGTTTCCTTAAATTAAACTTCGAAATGGGGCCCACAGTGATAAAACCACATGGCTGTCAGATGAACTTTTCTTAAATTTGTGTAAAATAGTTATAAAAAGATGTTTTCTTAGGATAATTCACTTTGTTGTTATAGAGTTTTGCTTGGTCCATAGATTTAGTGTAGTTTTGTCCAACACATCATGTAGTATTTTGTATAGGGCGACAAGCTTCTCCTCAAACGACATGCTAAAATGCATAGCTCAGTATTAGTAAAAATAATAGAGTAAGGTGTTGAATTTATGTTTATAAATGTTAAATGTAGTTTAAACTTTAAGCAGGAATTTGGTTTGGTAGCTTAAATTAGATATTAAGAGTAAATTTTGTAAAAATATGTCCGAGTTCACATAACCATGAAAAATTACAAATGAGGCATTAATCGATATGTATTGCATATCAGAATACTCAGAAAAGCATGAGGAATAAGACTCAAGTAGTAAAATAAACATTTAATAAAAGATAAAGCTAGAAAAAGTAAATTCATAAATTAATTTTATTTCCATAAAAAATCAAGTTGTAAACTTCTGTCAAAATGCATCAGTTGGCCCAATAGAAAGCCACAATTTACAATTCAGTCATTACTCAAGTACGAAACGAACCACATGCAAAAATTTAGCGGAAGACATAACCTAAAAATAATTAAAAGAAAAATTTGAAATATTGAAGTCAAGTTTATGTATAAAGTTGTAAATCAAAGTTGAAGTACAGTAATGATTCAAATATAGTTTTCTTGGTTATATGAAAACGGGAATTAAATAAATAAATGTGAAAATTTACAAATTGGAAAGCTATAAACAAGGGCAGTTTCCCTATACGTAGAAGTGTCATCGAAAAGATAATTTGGTACTCACCTCGAAATAAAATTTAGGTGCAACGAAATAGTGCATCGTGTATTAATAATCCAGTATCCAGAGAAGTTTCCTTATTAACAAAACAAGAACGAAATAGAAGGGTCATACACATCACATCCGCTGTGCTGTCGATTGTCAACACCACTGGCTAGCTAGCTAACATCAGCCCAAAGCGGATTTCTCTCCAAACATCCTTGGTCGTGCGGTCGCGTGGTAGCTACCGGTCGGACTTAAGGTAAAAGTTTTCACTAGTATTTAAGAATAAAATCAAACCAGAGTTTTCTTTCATTCATTGTCAATCATTTTCATGAGATTTTTAAACTATTAATTATCTCATTGGCGTCCAACAAATTTCAAATTAAGTATTTGTGAAAATCTTTATTTGTTAATTATTAAAACAACCATATTCCAGTTTATTAAATAAAACATAAATTTGCTTTTCTCAACTACAGTGTTTTATTGATCGTTTCTTTCCTGGTTTCACTTGAACCTACTTCAACCCCGAGAGGAGTGAGTCTGCAAGAACAGACACTCATGCAAATTTAATTTAAAATATTTATTATCCTCATTTACATAGGAAAATATATATATATATATATATATATATATATATATATATATATATATATATATATATGTATATATATATATATATATATATATATATATATATATATATATATATATATATGTTATATAAAATTATACGCTATATCATCAAGATATAAAGCGACATTACAGATAGCATCATATTACAGTATTAGATAACAGCTTCCTTTGAATTGCTTATCTAGATATTAAGTTTCATTTTAACTTCTCATAATATTATGCTGATTAGCTAGCTTGCATTTCCTTTGTTCAACTTTGGCTGACACATCATTTGAAAACTTATAAATTAGACTAACGAGCATTTGTACCGGCAGTTATCATACTCACTTCATATTAAATGTATCATACATAAATTGTATCTTTTATTCAGGAATCAACGTTGATTCCTCATGTAGCTAAATAAAAAGTTTTTAAAAAGTTAATCACGCAAACAGTGATCTAACAAATGGCGCAGTCGGTAGGATCTAACTAACATCGCGTGTTCGGGAGCCTAACTAGTGGTAAACGTATCCAGCGGAACAAGGAGTCCATCTGCAGAAGGTGCCTGACCATTGGAAAAGAACCATTAGAACAAGGAGAACTTCTTAGCCGTGGTGGTGGATCCCAATCCTTTAATTAGAAGAACCTACTAACCAGATGAAGAAAATATTCACGTAAGTCATTTTAAGAATCATCTCGCTTACTTTATTCATAACCTATTTAAGTGAACAGTTCTATTGTCAAAGTGAAATCCATTCCTTTACAAACGCAACGAAACAAGTTTATTTAATTTTAAGTTTATTTATTTTCGTATTTACGAAACATTGTGTATTATACAGCTAATATACAATCCATTTACACACGCAACGTAACAAGCTAATTTAATTTAAGTTCGTATCATACTGCTGATACGCAACCAATTTCTTTTTGCAATCCAAATAATTTAAATACCAAGCAAAATGCCAGACAGAGCTCAACCAGAGACAGCTCAACCAATAGTACCGGCACCAGCCGAACAACAACAACAACTACAACAACAACAACAGCAACTACAACAACAACCAGAGCAAATTGAGCCTTACAAGCTCTCTGAAGTATTTTCATTGATACCGGAATTTGATGGCAACGCCATTAATTTACAAACATTTTTAAACTCATGTCAGTGTGCACAAAGTATGGCAATCCATGACCAGAAAATTTTACTAACAATCCACATCAAAATTAAGTTAAAAGGCAAAGCTGCCGAATTAATTAATTCACACAACCCTGGCACCTGGCCAGAAATCAAAGCACTCTTGGAAACTCATTTTGGGGACTCCAGAGATCTAACGGCCCTGATTCAGGACCTGCAGCGCATTCACCAATTGCCAAGCGAATCCGCATTAACATTTGTATCGCGTCTACAAACGCACAACGCGAAGATGCACGCCGCAGTGCAAAAACAAAATCTCACGGGAACGCAAAGAACTGCACAATCAGATCTTATAGAAACCATGACGCTTAATAATTTGTTAACGGGCTTAGAACCAAACTTAGGCCGCATCATACGTGCCAGTAACCCTCCAACCATACTAAAAGCTGTTAGCAGAATTCGGAGAGAACTGCAACTCTCCTATTTTGAACAACAAAAATTTCCGAAAAATAGTCCGGTCAAAAATCCCAATTTACAACCCAAACGACCAACCTCTAATTTTCAACAGAAATTCTGCTCATTTTGTAAAAGAAATGGACACGTCATAAACGAATGTCGTACAAGGCAACAGCAACAGTCTATGCCATCGACATCAAACTTCCAGAGATCAAATTATCAAGGAAACCCAAATTTTCAAAATTTTTCTCAAACCAATCAATTTAATCAGAGGACATTCCCTCAACCTAATCAATCTAGTCAACCACAACAAAACAGGCCCTCAGCCATAAGACCGAACCCGAATTTCAATCAGCTATTCAACCAAACCCAAACTTCAACCGTTTTAATCAACAAAAAACGCATCATCTAAATTACGAACCTTATGAAAACCAATGCGATTTTAATCAATACAGTGACTATTCTTCTGATTACCAAACTGCAGAAGATACTTACGAACATTATAACTTTGAAACCAACCAAAATTTCTAAGAGAATTATACAGCTAATTCTCAATACGAACAGTACGAGGATTATACTGCTAATCCTCAGGATTTTCGTTTAGACCCGGAGTACCCCACGGATACTCCAACACAACAAACAGACCAATTCGAACCAATTACGGAACTAGAAACTCAAATACAAATTATGAATCTCAACGACAGTTTCGACCCGTCCCTGAACTTCCCAGAACAGAAGTTCTTTTAAATACACCCCCGCATACCTTACTAACCGTAAACTCAAAAAATCTCTATTATATGAAAGACGCAACTGGTAAATTTAAAATCTTAATTGACACAGGTGCAGGCATATCAATTTTTAAACCTAAAACAGCTGAAAATTATAGACGTAGATCTCCTGAAAACGTAATTATACAGGGTATTACCGATCAAAAAATGTATATCAACGAATCTGTTCTCATCCCCTTTTCAGATGAGTCACACAAAGTTTATATCTATAATCTAGATATAGATTTTGATGGATTATTAGGCGCAGACTTTTTAGAACATTACGAATGCCAAGTAGACTTTAAAAATAAACAACTATTCACAAATTTTAAAACCGTACCACTATTTAAAGTCACGGTAGAAACTACAGTAAATTTACCTGTACAACCAACTAGTAACTCTAACATCAAAAACCAAAATCTAAATTTAGGCAACATCAAAAATTTAATTTCTATCGAACCTCGCATGGAAAAAATCTGTAAACTAAAATGTAACCTGCGAAATACCGAGGCTATACTGTTAGCCCAGGAAAACGAGAAAGTACGCTTACCAAATGCCATTGTCAAAATCGATCACAATGGAGAATTTTTAACTTCAATAATAAACGCAAACGCCATCCCAAAAACCATAAACTTCTCAAATCTTAACCTGGAACCAGTACAAAAATACAAATCAATTTTTAATTTAAATACTCAAAATTCTGACCAACACTTACAGACAGACAGATCCTTTGAAATCAGGAACGAATTGCGCTTGGATCATCTAAACGAAGAAGAGGCCGAAATAGTAACGCAGCTTTGTTTAGACTTTCAAGATATATTCTATTTAGAAGGAGACAATTTGACCTTTACCAACGAAATCAAACACCCTATTGACACCGACAATTCCCGACCGATATTTACGAAATCGTATCGCTATCCTCAGGTCCATAAAGAAGAAGTTAAGTCCCAAGTATCGAAAATGTTAAGTCAAGGTATTATTCAACCTTCAATCTCACCTTGGTCCTCTCCTGTCTGGGTAGTTCCCAAAAAACTGGACGCTTCTGATAAACAGAAATGGCGCGTTGTAGTCGACTACCGCAAACTCAACGAGGTTACAATCGGTGACAAATATCCTCTGCCCAACATTTCCGATCTTTTAGACCAACTTGGCAAATGCCAATATTTCACAACCTTAGACTTGGCTTCTGGTTTTCATCAAATCGAAATTAATCCCGCAGATATTCAAAAGACTGCTTTCACAGTTGAGAACGGTCATTATGAATTCGTGCGAATGCCATTTGGACTCAAAAACGCTCCTTTTCAAAGAGTTATGGATAACATCCTGTTAGGTATTCAAAATGAACGATGTCTCGTCTACATGGACGATATTATTATTTACTCTCCTACAATTCACGAACACATTTCCCGTCTAACTGAAGTCTTTAAACGCCTTCAAAAAGCCAACCTCAAAATTCAACCAGACAAATGCGAGTTTCTCCGCAAGGAAGTCGCTTATTTAGGACACCTAATTACAAAAGACGGCGTAAAACCAAACCCTTCGAAAGTTGACGCTATTCTAAATTTTCCTCAACCGAAAAATCCAAAAGAAATTAAATCATTTCTAGGCTTAGCCGGATATTATAGGCGCTTTATTCCTAATTTCTCCAAGATAACCAAGCCCTTAACAAAACTACTACAAAAAGACGTACCATTTCTCTTCAACAATGATTGTATAAATTCTTTTCAAAATTTGAAACAAACATTAACGACAACTCCGATATTAATCTACCCCAACTTTGATGAACCTTTCGTTCTAACCACTGATGCGAGCGCATTTGCCGTCGGCTCGGTGCTGAGCCAAGGGCCTATTGGCAAAGATTTACCTATTGCCTATGCTTCTAGAACCTTGTGCAGTGCAGAAACTAAGTATTCAACGATTGAACGCGAGCTTTTATCGATAGTATGGAGTGTAAAGCACTTTAGACCATATCTGTATGGTAGGAAGTTCAAGCTTGTCACCGACCATAGACCACTCACCTGGCTATTCTCTATAAAAGATCCAGGAAGTAGACTTGCCCGTTGGCGACTCAAATTAGAAGAGTACGATTACGAAATAATTTATAAACCCGGCAAAATCAATAAGAACGCGGACGCACTTTCCAGAATCAAAATTAATCATTTTTCCGAATGTTCTAAATTCTATTCAAAGGTTCTAGCCGCGAATGACGAAGAGTCAGACGACGACGAAAACCCAGACGATAATAACGAAATCACTAACGAACAAATTTCTCAAGAATTTGAAACTTTCGCCAACTTATATAAAACAACATCTTTAATAGATTATTCAAAAATCAAAGCATCAAACAAACAACTCTTATACCGAGAACACAAAGATATTATAACTTTCTTCCAACAAAATAACTTACAAGACCTCCATCATAAAATTATCGAGGACATATTCGAAGAAAATCCCGAATTTCATAACGATAAAATCAATATTGTATCAAGCAAAACGGTCAGACATAGGAGATATTTTATCATCCCTCTACCTTTTGATATCGAATCTGTAATTGAACATCTATTTTCGGTATTATTTAAAAATCAAGATGTTCTAGATCTCTCTAAGACATACTTTGTCGAAAATAACTTAGACCTCCCCATTCTTGAAATCCTATCATTCATTTTTGCGGAAAAAGACTTGAAGGTAGTAATTTGTCAAGATATCGTCAGAACTGCCGACGAAGATGAAATTCCAATTATATTGGAGCAAAATCATTTTGGTAAAAATAATCTACACCGTGGAATAAATGAAACGATTCGAAGAATTAGAGAAAAATACACTTGGCAAGGTCTAACTAAAGACGTTGAAAATTTTATAAAAAATTGCGAAACTTGCCAAAAGACTAAAGTATGCCGGAAAAACCTTAACAACCCTTTAGTAGTCGCAGAAACCCCAAGAACACCATTCGAAAGAATTAATATCGATTTATTTGAATTCCCAACTCGAAATTACGCTTTAACTATTCGCGACGAGTTAACTAAATTTACACAAGCCTATGCAGTCCCGGACAAATCCGCAAAATCCGTCGTAAATACCTTGTTGTTATACTTTCAACATTACGGTACCCCGCTAAGAATCCATTGCGATTACGGTGGCGAATTTGACAACCGTTTGCTCAAAGATCTCTGCACCCTCTACGACATAAAATTAACTTATTCAAGTGTAGGACATCCCCAATCGAACGGATCCATAGAAAGATTTCATGCTACTTTAGCCGAAATGATAAGAATCCACAAAACTGAAAACCCAAACGAACATCCTTTCACGATTCTACCATATGCAGTAATATGCTATAACAATTCGGTAAATAAAACACACGGTTTCACCCCATATGAACTTAGCTTTGGTCATACGTCTAACAGACCACCTAAAACCTTATATAACCAAAAAGAGTTAATAACCAAATACGTTAGAGATTTAAACAACAGAATATCCCACTACTATAAAATAGCCCGTAGTCGAACACAATCTCAAAAAGAGAAAGCAAAAGTTCGTTTCGACAGAAATGTTCCTCAAAAACGATCTGAGTACAAAATAGGTGACTTAGTTTACGTAAAAGAATCACAAATCAAAAACAAATTGTAAAACAAATTTAACGGACCTTTTAAAATAAAAGAAATTTTCCAAAATTCTGCTACCTTATTAAATCTCGAAACAAAACAAGAAACTAAAGTAAATTTTGATAGAATGAAACCATATACTGAAAATTAAATTTATTTTCAGGTTTCTCCTGCTGTTCGGATCAGCACTCTGTCAATACAAAATTACCCCAATCAATAACACCGTTGGTGTATACTACCACCAAGACACGGACATCGTGGTGACAAATGACAAATGGACTCTACTAGTGCATAAAAACATTTCATCCCTCAAACTAGCTTTTGACAAAAATCAAAATATCTTAGACAGAATCTTGTACACTCTCCATAATGGTGATCATAAGTCAATTATTTTTACGAGTGAAATTAAAACAGACTTTAAACTTTTAACACAAATATCCAACTCCATAAAAATGAAATTTGACGAAATCTTTTCAGATACAAAAAGATATAAACGAGGAATACTTAACGGTATCGGTACAATATTCAAATCCATAACTGGAAACCTAGATGCTGAAGATGGCCAGTACTATACTAATTGTATAAATAAACTAAATAACGACGAACATCAATTGGAAAACTTAATCAAAAATCAAATTTCAGTTACGACTTCTGTTATTAAAAACTTCAACTTGACTATACAAAAATTACAAATTGACGAGGAAACGTTTAACAAAGATCTCGAAGAAATCGAACGCACAATTCAAACCATAACTCAAGCTATTGAGGCCGCTCATATAAAACTAAAATTCTTATACATTTCCGAACAACTAATGGCGAGCTATTTGTATATCGAAGATAATTTAAACGACATTCTAAATTCAATAACATTTGCCAGACTAGGAATCATTCACACGTCAATCATAACCCCTAATCACTTAGTGACAGCACTACAAGAAGTTTCACAGAGCTTACGAAGGAACAATTTGCCTCTCCCCATTAAATTATCGGCAGTTGCTAAGTATTTGGATATTATTAAATTACAAGCGTTTCAAATGGATTCTAACTTAGTATTTGTTTTAACAATACCACTTGTTGAACCCCAAAATTATAACACCTATCGCCTATATCCTATCCCGATACTTGATAACAGAACTGGTCTACATCACATTTTATCTATTTCACAAAAGTTTATCGCGAGAGACGATGATTCTTTAATGTACATACCTATACAAAATTTTAAAGAATGCAAACCTCTTTATTTTGGAACCAAACTATGCTCAAACCTATACGCTTATCCCATCGATCAAAATGCCATATGCGAAGCCAGAATCCTCAAACCACTAGCTAGACTCCCAGAAAACTGCCAGACCTCCTTCATCATCAGCCAAGGGTACAATGTCCAAGAACTTGAAGACAACTCATGGCTAATAATTAATTCCGAACCACTTCACATTACTATCAACTGTCCAAAGAGAGAATCCACAACAGAGCTAATCAACAAAAATTCCATCATCAAACTACAACCAGGATGTTACGCCTATGCAGGCATCACCCGAATACAAGCCAGTGCTAAAGACTTTTCCGAAATTAAGGACAATTCACATCCTATCCAAATTCCTTTTGAATGCTGTAATCACATGCCCGACAAAATCAAAATTCCAAAATTAAAACCTCTCAAATTAAACAATCTCGACGTAGAAGACCTAGATATTGCTAAAAACAAATTGGACCAATATTCCAAAGACCTGGATGACCTCATAAACGAACCTTTTGTGACCAAACATATATCTTGGTTCACATATTTCATAATCACTCTCATCATTCTATTAGTTCTACTTTACATAACCTGTAAATGCAGAAGAAGAAGATGTGGAGCATTGCGAATCCAACCCTCAACGGACAACCCTCCTTCACCTCCTTCAGAGCGAAGCAGAGTTTTTACCAAATTTCCTAGACTGATCCTCCAAGAAAGCGACCCGGTATTAAACCTCACGAAGAAGAGGACATCGAGTTAACATAGACTTTCATATGTGGAGTTTTACCCTTGTCTATTAATTTAGACCATTGTACTTTATTCTTATTACGTTTATGTAATCTACTACTCGCTTATTATTATTATCATCTACCAATTTTAACTTTTATGTATTTTTATTATTTTGCTTTGTATTCATTCAACAGTGTTTCAATTTATTTTGCATTATATTCATTTAACGTTTCTAACAATTTTCAAAAGTTGCTGCATAACATCAACTTTTTTATTAAGGGGGAAGTTGTTATATAAAATTATACGCTATATCATCAAGATATAAAGCGACATTACAGATAGCATCATATTACAGTATTAGATAACAGCTTCCTTTGAATTGCTTATCTAGATATTAAGTTTCATTTTAACTTCTCACAATATTATGCTGATTAGCTAGCTTGCATTTCCTTTGTTCAACTTTGGCTGGCACATCATTTGAAAACTTATAAATAAGACTAACGAGCATTTGTACCGGCAGTTATCATACTCACTTCATATTAAATGTATCATACATAAATTGTATCTTTTATTCAGGAATCAACGTTGATTCCTCATGTTTTATTTAACGAAAAACAGGGAATAAGAGGGCGACATACCCCAAAAACTATTTAAAAATAATATAAAAATTGTAAAATTTTTTCACGCTTTTAGATTTTGGAGGGTGATAGAAAAGACTATTTCCAAGATAGCATAATTGGGATTTAATAAAAAACAGAGTTTAAGCTACCTTAAAATAATGTAACTATTGCAAAAAAGTTTCTAACACTCTCCTACTTTAGGGTATGTTAGAAAAAAGCATTTCCAATATTGCGCAGTTTTTATTTAACGAAAAACAGGGGATAAGGAGGTGATACACCATTTAAAAGTAATATAACAGTTGTAAAAATTTTTTGCGCTTTTAGATGTTGGAGGGTGATAGAAAATACTATTTCCAAGTTAGCATAAATTAGATTTAATAAAAAATAGGGTTTAAGAGGGTAAAACACCCCAAAAACTATCCAAAAATAATGTAACTATTGCAAAAATGTTTCTAACACTTTCCTATTTTAAGGTACGTTAGAAAAGAGCATTTCCAATATTGCATAATTTTTATTTAACGAAAAACAGGGGATAGACGGCTTTTGGGGTGTATCCCCTGTTTTTCCTTAAATTAAAATTATGCAATATTGGAATTGCTTCTTTCTAACATACCCTAAAATAGGAGAGTGTTAGAAACTTTTTTGCAATAGTTACATTATTTTTAGATAGCTTTGTTTTTCATTAAATCCAAATTATGCTACCTTGGAAATAGTATTTTCTATCGCCCTACAATATCTAAAAGCGTGAAAAAATTTTACAATTTTTATATTATTTTTAAATAGTTTTTCGTTAAATAAAAATTATGCAATATTGAAAATCCTCTTTTCTATCACCCTCTAAAATAGGAAAGTGTTAAAAACTTTTTTTCAATAGTTATATTATTTTTAGATTGTTTTTGGGGTGTTTCACCCTCTTAAACTCCGTTTTTTATTAAATCAAAATTATGCAATATTGGAAATGCTCTTGAAATATGAAAGTCTTAAAAACTTTTTTACAATAGTTATCTTATAGTTATCTTATTTTTACAGTTTACAGTTTTTGGGGTGTTTCGCCCTCTTAAAATTCGTGTTTTGCTTTAGATAACTTTAGCTGCTCAACTCTTTTCAACATACATGTTTGGTTTTATAGGAAAATACTTTTCAATTCTGTAATTACAAAGATTTTAATTTCATGTGCATTACTTCATTGGCCCACTGTAAATAATCGTTTCTCATTTATGATTTCGTTTCTGTCTTCAGCCATATTGGGCGATATGCTTTGAAGATTGCTGTACCGATGTAGCTGAAGTTGGATTTAGATTTAGATTTGAAATTTACTTTTTTACAGCGGACCAGATAAATATCGTTTTCACTTTAACAGAGAGCTAATAATTATAGATAATAGCAAAATTCGTATGTTTCGGCGATTTACAGTACCAAATAATGAATTAGGGAACGACTTACCACCACACCACGCATGATCCAGGGGAAAGGGGTGAAATAAAAATTGAGAGTCCTCTAATGGAATTTAAAAAATAATATATTTGATGTACTTTGTTGAATTAGGTTATTAACAAAATACTGAAAAATTATATAGGGAATATGAAAATAACTCGACTTGTCCTATTCACTAAGGATAAGTAGTACCCCCATTACTTCAAATAGTAAAAATAAACCATAGAAAATAACTTCAACATTGTACAAATAAATCTGTCATAAAATAGCCAGCCGATACATCCTAGGAGAGCAACAGAATAGGTGTGATTCCTGAAATAAGACCGTGAGGTGGGAAACACCCTTATATTGCAAATAATAAATAATTCGTAGAAAATAACGTCAACGTTGTACAAATAAATCTGTCATAAAATAGTAAGTCAGTACATCCTGGCAGTGCAACAAAATGGGTCCGACTCCTTAAATAAGACCGTGAGGGTGATAAACACCCTTATATCGCAAATAATAAATAATTCGTAAAAAATAACTCCGACGTTGGGAAATCTAATTTATTGACCAGAATATAAACCCATTGACCGGGGGTATAGAAAAACGAGCCAACCTGACAATTTTGACTTCGGATTCGGTTTCAGCGGATCCAAATACATACGGATACACTAGACTGGTTCACCGGACAGACCACTTTTTTTTGTGTGAAGTAAAGTTTCAATGGTCAAGCACCACTAAACAATGCGTCGTAACAGTTTTTATTTTTTTTAATTATGACGCACCACTCCAAAAAATTTGAAAAAAATCTACAATAAACTACCCATAACAATGTATTTTTGGTAAAAGTTTTGTGTATGCGAATCATTATTTTCATGAAAAAATAAATATTCTAATATTTAAATATTTTTTTCTTATTCGAAGGAGGCAGCAAAATCAGCTGATTTTTTTTCTAAAATGTATTTAAATTACACGTATATCGCCTATTTTTTTCATAATAATTAACGCACGACTTGCAGAGATAAAAAATGAAAACGAAATGTCATGTTTTTAGGGTACAGGGGTTACCCGTGGCGATGGGGGGGGCCAAAACTCGAGGAAAATATTTCTTTTCCTATTGTCGATTCTACTGACACCGAATGAGGCCCAAACGCTTCTGGGGCCATTTTACCATGCTTATTCTGCTATACCCTTTGAGCCCCCCAACTCTTGTAATTTTTCAGAAAATCCCATTGACCCGGGGTATAGAGTCGATCTACAGCACTCATATTATAGACTTTTAACTATCTCTAAAGGATACATCGCTTCGTAAAATTTGAGCCCCCCCAACCGTTCTTTTAGGGGTACTTTACTCTTGTAATTTTTCAGAAAAAACCATTGACCGGGGGACAGAATCTATCTAGAGCACTCATACTAGAATCTTTTAACTACCTATGAAAGGTTCGTCTTCCTATAAAATTTGAGCCCCCCAACTCCATTTTTTGGGGTACTTTACTCCTGCAGTTTTTCAGAAAAACTCATTGATCGGGGGTATAGAATTCAATTAGAACGTTCGTATTAAAATCCCTTAATTATCTATAAAAGGTTCGTCATTCTATAAAATTTGAGCCCCCCAACTCCCTTTTTAGAGGTACTTTACTCTCGTAGTTTTTCAGAAAAACCCATTGACCGGCGGTATAGAATTCAGCTAGAACGTTCATACTACTACCTTACGTTCATACATACTACCTTAATTATCTATAAAAGGTTCGTCTTTCTATAAAATTTGAGCCCCCAACTCCCTTTTTAGGGGTACTTTACTCTTGTAGTTTTTCAAAAAAAACCATTGACCGGGGGTATAGAATTCAATTAGAACGTTCATATTAGAATCTCTTAACTTCCTATAAAATTTGAGCCCCCCAGCTCCCTTTTTTGGGGTACTTTACTCTTGTAATTTTTCAGAAAAAGCCATTGACCGAGGGTATAGAATCTATCTAGAGCATTCATATTAAAATCTATTAACTACCTATGAAAGGTTCGTCTTCCTATAAAATTTTAGCCCCCCAACTCCCTTTTTTGGGGTGCTTTACTCCTGTAGTTTTTCGGGGGTATAGAATTCAATTAGAACGTTCGTATTAGAATCCCTTAATTATCTATAAAAGGTTCGTCATTCTATAAAATTTGAGCCCCCCAACTCCCTTTTTAGAGGTATATAGCAGATATTCATGAATAAAATAAAATTTGGTAATATATATATATATATATATATATATATATATATGTATATATATATATATATATATATATATATATATATATATATATATATATATATATATATATATGTATATATATATATATATATATTCGAAGAAGTTTTTAAAATAACATTTAAATAAAATACATGTTATTATTATTTTATTGATAAAATTGTTATTATGTTTTTGTTTTTTCTTCTTTTTCCTTAGTTACTTGAGCTTGAGGTGTTACTTATATTTACCCAGCAAGTGAACTGATCGCCACACTACTCCCCCGCTAAGAAAAAGATCAGTCAGACATTCAATTCGTCGATAGCAAAACGAACTTTCTTAATCAACGGTGGAGTGACACGGCATTTGTCAGATAATAAATATGCTGGTTTAATCCTGTCAATATTTACCGTGACGGCTTTAGTTCCTTTAACAAAAGTAACCAACTTATCTGTACGGGACAACACTTTAAAAGGTCCATCATACAGTGGAGTGAAAAATTTTTTAAACGAACGAAAACAAAACTACAATTCAAGATGTCTGGACTGACAAATGATTTGTAATTAACGTGGTGAACGGGTGGAATGAACGTTTAAATGAAGTACGTAATTTAGTAATAAAGTAAGGAATATCCGGACAAGTATATGATTTAATAAAAAATTCACCAGGTATACGTAAAGTTTGACCAAAAACGAGTTCTGCGGAGGATCATTGCAAATCGTCTTTAGGGATGGTCCTGAGAGCTAATAGTATGATAGGAAGTTCATCTACCCAATGTGGTGTAGAAGTTTTAGCTCTCAGAGCAGTTTTAAGAGATTTATTAAACCTTTAAATCATTCCGTTCGAGGAAGAATGATATGGTGTCGTACGAATTCTATGAAATCCCAGAAATTTTGAAAATTCTTTTGATTCAAATTGAACGCCTTGGTCGGTTGTCACTGTGACAGGGACACCGAATCGACAAACATAATTCTGAAATAACGTACGCGCTACAGTTTCTGCAGTAATATCCTGAAGTGAATAAGCTTCGGGCCATCTAGTAAAACGCTCGATCACAGTAAGAATATAAGAACAACTTTTAGAAGGAGGTAATGGTCCTATTAAATCTATATGTATGTGGTCGAATCGTCCTTTAGGTATATCGAAGTTAGCAATCGGGCTCATCGTATGTCTTGTCACTTTATTAGTTTGACAGCTAATACAAGTTTTTGCCCAGAGATTACAATCTGAAGTCATTTTAGGCCAAAAATAATTTTTAGAAACTAATGTTCTAGTCGCTTTGATACCAGGGTGAGATAAACCATGAAATATATCAAAAATTGTCCGTCTTTAAACGATAGGAACATAAGGACGAAGTTTAGGGCGGGAAACGTCACACCAAATAAACTTGTCAGAAAGTGGAATTCTAATTTTCTTTAAATAAAAAGTTCTCTTTGTGTTCGATGAAGTATCTGATAATAAAAATTTAAGGTCAGAATCATCTTTCTGAGCTTCGCTCAATAAATTTAAGTCAAAGTTAATATCAACTAGGTTAGACTTTTGGGTAACAATTGGGGAAATGCATTGTTGTAAAGAAGACGTATCATGCTCACGTGATAAGGTGTCTGCAACAATGTTATTTTTTCCTATGTCTGATTTCGCAGGCAAATTGAGCAATGAATTCTAAATGTCTAGTTTGCCTGGGAGATCTTTCAGTTTTAGTGAATAATGCTTTGACCAAAGGTTTATGGTCAGTAAAGCAAATAAATGTGCGACCTTCAAGAAAAATCTGAAATGTTTAATCGCTGTAAATAAAGAAAGAAGTTCCTTGTCAAAGGAACTGTATTTTGTCTGTGCCAAGGTAAGCTTTCGTGAGAAGAAGGCTAATGGGGCAAGTACACCTTCGTCATCGCGCTGGTCAAGAACTGCCCCCATAGAGACATTAGAACAATCAACAGTCAGCGATAAAAACGAGCTATCATCACAACGTGGATGTGCTAAAAAGGTTGCACCAGCTATAGCAGCTTTGGCTTTGGAAAAACTGTCAAGACAGTCGGTAGGCCAATCATTTATTATTTTAACTTTATCATGCAGTAATCTAGTACAAAGTGCATGTAAAGGAATTAAGATTTCAGCGAAAGAAGGTATGAAACGATGATAAAAGTTAACTATACCTATGAAACGCTGAAGTTGTTTGACTGTAGTAGGTAAGGGAAAATTATTTATGACACCAATACGTTCAGAAGAAGGTAAAATACCGGCTGAAGAAATATTGTGTCCTAAAAATGTCAAATGACTGACACCTAATATGCATTTTGACGGTTTAATATTTATGCCGTAC
The DNA here is from genome assembly GCA_936432065.2 of Rutpela maculata. Classification (NCBI taxonomy): domain Eukaryota; kingdom Metazoa; phylum Arthropoda; class Insecta; order Coleoptera; family Cerambycidae; genus Rutpela; species Rutpela maculata. Next base: position 135,437,693 of record OW386286.2, on the reverse strand, counting down.
AATTCTAACCTCTGAAAAATAAGTTTTAAGTGTTCTAAATGTTCCGAACTAGATTTACTCCCAATCAGGATGTCATCTAAATAGACAAAAATGAAGGGTAAACCTACTAAAACTTCGTTCATGAAACGTTGGAAAGTTTGACCGGCGTTACGTAAGCCGAAAGGCATACGCCCAAATTCAAACAAACCGAAAGGAGTAGTAATCGCTGTTTTAAAAACGTCACTTTTTGCGACAGGTATTTGGTGATAACCACGTACCAAATCTATTTTTGAAAAAATAACAAAATTATACAACTGCGAGTTAAAGTCATGGAGGTGGGGCAACGGGTATCTGTCAGGAACAGTAATTGAATTTAGACGACGATAGTCTCCACAAGGCCTCCAGTCGCAGCTCTTTTTTTCCACCATATGCAATGGTGAGGATACGGAAGAAGAAGAAGTTACACAAATACCTAATTCTACCATAGAGTTGAATTCATCCTGAGCTATCTTGAATTTAATGCTATCCAACCTACGTGGGCGTGAGAAAGGTAAATGAACTTCTGTAACAATATGATGCTCAACGGAATGTTTAACGGGCAAATTATAATTTGGAGAGCTAATTAAAGTAGGAAATTGTAAAAGTAATGCAGTGAATTCATTTGATATGCTAAATAACTTAGGAGAATGCAACGGACCATTGTTTGAAAATAAATATGTTGACAAACTAGTCATATTGTCGATTAAACATTTATGTTTCAAATCAACAACTAAACCAAAATGAGCTAAAAAGTCTGCTCCGATAATGGCGATATTAATATCTGCTATATTAAAAACGAAAGGAAATAACCTACGTAAGTTTAAATCAATTTTCAAAAGTTTCTTTCCGAAGGTATTTATAACTGAACCATTAGCTGCTGTCAGTACAACATCGGGGTTTCTTCTAGTATTCGTTAACAGATTCCGAGGTATTATTGATAAATCAGCGCCCGTGTCAATGAGAAATTCTAATCTAATAGTATTATCAAATATAAAAAGACGACGTTTACTATCCGAAGTTTTAACGTCAGTTGTCAAAATATTATTTACATTTAGTCATCTTTGATTGTCGGTTTTGACATCTTTGGCGAAAGTGCATCAATCTCCGAGACACTTAAATGCTTTACGACCATAAAGTTGATGGTAATAGCAAATTTTGGTATTAGATGGATTATATTGTTTCAAAAGTAAAGAATTTGGGTGTAATTATTGATAAAGATCTTAGATTTTCTGACCACGTCTCCCATATGCTGAAAAAGGCATATGGTAACCTAAAAATGTTATATTCCCATAGACACATATTGAGCGTTAAATTGAAAACTTTATTATGTAACAGCCAGGTACTCTCCCATTTTAATTATTGTGACTTTGTGTACGGACCCTGCCTCACTGTTAGAGATAGTAAACGAATACAAAAAGTGCAAAACTCGTGCTTGCGTCTTATTTATGGTATCCGTAAATATGATAGAATATCCCACACACTATCAATGGCGAGGTGGTTAAATATGGAAAATCGAAGGAAACTTCACGCAAATGTTCTGTACCACAAAATATTAATAAAAAAGACGCCTCCTTACCTAAATAATAAGATTAAGTACAGAACGGACATCCATAATGTAAACATAAGAAGGAAGGAACAACTTACAATTCCGCAACATAGAACGGCCATGTTTCAACGATCCTTTACATTCAATATTGCAAAGAATATAAATGCTCTTTCGATTGATATTAGGTCAATGACGCTCCGGAAATTTTATAAATATGTGCAAGATTTATTAATGGCAGAACAAGAAGGAAGGCAGTAATCTTTCAGTTATATCCTTCCCTCTGGATAGGGGTATTTTGTATATGTATATATGTACTTATTCTGTCAATTCTTAATTATGTAGCTCTCTACTCATCGTAATCAGTATATATTATTACAAATGTTATACACCAATTTAAATTTTAGTTTACTAGTCAAAGTTAATTCCAAACAATTATAATTTCCCTAAGGTTCAAGAAGAATAGCAGACATTTTAGTCTGAATCTTGCGCCTTTTAATTTAGTATATAACATTTTTGTTGTACTGTTTGGTGTCAAACGCGATTTTAAAATCTGTTTATACATTGTTATATATTTAAATTAATAAAGACATTTATTATTATTATTATTATATCTAACGCTGGTACCACTTCGAATGTTAGAACGGGCCTCGGGCCTCTGCGATTTCTTGAGTCGAGTCGACTTCTACAACTATCGCAATAAGTTCCAGAAACTGTAGGAGTAGTGGAAGTTATTGAAGAAACTTTAGATTCAATAGCAAGTAATTGAGATGTAAAGATTTCTTGTTTGTGTAACACCTGATTTAACGTGTCTTGAAATGTTGCGATCAAATTAGACGTAGAAACTGTGGGATTGACGTTACAAATTGAATTTGAGGTAAGGGAAGTCATAGAATTTTGACACGATTCCCATATTCGATCAGCAATGTCAATTAATTGCTTAATCTCAGTCCTGACGCGGTAATTGCAATGAAGATTGTTTTTGGTAATCGCCGCTTTCACAACTTGACTAAGAGCTCCTGGCTCACCACATGGGAACCTCCGACCGTTGATAGCATTGACCGGTAAAAATCTGATGACTTCAGGTCTCCCATCTGGGAACCAGAGAGTAGGTCCTCTAACCGCTTTTCCTCGCTTGATGTCAAACGAGAAATTAGAATATTTTTCAAGTTATCATATAGATCTCTTTCTGGCTGATTAGTGACAACGTCATACACCGTGGTAATAATTTCAGGGGGTAAACTGGCAATGACATAATCGTATTTTTTCCGATCGCTAACAATCCTGTGAATAGAAAATTGCGATTCAATTTGAGTAAACCATATTTCTGGTTTGGATACCCAGAAAGGTGGTAATTTAATGGCCGCGGCGTAATTACCATGAGATGTCCCTTCACCTGATGAAATTGGTATGTCATCCAATAAAATATTTTCTGTAGGTGGTGCCATTTTTAAAAGAAAGAAATAATAAATCGATGACTAATTCATTGATTGATGAATTGATTGAATATAATATGCTGTTTGCGATGTTTTTGAATGAGATGTCTTTTGAGACGTCAACGCTGAATGACTGACTGATTCTTTTAAATAACGAAGAAATAATGATAAATGGCAAAACAATTCACTTACTAAATAAATAAAGTTTTGCTTCTTCGCCGTCTAGGATTAATTTAAATAAATAAAGTTTTGCTTCTTCGCCGTCTAGGATTGATTAGGAGAATGTTGGGAATATATACTTCCAAGTCTACGAATGTGAATTCATGCGGAATATCAGGAGCCTTGTTGGAGTTTTAATCTTCCAGGTTTTTAACAGAGATTTCTTGCTTGATCTGAATGGATGTAATCCATAGCTTATTTAAATTTGCTCCCGTTTCTCAATATTTTCAAACTTTTTTCAGAGTTTCTTCTGGATTGTTCGTTGGAGTTCTGTCGTTTCGTTTTTGCTTATTAACAATTCAGATCCCTTTTTAATCTAACAAAAATGTGTGCTTATGTTGCGTATCAATTGCGTACTCTTGTAGGGGTCACCAATTTATAGCAGATATTCATGAATAAAATAAAATTTGGTAATATATATATTCGAAGAAGTTTTTAAAATAACATTTAAATAAAATACATGTTATTATTATTTTATTGATAAAATTGTTATTATGTTTTTATTTTTTCTTCTCTTTCCTTAGTTACTTGAGGTGTGACTTATATTTACCCAGCAAGTGAACTGATCGCCGCAAGGTACTTTACTCTCGTAGTTTTTCAGAAAAACCCATTGACCGGGGGTATAGAATTCAGTTAGAACGTTTATACTAGAATTCCTTAATTATCTATAAAAGGTTCGTCTTTCTATAAAATTTGAGCCCCCCAACTCCCTTTTTAGGGGTACTTTACTCTTGTAGTTTTTCAGAAAAACCCATTGACCGGGGGTATAGAATCCAATTAGAACGTTCATATTAGAATCTCTTAACTTCCTATAAAATTTGAGCCCCCCCAACTCCCTTCTTTGGGGTACTTTACTCTTGTAATTTTTCAGAAAAAACCATTGACCGGTGGTATAGAATTTATCTAGAGCATTCATATTAAAATCTATTAACTACCTATGAAAAGTTCGTCTTCCTATAAAATTTGAGCCCCCCAACTCCCTTTTTTGGGGTACTTTACTCCTGTAGTTTTTCAGAAAAACTCATTGATCGGGGGTATAGAATTCAATTAGAACGTTCGTATTAGAATCCCTTAATTATCTATAAAAGGTTCGTCATTCTATAAAATTTGAGCCCCCCAACTCCCTTTTTAGAGGTACTTTACTCTCGTAGTTTTTCAGAAAAACCCATTGACCGGGGGTATATAATTCAGTTAGAACGTTTATACTAGAATCCATTTATCTATAAAAGGTTCGTCTTTCTATAAAATTTGAGCTCCCAACTCCCTTTTTAGGGGTACTTTACAAATTAGAACGTTCATACTAGAATCCCTTAATTACCTATAAGAGGTTCGTCTTTCTATAAAATTTGAGCCCCCCCAACTCCTGTAGTTTTTCAGAAAAAGTCATTGATCGGGGGTATAGAATTCAATTAGAACGTTCGTATTAGAATCCCCTAATTATTTATAAAAGGTTCGTCATTCTATAAAATTTGAGCCCCCCAACTCCCTTTTTAGAGGTACTTTACTCTCGTAGTTTTTCAGAAAAACCCATTGACCGGGGGTATAGAATTCAATTAGAACGTTCATATTAGAATTTCTTAACTATCTATGAAAGGTTCGTCTTCCTATAAAATTTGAGCCCCCAACTCTTGTAGTTTTCCAGAAAAACCCATTGACCGGGGGTATAGAATTCAATTAGAACGTTCATACTAGAATTCCTTAATTATCTATAAAAGGTTCGTCTTCCTATAAAATTTGAGCCCCCCCAACTCCCTTTTTAGGGGTACTTTACTGTGGTAGTTTTTCAGAAAAACCCATTGACCCGGGTATAGAATTCAATTAGAACGTTCATACTAGAATTCCTTAATTATCTATAAAAGGTTTGTCTTTCTATAAAATTTGAGCCCCCCAACTCCTTTTTTAGGGGTACTTTACTCTTGCAGTTTACCAGAAAAACCCATTGACCGGGGGTATAGAATTCAATTAGAACGTTCATACTAGAATCCCTTAATTATCTATAAAAGGTTCGTCTTCCTATAAAATTTGAGCCCCCCAACTTCCTTTTTAGGGGTATATGGTGGTACATACCATAATAAAAATACATCAATATTAAAGAACATATATTAAAATAAAAATAAAGTATTAATGTTCTCTTATAAAGAATATTTCATTATATTAATTAATTAATAAAATTGATGATGTTATAATATTTTTTAAAAATTGTTCTTCTGTTATTTTTTGTTTCTTCCAGTTCCATGGCAACTCCGACGCTTAATCTACAGTAAGCAAGTTGCTACATACACCCTCCTGTTAATAAAAAGAACAATCAATCAATCATAATATCTATTGCAAAACGCACCTTTTTAGCACGAGTAGGTGGAACATCACATCTGTCAACTAACAAAAAAGCTGATTTGACTCTGTCAATATTGACAGTTACAACTTTATTTCTTTTATCAACGGTAATTAACTTGTCTGTATGGGACAAAACTTTAAACGGACGCGAGTAAATGTACGTTTATAACGCTTTTTACGAACAAATATAAAATCACATTTGGAAATCTCAGGATAAACAAATGTTTTATAATTAACGTGAGAAATTGGAGAAAAATATTTTCAATTATTAAAGTAATTGCGTAATCTGCCAAGTTTGGTGTATCGTACGACTTAAAAAGTAAAAAATTCACCAGGTAACCGTAGAGTTTGACCGTAAATAAGTTCGGCAGAAGAACATTGCAGATCTTCTTTGGGAATCGTCCTGAAAGCTAATAAAACAATTGGAAGTTCGTCCACCCAGTGTGTTATATTAGCCCTAGCTGTTAATGCAGCTTTAAGAGTTCTGTGAAAACGTTCAACTAATCCGTTACTTTGCGGGTGGAAAGTAGTGGTACGAATTCTGTGAAAACCCAAAAATTTTGAAAACGCGCCAAATAATTTGGATTCGAATTGAACTCCCTGGTCAGTTGTCACGGTTAAAGGTACACCATAACGACATACAAAATTTTGAAACAATGTGCGTGCTACAATTTCTGCAGTAATATCACGCAGAGGATAAGCTTCTGACCATCTGGTAAAACGTTCGATTACTGTAAGGATGTAAGAATAACCTTTGGAAGGAGGTAATGGTCCTACTAAATCAATATGTATATGATCGAATCTACATTTAGGGATTTCTAAATTTCCAAGAGGACTTCTCACGTGACGTGTGACTTTACAAGTCTGACAGTTAACGCACGACTTAGCCCATAAATTGCAATCAGTTGACATTTTCGGCCAAAAATAGTTATTAGTTACTAAAGTCCTAGTAGCTTTAATTCCAGGATGAGATAGGCCATGAAATATATCAAATATTGTTCTCCTGTAAATAATTGGAACATAAGGTCGAAGTTTTGGACGAGACACATCGCACCAAATAAATTTATCTAGATTTGGAATCTTAATTCTTTTCAAATTGAAAGTATGTTCAGAATTTGAAGATTTATTTGATAATGAGTGTTTAAGGTCGGAATCTTTCTCTTGCGCTGTGGTTAATAATTTCATGTCAAAATTGACATTAATCAAAGGAGATATTTCTGTCTGAATTGGTAAAATATATTGCTCTAAAGAAGATGTGTCATATACACGTGATAAAGTGTCAGCTATGCATTATTCTTGCCTTTAATATGCTTAATTTCGCATGAAAATTGAGCAATATATTCCAAATGACCGATTTGTCTTGGAGATCTCTCAGCTTTTGTGAACAAAGCATTGATCAAAGGTTTATGGTCAGTAAAACAAATAAATTTACGACCTTCTAGTAAATATTTAAAATGTTTAACAGCAGAGTATAAGGATAAAAGCTCTTTGTCGAAAACTGAGTATCTTGCCTGGGTCATGGTCAGTTTACGCGAAAAGAAAGCTAATACTTCTTCGTTATCTCGTTGCTCTAAAACTGCCCTCAATTAAAAATCTTGAGTTGTTGGAGTGATCATAAACAAAAAGACGACGATTACTGTTAGAAGTGTTAACGTCAGAAATATTAACGTCAGACGTCAAAGTACTATTAACTTCTAGCCATTTAGAATTATTAACAAAACCGCTGCCCAAGGAATCACTACTTCCACATCCAAATATTTTATCCAAGTCACTCACAACGAAAAAAATTTGTACGTGGAAATAATTGTTTATGGAACTTTAATAATATAATATTTGAAATCCTCTACCCCAAAAACCCATAAACCGATACCCCACATCGGTAGCGGGGTGGGGGTGGTGATGGGGGGTGGTAGTGAGGGTGGATGAAGTAAAAAATATTTTGGGGTTTCTGATTCTTGTACACACACTAAATCACAATTTTTTTTCATCCCCTTTAATAATGGGGTGGGGGTGGTAATGGGGGTGGCTAATGCCAAAACTTTTTTTGGGACCTTAGCTTCTCTTGTATTATACTAAATACCAATTTTATGGACTCTTACCTGCTTGATTTACCTATTTTCCCCAAATTTACCCCAATTTGCCCCCACAACCCTTCGACGGAACAAGATGAAAATATAATCTAGTTCTAGATCTCGTTAAAGTACATATGTGTGCCAAATTTCAAGACAATATCTCAAACGGTTCCAGAGTAAACGTGCGCACAAAAAAAGTTACAGACAGACAGACAGACCGACAGACAGACAGACAGACAGACCGACAGACAGACAGACCGACAGACAGACAGACCGACAGACAGACAGACCGACAGACCGACAGACAGAAATTTTTTTTTCGTTCAAACTTAAAATCTCGACGTTTCGTGATATTCTAAGCCTATTTGAACAATAAAAATTTTTAAAAATTTTTTTGTCGTTACTCTACTTCCACTGGATGTGGAAGTAATACTTGTTTTAACGTCTTTATTATAAATACACCATGTACCAACACAGCGGAAAGCTTTATCTTTATAAAGTTGATGCCAATAACAAATAGAAGTATCATTAGTATCAAATTTAATACGAACATTGCTTCGATTCGAAGAACGAGTTCTCGAGTTGTTTCTACTATTACAATTATTGCAGAATGAAGTAGATGCTAAAATACCAGGACTTTTTGAAGTAATTTGAGATTGAATTGAATGAAGTTGAGAACTGAAAACTTCTTGACATTGTAAAACTTGATTCATAGTACTTTGAAAGGTAGTTGAAAAATCTTTAAATATCGTTACTAAATCAGATACAGAGGGTACTGGTTCTATTTTAAAAGGAGTATTAGATGAACTTTGATTGAGATTTTTAGAATGTACAGTCGCTAATATCGAATCTTGGCACGATTCCCAAATCCTATCCGCAATATCTATAATGCCCTTAATTTGCGTCTTGCCTGCGGAAGTAATTGCAATAAATATAGTTTTAGGTAAGCGCCTTTTCCACAATTTTATTAGTAAGTCCTGGCTTACCATATGGGAGCCTCCAGCAACGCTCAGCATTGACCTATAAAAATCGGATGGCCTGAGGTCTCGCATTTGTGAACCAGAAATAAATCATCAAGGCGTTTCTCTTCACTAGAGGTTAAACGCGAGATTAAAACGCTTTTTAAATTAGAGTATAAATCATTCTCAGGTGGACTAGCAATTACATCATAAACAATATTAATTATCTCCAACGGTAAGGAAGCAATAACCTGGTCATATTTTCATTTGTCATTGACAATCCTTGCGACAGCAAATTGAGATTCAATTTGTGCAAACCAGATTTCTGGTTTTGAAACCCAAATTGGTGGTAACTTGATAGACGTGACATATTGATGATGAGAAATTACTGTTGGATCTAGTGATTGATCAATATCATTTGTCGGTTGTGCCATAATTAATAAATTGATTGTTCTCTCTCTTAACAAGGGAATATGAAATCAACCCACTTACCGTAAATAAAAAATTTAGTTCAAAAATAAATTCTGGATTCTGGTATATTTTCTTGAGTAACGGTTTAAGAATCTATAGAAAAATCCTTTAAAAATAACCTCTTAATCACTGTATCTCCTATTAATCCTTTAGAAAAAGTTCTTGGAAAAGCAATCTCTTCTTAAAAATATATTTTGTAACTTCTATTAATCCTTTAAAAGCAATCTCTTCTCAATTTCTTTATGTGTGACGTATACTTTCCGGTGAGGCCGGAAAGTGGTCACTTTTGGCACCTTAGCAACGGTTCGGTTACTCGGGCGCCACCTTTACAATTTTTTACGTGGGGCAAAGGTCCCACACTAGCCTCTTAACACAGCCTGTTACAGTAGGGCTGGGATAGCTACAGTGGAGAAAACTAACTTCCAGTGGGTCAATTTGGGAAAATTGGACTGTTACACAAACAGCAGTAAAACACAGAATTCGGTAAAACAAAATATCTATTTATTTCCTATAAGTTACAGTGATAACGAAACTATTTACAGCTTAACTAGTTTAATATATACAGTACATTCATAACGCACAAAAGAGCAAACCCAGGCTGTGACGTGCTGATGATTACGGTAAGTGCTACCATGCGATACGGTGACGTTACTAAGGTAAGCAGGAGTGAAGCAGCGATATGGCGGTAAAAATGGCGGTGACGTACAGTTTGACAGACAATGACAGGTTAAAGGAGTGAATTGCCGAGTTAATCAGGTTACGGGTTGTCATTAAATACCAGGAAGAAACAAGCAGTTATCAAACAAAGCAGCAAAATTAATTATTTTAAGGGTCAAACGTGTACCTATTATTTATGAACCTACTCACTTTTCGTCCTGGCCCACGTCCGGTCTGGTAACGGTCTCGAGTCGCACTCTCGTTCCGGTCTTCTCAGTGGTGACTATAACAAAAGATTCACGGTTAGAGTGGGGAACTCTATATTTGCTGCGTGCAGTAATGACGTAGTCGCGGTAGGAGCAATCTTTAAGGATCGGTACTTGCACAGTTGGTGGGGCTCCTGCTTACTGCTGGACGCGTCTAGAGTCGTGGAGCGGCCGACCACGACTGTTTGATATCACGAGTTTTAATAAATACTTTCCTCTTTCAACAAGCCGGTAGAGGGGGAAAATGTGCAGACACGGTGCGTAGCGGTAAATGAATACTTGTATTATGTTCAGGTGAAACGGTTAAATGAAAAATATTTTACAAGTCAGAAATCGCGGACTTTACCATTATTTTTCTGTCTCCCGGTCTTAGAAAAATTTCACTTACTTACTTTACTCACTTTACTTACTTATTTCCGAAGCGGGCTGCAGTGGGCACGTCTGGTCGCTGTTGGAGCTCGTGAGGAACTGAACTATCTGCTCTCAGCGTATCGGGTATCTAGTCCACTATCCCCTCTATTCACGGTGCTGACGGGGGGACGGTGCGCGTGGATATTGATTGACGTAGGCGCAACTTAGTACAGTGTCGCGGAAATATAATTCAAATATTATAACTTACGTCTGCTGGCGGGTTCCCTGGAGAAGGCACTTCTGCTCGTTGTCGTTCACTGGTAGCAACTGAATGCTTTCTGCAGAGATCACGGTTTAGTATGCATTTTCAGAACGGTTGGGCCTAGTGGGGGCCTATTAGTTTATGCGATGATATAATTATTTTTCACAGCCTGGTAACTTTTATAAAATAATTTAACAGAAACATATTTATTTATGGAAAATATAAGTGGTTTATTCGGGTTGAAAATACGCTTCATTACACCCCCCTCTTACTTCATAAAAAAAAATAATGTAATTATTTTTTTTCTTTCTTGCTTCAGTACTGGAAAAAGATTAAAAGAAAATTTACTCAAGTTCCCTAACTGATTTTAAGGCGCGTACCCCACACCGGTTGCATAAACCTTATTTGGGGGCACATACACCTTTTACAAATAAAAATCAAAACTAGAGTCTTCAAAAAAAATAACAATGGTAATAATGAAAACAAGTAAAATATTACTGAGGTCCTCTTGCTACGGCTGGATATCATACTCCTAGATCCTGGTAGGGAGGGTCCTCCTAAAAGAAATACCTAAAATAAGGAAAAATTAAACGGTTACTTCTAGTCTTTGATGCTGGATTTCGTTTTCTATTCTTGCGGCGATCAGGTCCCTATGGGAGTAGGTTACGCTGAACTTCTTAGTGTTGTCTCAATCTGGCAGATCGACGGGTAATGTACTCGGGCGGGACGGGCGGTCGATTTTCTTCGTCAGGAAACGAGGTTGGTGGTCTCCTGGAAGATTTCTTGTTGGCGGTCTGTTCCGTCCTTGGCGGCTCGTTGACAGCTACATGTGGTTTCAAGTCCTTAATATGGATACGGGCCAGTTTCTTTCCAGTATCCGACTTCAGATTGTAAACCACGGGTGATACGACTTGGGTCACGGTATACGGTCCAGAATATTTCGGAGCTAACTTAGACGCAAAATCTTTAATAGCCGAAGAGAGGGGATGTTCTCGTTTCATAACCCGGTTGCCCACGTGATACTGTATATCCCGGCGTCGTAGGTTATAGTATTTGCTCTGGGAGGTATATGCTTGGGCAAGTTTTATCCTAACCAGTTCGAACACTTGCTGTAGCTTTTTTAGGCGGTCGGTGTGAACGGTTGGGATCTGATTTTCCTCGTCTTCGTTGGGTTCGGTAGCTTCGTTGGTTTCGGCTTGGTATACGGTGGCTGGCAGCGACAATTCTCTTCCAAAATTCAGAAAGGCGGGTGAAAATCCGGTTGATTCGTGTTTGGCACTGTTGATAGCTAGCTGAAAGCTATTCAAGTGTTGGTCCCATTTCCGGTGATCCTGTTCGCAGTATTGTGCTATCATAGTTTTGATAGTGCGATTGGCTCGTTCAACGGGATTTGCCTGTGGTGTGTACGGTGGCGTGAAACGGTGCTGGATACCAAATTCGTCCAATAATGACTGGAACATACGGCTGTCGTACTGGGTACCATTATCCGTGATTACGGTACGCGGACATCCGAAGCGGGTGATGACTTCATCATAGAGAGCTTGGCTGACATTGCGGGCGGTGGCACTCCGTAGTGGGCGGCACTGGACCCATTTGGTAAAACGGTCTTGAAACACTACTAGGTAGCTGTTCCCTTTACTAGATCTAGGTAGCGGTCCTACTAGGTCGGTGCTGACAGTTTCCCAAGGTTGACGGCTGACGGACGGTTGCATGGCTCCTGGTGTTTGCTGCTGGGAGATCTTGTAACGTTGGCACTGCATACAGCTACGTACATATCTGGCGACATCGCGGAACATGCCTGGCCAGTAGTATCTGTGCGATATCCGGGCTATGGTTTTGGCAATCCCCAGATGTCCAGCGGACGGAGCATCATGGTTTTCTTGCAAAACGTTGGCTCGGAGCGGAGTTGGCACACATAGCTTCCATGGGTCAGACAGGTCGGGTTCGGTTAAGTCACTGGAATCCTAGAAGTGGCGGTACAGCCGGTCATTATGTACACAGTAATCCGGATTAGCTTCTGGGTTCTTTTCAACTTCCGACTTCTTCCGTCTGTACCAAGAACAGTTTGGTGCCTCATTCACAGCACATAATTCTTCGGTACCCGTGGCGGGAGAAGGTCCTTCCAATGGTTGGCGTGACATTGCATCAGCTACACGGTTTAAGCTTCCTTTACGGTACTTAATCTCAAAGTCATACTGTTGCAAAAATATGCTCCAGCGAGCTAGGCGGCCAGTCGGACTTTTAATAGAGTGTAACCAGCGGAGGGACTGGTGATCGGTCAAGACGGTGAAGTGGTACCCTTCGAGGTACGGTCTCATCTTCTCTATTCCCCACACGATGGCCAAACATTCCCTTTCCGTTACGGAGTAGTTCTTCTCGGCGGGAGTTAAGGTTCGGCTGGCGTAGGCAATCACTCGGTCATGTCCCTCAATTTCCTGTGTCAAGGCTATCCCTAAACCTTGGTCTGAGGCGTCGGTTTGTAGGGTGAACGGCTTCTTGAAGTCGGGACAGGTCAAAACTGGAGCCTTAGTCAGACACTTCTTCAGTTGACCAAAAGCTTCTTCCTGTTCGGTGTCCCATTTGAAACGACGGTTCTTTTTCAAGAGTCGGGTTAACGGAGTCACAATTTGGGAAAATGCTGGTACGAATCGTCTGTACCAGGAGGCAACACCAAGAAACCGACGGACGTCTCGTACGTTTCGAGGCGTGGGGAATTTCTCGATGGCCTCCACTTTCTCTGGATCAGTATTGATGCCTTCCGCGGTAACCACATGTCCTAGGTAACGTAGCGACTTTCTACAGAACTGACATTTCTCGGGGTTCAGCTGTAGATTGGCCATTCTCAGTCGGCGGAATACTTCATGTAGGTTCTTCAGGTGATCTTCAAAAGTTTCACCCAGTACTATAATGTCATCCAAATATGCGAAAGCATATGGTTCCATATCAGGTCCAATGATTCGGTCCAAGAGTCGTTGAAAAGTAGCAGGTGCGGAATGAAGTCCAAACGGCATAACTCGGAAATGGAACAGTCCTCGTCCTGGTACGGTGAAAGCTGTGATAGGCTTGCTTTCGGCAGAGAGTGGTATTTGCCAGTATCCTTGTTTTAGATCTATACTAGAAATGTAACGAGCTTTTCGGAGTTTGTCCAGTATTGCATTGATGTACGGTAGTGGATAGGCATCTTTTTCCGTGACCTCGTTTACTTTCCGAAAATCTATGCAGAAACGGGGCTTTCCATCCTTTTTGCGGACTATGACCACAGGTGAACTCCATGGACTGTTGGACGGTTCGATAATTCCATTAGCTAACATTTCGTCGACTTCGGTGTTAATAATTTCCTGCATCCTAGGGTTTTGTGGGCGGTATCTCTGTTTTATTGGTTCCGGTTGCGACAGGCGGATGTGGTGTTGGGCTAGTTTAGTGGTTCCGGTTATGTCTTGAAAACTTGGCAGTTCCATATCCAAAAATTCCTGAAGGCGGGTTTCTTCATCCTGGGACAGAGTCAGGGCGATTCCAGTCAGCGGAGCAGTTGGCAGCGGCAGTGAGACAGGGCGGTGATCCAGGTAGACGGTGGCGGTAGTTAGATCCAGTGTAAATTCCCTTGTACTCAGGATGTCCATGCCTAGTACCATGTCGGATGTCAGATTCGGGAGGTAGAGTAGTCTTTCGGAAAACGAACTTTCCTCTACCATGAAGTCGAGATCATAGGCACTGGTGACGTTTACAAGGTTTCCATCGGCTAGCTGGGCGGAAGGGGTAGATATTGCTACCGAAGGTATTCCTTGTTGCTTGCAGAGTTCCATTACTTGGTTTCCCATGTAAGAACGGACGGCACCGGTGTCTATTAGGGCGGAGAACGTTCTACCATACATGGTTACTGGTATGTGCGGTCTGTTATCCTTGTAGTCGGTATCTTGCGAGGCGGAGGTAGGAGGGAACCGTACTGGCCTCGTTACGGTGCGGTTCCGGTTTAGTTTTCCGTCCTTTGGCACTGACAATCCCTTGTCATAATGCCTGGTCGGCCACAGCGTGAGCAGAACAGTTTTGGCGGAAACCGACATTGATTGCGGAAATGTCCAGATCTGCCACATCTCCAGCAGATACTGTTGAGGTCCTGCGTGGATCCATTGTTGGCGGGCGGCCTACTTTCTGGTGGTCTTTGGTTCGGCGGTCTGTTTCCGGCGCGTGTCATGCCACTTGTTGACGGTGTTGGTGCCGGTTCAATGGCTCTGCGGTTCCCGGGAGGCGGTTGTGGTGTTGTACCGGGCATCCGTGCTCCTGATGGTACTGGGGGCGGTGGATCAGGGTGGTAGTTTGGTGTTGGCCGATTGGTGAGTTGGGCAGTCGTGTGTGTAACTGGGTGTGATGTAGCGGCTGTGGTACGGTACACCTGCTGCATTTCCCGGCGTAGAGTTTCATATTCCATTACTCTGGCGGTCAGGGTGGATATGTCGGTTACCGTGGTCCTTGGGATGTACTGTCTATAATCGGGAAGCAGGTTTCTGTATACCCATCGAAGTTCCTCCTGAGTCTGCATATCAGTCAGATAGGTGCTGGCAGCTTCTTCCGGTTTCTGCAAGCGGCGGCTAATCTGCGCCTCTATCTCCTCCTGGTAGTTCACCGGGAAGTAGAAGATGCGGAAATCTTTCGTAAACTCGCTCCAAGTGGTCCAACGAGCCCGGTTATTTCGGTACCATAAGACTGCCGTTCCTTGTAACAGCTCTGGTAGTACGGGTAACAGCTGTTCCGGTCGCATTCCAGTATAGGAGCATACTTCTTCTAGCCCCTCTAGGAAGGCGGCAGGGTCTCCTTTCCCATTAAAGTGGATACCCCATTTACGGATCTTGAGAGGGTCTAGCATCGCATTACTAGCAACCGTGGACGGAGGTGGGACAGATGCCACGATCTGGGCTTGCGGTGGGATCACTAATGGCGGTGGCAGGAGTGGCGGGAAGGTGAGTCGTGAAGTAGTTGGGAGTGGTGACGTACTCCCATCCTTGATGAATTTAATCAGGCGCCGTTTCTTTTCTTCTACGGTGCCAGACAGGTCCAGGCGGAATTTGTTTAGTTCGGTATCCAGTTGTTCCTTCCTAAGCTTATAAATCCAGCTCAGACGGACATCAGCTGTTTCCGGTGGGCGGACATCCTCCGGGTTTTCTGATTCATGTTTTGGTTCTTCCTCGGTATCGGACATGTTTGCTTCTCTGTGGTGACTTCAAAGACTGCGATTCTGAACGGTAACGACCAACGATGATCGGTGACGGTAGACGGTCTATGTTGGGACAGTCGGTAACAGATGATGTCTGATAGGGCTACTTCAGAGAGGTCCTTCTCGTTCGAGTTCTCAAACAGAACTCTCGACGGTAACGGACAACGGTGAACGATGGCGGTGACGGTGACAGTGGTGAGGACGGTGACGGAGGCGGTGACGGTGCCAGCGGTGATGACGGTGACAGAGGCGGTGACGGTGACAGTGAAGAAAGCAGTAACAGGTGGTATCTGGTAGTGCTCTTCGGAGACGTCCTTACCGTTCGAGTTCTCAAGCAGAACTCTCTCGACGGTAACGGACAACAGTGAACGGTGGCGGTGACAGTGACAGTGGTGAGGACGGTGACAGTGAAGAAAGCAGGTATCAGGCGGTATCTGGTAGTGCTTCTTCGGAGACGTCCTTACCCTTCGAGTTCTCAAGCAGAACTCTCCGTTCTGACTTCTTGGCAGCGGATATAAGCGGTTGCAGTTATGCGCAAATGGTTTACGCACTGGAAGGCCACTGGTAGTGGTAGGCACCAAACGGATAGAATTTATCACCGGAACTGGTAGGACTCCGGGGATAATCCAGAAAATCGGTAGAATCGGCAAAATTAAATTAGATGGTGTCTTGAGATGCCAGTTACCCAATCTTGTCGGTCTTACTGAGTTTCGACCTCCCAGGTTGCTGTGGTACACGGTTTTCCGAAACGGTTGGTCAGAGCGGTCTGAAACCAGTGGCAATCGATTCAGCGTCCCAAAGTTACTATTTCATGAGGGGTCACTTGCCTAGTAACTCCGGACTCCGGGGACTCCAAGTATTCCGGGTAAAATCCGGTTGGTCGGTAAAATTCGGTGCAGAAGGTGTATCTGGGTCCGGACTACAACCTAGTATCAGAGTTACTCAATTTCGACCCTTACTTTGGCCGTAGCGCACTTTTTTCCGGAACGGTTGATCTGATCGGCCGGACACTGGTGGCAATCGATTCCTTGGGTCCGATTACTCTGAATTTGATACCCCACACGACTTCGTTCCTTTTCGGATCCTTTCGGTACACTTCGGAAACGTTCGGCCGGAGTTCGGGTTTTCGGTTAAAAGTGCAGCCTCTTCGTATGCTAACACCGCCGGAACCTATGTTCAATTCCCAAAATCTAATAGTCTTCTTAAAATGGTCGAGAACGTCTTCGGGAATGGTCGGAGCGGTTCGGTAATGGTCGCAATCGCTTCCTCCTGGTCGGTTTAGTCGAAAATGATACCTCAGATGTCTCTCTAGGCCGGTCGGTACTTTTTCGGTCGCGTCCGGTGACTGCCGAATGCGAAAGTCAAATTAAATTTTCCCACAATCTAATTTAATTTAATACAGTCCCTGCTCGGGCCGCCAAGTTTGTGACGTATACTTTCCGGTGAGGCCGGAAAGTGGTCACTTTTGGCACCTTAGCAACGGTTCGGTTACTCGGGCGCCACCTTTACAATTTTTTACGTGGGGCAAAGGTCCCACACTAGCCTCTTAACACAGCCTGTTACAGTAGGGCTGGGATAGCTACAGTGGAGCAAACAGTAACTTCCAGTGGGTCAATTTGGGAAAATTGGACTGTTACACAAACAGCAGTAAAACACAGAATTCGGTAAAACAAAATATCTATTTATTTCCTATAAGTTACAGTGATAACGAAACTATTTACAGCTTAACTAGTTTAATATATACAGTACATTCATAACGCACAAAAGAGCAAACCCAGGCTGTGACGTGCTGATGATTACGGTAAGTGCTACCATGCGATACGGTGACGTTACTAAGGTAAGCAGGAGTGAAGCAGCGATATGGCGGTAAAAATGGCGGTGACGTACAGTTTGACAGACAATGACAGGTTAAAGGAGTGAATTGCCGAGTTAATCAGGTTACGGGTTGTCATTAAATACCAGGAAGAAACAAGCAGTTATCAAACAAAGCAGCAAAATTAATTATTTTAAGGGTCAAACTTGTACCTATTATTTATGAACCTACTCACTTTTCGTCCTGGCCCACGTCCGGTCTGGTAACGGTCTCGAGTCGCACTCTCGTTCCGGTCTTCTCAGTGGTGACTATAACAAAAGATTCACGGTTAGAGTGGGGAACTCTATATTTGCTGCGTGCAGTAATGACGTAGTCGCGGTAGGAGCAATCTTTAAGGATCGGTACTTGCACAGTTGGTGGGGCTCCTGCTTACTGCTGGACGCGTCTAGAGTCGTGGAGCGGCCGACCACGACTGTTTGATATCACGAGTTTTAATAAATACTTTCCTCTTTCAACAAGCCGGTAGAGGGGGAAAATGTGCAGACACGGTGCGTAGCGGTAAATGAATACTTGTATTATGTTCAGGTGAAACGGTTAAATGAAAAATATTTTACAAGTCAGAAATCGCGGACTTTACCATTATTTTTCTGTCTCCCGGTCTTAGAAAAATTTCACTTACTTACTTTACTCACTTTACTTACTTATTTCCGAAGCGGGCTGCAGTGGGCACGTCTGGTCGCTGTTGGAGCTCGTGAGGAACTGAACTATCTGCTCTCAGCGTGTCGGGTATCTAGTCCACTATCCCCTCTATTCACGGTGCTGACGGGGGGACGGTGCGCGTGGATATTGATTGACGTAGGCGCAACTTAGTACAGTGTCGCGGAAATATAATTCAAATATTATAACTTACGTCTGCTGGCGGGTTCCCTGGAGAAGGCACTTCTGCTCGTTGTCGTTCACTGGTAGCAACTGAATGCTTTCTGCAGAGATCACGGTTTAGTATGCATTTTCAGAACGGTTGGGCCTAGTGGGGGCCTATTAGTTTATGCGATGATATAATTATTTTTCACAGCCTGGTAACTTTTATAAAATAATTTAACAGAAACATATTTATTTATGGAAAATATAAGTGGTTTATTCGGGTTGAAAATACGCTTCATTACATATGGTAAAAATTTAATGTTTTCTGAATCGGTCCATATCCATTTAAAATTCCATAAAATATATCTTTGGATAGAATAATAATAATAATTCAGGACTTGTACCTTTTATTAATGTAGCTAAATTGCAGGGATTCAATTAATTCAGTCTGCAGCAAAGATTGACGAATTCAATATCGGAGTCATGGTCTGCAGCAAATGTTGACGAATTCAATTTCGGGGTTATCAATTATGGTGGTATATACCATAATAAAAATACATCATCATTAAAGAACATATATTAAAATAAAAATAAAGTATTAATGTTCCCTTATAAAGAATTTTTCATTATATTAATTAATTAATAAAATTGATAATGTTATAATATTTTTTAAAAATTGTTCTTCTGTTATTTTTTGTTTCTTCTAGTTCCATGGCAACTCCCACGCTTAATCTACAGTAAGCAAGTTGCTACAGGGTACTTTACTCTGGTAGTTTTTCAGACAAACCCATTGACCGGGGTATAGAATTCAATTAGAACGTTCATACTACAATCCCTTAATTATCTATAAAAGGTTCGTCTTCCTATAAAATTTGAGCCCCCCCCCCATCTCTTTTTTAGGGGTACTTTACTCTGGTAGATTTTCAGAAAAACCCATTGACCGGGGGTATATAATTCAATTATAACGTTCATATTAGAATCTCTTAACTACCTATGAAAGATTCGTCTTCAAATAAAATTTGAGCCCCCCAACTCCCTTTTTAGGTGTATTTTACTCTTGTAGTTTTTCAGAGAAACCCATTGACCGGGGGTATAGAATTCAATTAGAACGTTCATACTAGAATCCCTTAATTATCTATAAAAGGTTCGTCTTTTCTTAAAATTTGAGCCCCCCAACTCCCTTTTTAGGGGTACTTTACTCTTGTAGTTTTTCAGAGAAACCCATTGACTGGGGGTATAGAATTCAATTAGAACGTTCATACTAGAATCTCTTAATTATCTATAAAGTGTTCGTCTTCCTATAAAATTTGAGCCCCCCAACTCCCTTTTTAGAGGTACTTTACTCTTGTAATTTTTCAGAAAAATCAATTGACCGGGGGTATAGAATTCAATTAGAACGTTCATACTAGAATCTCTTAATTATCTATAAAATGTTCATCTTCCTATAAAATTTGAGCCCCCTAACTCCCTTTTTAGGGGTACTTTACTCTGGTAGTTTTTCAAAAAAACCCATTGACCCGGGTATGGAATTCAATTAGAACGTTCATACTAGAATCCCTTAATTATCTATAAAAGGTTCGTCTTTCCATAAAATTTGAGCCCCCCAACTCCCTTTTTAGGGGTACTTTACTCTTGTAGTTTTTCAGAAAAACCCATTGACCACGGGTATAGAATTCAATTGGAACGTTCATATTAGAATCTCTTAACTACCTATGAAAGTTTCGTCTTCCTATAAAATTTGAGCCTCCCCAACTCCCTTTTTAGGGGTACTTTACTCTTGTTATTTTTCAGAAAATTCCATTGACCGGGGTATAGAGTCGATCTAGAGCATTCATATTATAGACTTTTAACTATCTCTAAAGGATACATCGCTTCATAAAATTTGAGCCCTCAACTCTTTTTTAGGGGTACTTTACTCTTGTAATTTTTCAGAAAAAACCATTGAACGAGGGTATAGAATCTATCTAGAGCACTCATATTAGAATCTTTTAACTACTAATGAAAGGTTCGTCTTCTGTAGCGATTCACTCACTCCAGTAAAGAAGATCTAACTTACTATCTACTAGAGACCCAAATGGTAACCAAGAAAAAAGAATAAAAACAAAATAATAATATACTATTATAATAATATTTTATTAAAAAAAAGATTATGTATATACCTTTCTCGAGATGTTAATTAATATACCATTTGTGAAACTAATATTTATTTTAATTTATATGGGTAAATAAGAGTCCATAGAACGAATATATTGGTGACCCCGACTCCAGGTTGATCCTCAAGAATTTATTTATTTTGGTGACTTATTGTATGGATGTATGATGTATACTGATGCGACGACAGCTGAATTGACTATCCAAAATTTGATTTTATATTGATGGTGTCCATTAGAATTTATATTCGGAGGAAACTTACCTGCAAAACTATTTGAAGACTGACCAAGATTTTTCGAAAATTCATCATCTGACTTAATTGTAGAGTAAGTGAATTGTGTTTCATTATTTCTCTCGTCAGATTAACAAGCAATCAATCAATTCATCAATCAATTCATTAGTCATCGATTTATTATTTTTCTTTTAAAATAGCACCTCCTACAGAAAATATTTTATTGGATGACATACCAATTTCATCAGATGCAGGGACATCACACAATAATTACGTTTCTACCATTAAACTGCCACCCTTTTGGGCATCCAAACCGGAGATATGGTTTACTCAAATTGAGTCGCAATTTTCTATTAACAGAATCGTTAACGATCGAAAGAAATACGATTACGTCATTGCCAGTTTACCCCCGGAAGTTATTACGTCGGTTTATGACATTGTCACTAACCAACCGGAAAGAGATCTATATGATAACTTAAAAACCGAGGTTGCAAAGGCACGTGAAAATGGCGTGAAAAAATGGTCAGGAGTGACGAGAAATGACGAGTTAGATGACGTAAATGAAACGTGAAAATGACTTCCTAATGTCTCAGAAGAATGACGTCTTATGCTAGATGTTAATTTGACGTCCGTTTCAGGTTATATTTGGTAATCCCCCGACAGGTTTTTAGTAATAGCAACATATAAAACTACATACTAGTTAGTAGTCTACTTGATAAAAATAAAGTAATTAATGCATAAATAAGTTTTGTCCTATGAATTTGTTTGTTAGCCATCCGTATATTTTATTTACATTAACATATCTAATTATCTAATATTGTTTACCATCACTCCAATTTTTTCTCACAAGGGTTGCCTGCAAACTATAATGTTTATTAACTTATTAAACTCATTTTTACTTACCTTTACCAATTGCGGTGGGTACATGTCTCCCGTTGTCCGTATTACAGTACTGACTCTTCTACCAACTGAGCTATCTTAGTGACCGCTATTTCGCATGCTAAAAGCAGTATTTATAGTGATGTGTATGAAGTCTTTATTATGTGAAATTGAATTTCTAGCCTTATTTAAAATATTTGAAAATCTTTCAGGTTCTCTTTTTTTTCTATTTTTTTACGTGTTCCCAAACCTGAATTTTTCGAGTTACTAGTATTTTATTTATTTATGATTATTAAGAAGAACTTATTTAATTTAATTAAACTGTCACCAGCAGTACGAGTACTTGTTGAACAACGTAATTATTACATTAATTCAGTGGCGGTTCGTTAAAAAAAATGTTTATTTTAAGAATTTAAGTTTTAAGTTGAAGTACTTATACAAACCTGGGAAGTGTTGGAAAAAAAACTACAACATAAATAGAATATTTAATGGTCTAAAACAGACCTAAAATTGAAGAGAAGTATATTCGTACATCGGTTTTATAAGCAATTACCTTAAAAAAAACAACTAAAATTTTTTTTGCAATTATTTTAACAAAAAAAAAAGAACGGAATGAGCAGGGATTGAACCGCGGGCCTTGTGTCTTAAGACGACGCATAACCCACTCAACCACTAACTTCTGTTAGAATACTTGCTTAAAGACTTTATAGTGAAAAACGCAACGGCTAGATTTTGCTTTTTAATTCATTTTAATCTAATTTTATTATTAAAAGAACTCGATATCTTCACAAATAAACTGCCGAATCTTTGCAAACTCTTTCGAATATAAATTATTTTGGATATTGTTAAAAAACATCCTCGAATAAAAACGCCAATACTTATCCCTCACGACACGGTTTATGTTTTTTAAACTTTATACACTCTGCTTACGATAACAAAATGCCATCAGCGAGTTTTAAAGTTTGTAATCCGATAAAATATAAATAAATTTAACACCGAAAAAAGACGACAATATGACGTGATGTGTAGCACGTCATTTTAATGTCATTTATAAGACATCATTATGTCGTCGATTTTTAGTGCACTGATGTCTTTTTGACCAGAATCACCAGATTTTGACGTCATTATAACGTACCCTTGCTACCTGGGAAATATTCTAATTTCTCGTTTGACCTCAAGCGAGGAGAAACGGTTAGAAGACAGTCGGAGGTTCCCATGTGGTGAGCCAGGAGCTACTGGTCAAATTATGGAAGCGGCGATTGCCTAAAACTATTTTCATCATGATCACCGCATCCGGGAAAACTGAAATCAAGGAATTAATTAACATAGCCGATCGTATATGGGAGTCGTGTCAAAATTCTATGACTTCCCTTACCTCAAATTCAATTTGTAACGTTAATCCCACAGTTTCTACTTCTAATTTGATCGCAACATTTCAAGACACGTTAAATCAGGTGTTACACAAACAAGAAATCTTTACATCTCAATTACTTGCTATTGAATCTAAGGTTTCTTCAATAACTTCCGCTACTCCTACAGTTTCTGGTACTTATTGCGATAGTTGTAGAAGCCGACTTGACTCAAGAAATCACAGAGGCTCGAGGCCCCGTTCTAATAGTCGAAGTGGTACCAGCGTTAGATATAATCCTTCTAATGCCAAGGTTTGCTATTACCATCAACTTTATGATCGTAAACCATTTAAATGTCTCGGAGATTGGTGCACTTTCGCCAAAGATGTCAAAACCGACAATCAAAGATGACTGGAAGTCAATAATATTTTGACAACTGACGTTAATATTACGGATAGTAAACGTCGACTTTTTATATTTGATAATGCTAATAAATTAGAATTTCTCATTGACACAGGCGTTGATTTGTCGATAGTACCTCGGAATCTGTTAACAGATATCAGAAGAAATCCCGATGTTGTACTCACGGCGGCTAATGGCTCAATTATAAATACCTTTGGGAAGAAATTTTTAAAAATTGATTTAAACTTACGTAGGTTATTTCCTTTCGTATTTAACATAGCAGATATCAACGTCCCGATTAATGGAGCAGACTTTTTATCTCATTTTGGTTTAATTGTTGATTTAAAACATAAATGTTTGATCGACAATATGACTAGTTTGTCAACATATTTATTTTCTAACAATGGTCCATTACATTCTCCTAAGTTATTTAGCATATCAAATGAATTCACTGCATTACTTTTAGAATTTCCTAGCTTGATTAGCTTCCCAAATTACAATTTGCCCGTTAAACATACCGTAGAGCATCATATTGTTATAGAGGGTCATTTACCTTTTTCACGCCCACGTAGGATGGATAACATTAAATTCAAGACAGCTCAGAATGAATTCAACGCTATGGTAGAATTAGGCATCTGCATTGCTTCTTCTTCTTCCGTGTCCTCACCATTACATATGGTGGGAAAAAAAAAGAGAGCAACGACTGGAGACCTTGTGGAGACTATCGTCGTCTAAATTCAATTACTGTCCCTGACAGATACCCACTACCGCATCTCCACGACTTTAATTCCCAGTTATATGGTTGTGTGATTTTTTCAAAGATAGATTTGGTACGTGCTTATCACCAAATACCTGTCGCAAAAAGTGACGTTTTTAAAACAGCGATTACTACGCCGTTCGGTTTGTTTGAATTTGAGCGTATGCCTTTCGGCTTACGTAACGCCGGTCAAACTTTCCAACGTTTTATGAACGAAGTTTTAGTAGGTATACCCTTCATTTTCGTCTATTTAGATGACATCCTGATTGCAAGTAAATCTAGTTCGGAACATTTAGAGCACTTGAAACTTGTTTTTCAGAGGTTAGAATTGTATGGCGTCAAAATGCATATTAGGTGTCAGTCATTTGACATTTTTAGGACACAATATTTCTTCAGCCGGTATTTTACCTTCTTCTGAGCGTGTTGATGTCATAAATAATTTTCCCTTACCTATTACAGTTAAACAACTTCAGCGTTTCATAGGTATGGTTAACTTTTATCATCGTTTCATACTTTGTTTCGCTGAAATCTTAATTCTTTTACATGCTCTATATAATAGATTACTGCATGATAAAGTTAAAATAATAAATGATTGGCCTACCGACTGTCTCCTCAGTTTTTCCAAAGCCAAACAAGCTTTAGCTGGAGCAACCTTTTTAGCACATCCACGTTGCGATGATAGCTCGTTTTTGTCGCTGACAGTTGATTGTTCAAATGTCTCTATGGGGGCAGTTCTTGAACAGCGCGATGACGAAGGTGTACTTGCTCCATTAGCCTTCTTCTCACGTAAACTTACTTTGGCACAGACAAAATACAGTACCTTTGACAAGGAACTTCTTTCTTTATTTATAGCGATTAAACATTTCAGATTTTTACTAGAAGGTCGCACATTTATTTGCTTTACTGACAATAAACCTTTGGTCAAAGCATTATTTACTAAAACTGAAAGATCTCCCAGGCAAATTAGACATCTAGAATACATTGCTCAATTTCCATGCGAAATCAGACATATCAAAGGGAAAAATAACATTATTGCAGACACTTTATCACGTGAGCATGATACGTCTTCTTTACAACAATGCATTTCTCCAGTTTCAACCCAAAAGTCTAACCTAGTTGATAATAACTTTGACTTAAATTTATTGAGCAGAGCTCAAGAAGATGATTCTGACCTTAAATTTTTATTATCAGATACTTCATCAAACACAAAGAATACCTTTATTTTAAAGAAAATTAAAATTCCATATTCTGACAAGTTTATTTGGTGTGACGTTTCCCACCCAAAATTTCGTCCTTACGTTCCGATTGTTTATAAACGGACAATTTTTGATATTTTTCATGGTTTGTCTCACCCTGGTATAAAAGCGACTAGAACGTTAGTTTCTAAAAATTATTTTTGGCCCAAAATGTCTTCAGATTGTAACCTCTGGGCAAAAACTTGTATTAGCTGTCAAACTAGTAAAATGACAAGACATACAAGGAGTCCCATAGCTAACTTTGATATCCCTAAAGGACGCTTCGACCACATACATATAGATTTAATAGGACCATTACCTCCTTCGATGAGTTGTTCTTATATTCTTACTGTGATCGAACGTTTTACTAGATGGCCCGAAGCTTATCCACTTCAGGATATTACTGCAGAAACTGTAGCGCGTACGTTATTTCAGAATTGTTTGCCGATTCGGTGTCCCTGTCATAGTGACAATAGATCAGGGGGTTCAATTTGAATCGAAATTATTCCAAGAATTTTCAAAATTTTTGGGATTTCATAGAATTCGTACGACACCATATAATCTTTCCTTGAATGGAATGATTGAAAGGTTTAATAAATCTCTTAAAACTGCTCTGAGAGCTAAAGCTTCTACACCACATTGGGTAGATGAACTTCCTATCATACTATTAGCTCTCAGGACAATCTCTAAAGACGATTTGCAATGGTCCTCCGCAGAACTCGTTTTTGGTCAAACTTTAAGACTACCAGGTGAATTTTTTATTAGATCATATACTTGTCCGTATATTCCTTATTTTATTACTAAATTACGTACTTCTTTTGATAATTTAACGTTCATTCCACCTTTTCATCATGTTAATTACAAATCATTTATCAGTTCAGACATTTCGACTTGTAATTTTGTTTTCGTTCGGAGAGAACGTTTTAAAAAATCTTTCTCACCTCTGTACGATGGACCATTTAAAGTTTTGTCCCGTACAGATAAGTTGGTTACTTTTGTTAAAGGAACTAAAACCGTCACAGTAAATGTTGATAGAATAGGGTGTTTTCACTTTTTTTTTAAGTCGAAAAATACAAAATACTTATGGTAAATATTACAGCTGAAACAATTTTTTGGCAAAAAAATTTTTTTTTATAATTTTAAAAGCAATATAAATTCAAATTAAATAATTCCCGCCAAAAAAGACAAATCTAGTATTACTGGTCATCTGTGACGTCACTGCCTATATATGTCAATGATTATAAAATCTAACCTTACTTAATGACTTTTGTTGTTATTGTAAATTGTAAGTCAGAAACATGAGTAGTGCACCAAATAAGTGGTGTTTTGTACCAAGGTGCAGAAATACTTCAGTAAATGCTCCAAATAAAAAGTTCCCAAGTGTTTCTATAGCGAATTATTTACGGAAAGTGAAATGGTTTAAAACAGCGAGGCGCGATTTTCCCAAATCGAAATCGACATATTATTGTTGTGAAGATTATTTTAATGTAAGTATAATTTATCTTTTCTCATCATGGTGAAAGTTAACTAAAAGATAGCTAGATGGATTAAGATTACCTTCAATATTATAAATAGATCATATATACTTACCATAAAATTATGCTTGTAATGGTATGAGATTTATTTTGAATTGAAAGTAATTTATTATAGCTTCTAGTATTATCGGACATTTATAATGAAATTTTGCTAGGTTATGATTATTAATTGAAATGACCAATATATTAAGCGATGCATGTCATGGCTAATGATATTCGACGTCACAAAGATATAAAAACACTTGTTTATTATTTTCAGCTTGAGGAAGTCATGGAAAATTACATTCGATACAAACTTATGGGAGGAAAAATGATTCTGAAGGAAGATGTAGTTCCAAGCATATTTAACTGCCAACCAGACAGAAAAGGAGCAGCGCCTGCACCAAAACGATCTCTTAAATATTTAAAATCTCACTCTGTAAGAGATCATAATTTGATTACCCACACAGACAGTGTTATTGTTATTGCATGTGCTGTTATTAATTTACAACCTTCCATCATTAAATAAAGTAGTTTGTGTAGTAAATATGAAACTGTAGTTTTCCCCTATAAATAAAAAAATCAAAATACTATTAATACAAATTTTGGCTTTTATTATTCAGATAGACATATTTTCAATATATATAATTTTAATTGTCAACAACAGTTATTTAATAGTGGGTAAACAAAATATTCCCAATTTCGTAAACTGTCTGTAATAATGTTTAAAATGTTCACAATTTTTGTTTTTTTTCAAAATTTGAGTTCGCAACACAGAAAAGTCCTTTTTGTTGATTTGCACATAACATTTGTAAATATACTTGCGCTCTAAATTTGTCTAATTTGATCATTTTTTATACAGTTCTTCAAAGTATTTTCAGTGCATGAACACTTCACTTCTACCACATAATCTGAAATAATAGGTACCGTCAGGTGAAGCTGCAAAAACGAGATATAATGGTGAGAAGAAAAGTCCACAATCTTTCACTTTTTAAGTTTCAATCTTTCCTCCACAACGGCCACCATCTTCTCTAAATTTCGGCCCCTTTCCGTATATTTATTATCTCTTATTTTGTATGCACCTACTATAGACCCGACAGCTAGCGACACAATTTCTCTAACTTATTTTTAACAAATTATAAAAATCACTGCACTTTTTACTACTATCAGAAGTAAATTTCAACAAAAGTTTATAAACTGACAAGTTTGCAAATTTGTCTTGAACCATACATCTGAATTATATTTCATTATTTGTCCACCGAGAAGATTTTGTACCCCAATATTTAATAATTCTTGTCTAACGGTGCTCTGGGCAAATTCTTCCTTTTACAGTGCATAATGAGTCTTCTGGTTTCAACTCCACATACCCAATAGCTATATTCAAGTTGTTCTCGAGATGAGCTGCAAATAAACATTTAATTATATCTCTAGCACAGACTATTAATTCTACTTTCTTTTAAGGTTATGTTGTTAATATACCTAAATAATCGTAAATAAACCAAATTAAGTATAACATAATAATGTGTAGTAATACGAAAACTAAATCATAAATTTAATAACTCTATTAGGCTCAAGCTGCAAACAACTAATTCGTTAATTTATTTTAAATACTTACTGTTGCTGCTTTTACGCCCTTCAACTCGGTTGAATGAAATCGATCATCATTTTTAATACGTAAAAATCCTTAAACTGGATAAATTGTTCGTAGAAGCTTTCACAATATTGTCAATAACCATTGTTCACTTTCTTTAATTTGTGAGGAAACACTAGAAACTAGAAACAGGTTTCAAATATCCAAGCCAAATATGGTAAACATGTTAACAATAATAGGTCCCGTTCGGACTCTACAATAACTGCACTAGTGCAAATATTAGAAGGAGATAGATTATGATTAAATTATTAATTGTTAATCATTTTGGAAGAAATCCCAAAAATGGGGGTAATCCTCCAAGAGATAAAAAATTTATTGTGACTGCACTGGTGCAGAGAGTGGAGAAATTTTGAACAGAAAACGAACAAAGCTATTTTGTCTTCTGACAGATATATGAAGCGACGTCACCAGGATCATTACCCAATAAGGTGACGTTCTTGGAATTATTCAAATATTTGAATTTTAAGTCGATTTGTTTATTAAATATTTATTTTAATCTGATGATATAATTAATATGAATGCGTTTAGGCTTTCATATTTATGTATTACTTCATATTAATGCATCATTTGAAGTGAACTGTTATACATGGAAAACACCCTATTAAACCAGCATATTTACTGACAGACAAATGCGATACCACTGTACCACCTATTAAGAAAGTTCGTATTGCCATCGACGAAATAACTGATTGACCTTTTTTTTTTTTTTTATTAGCGGGGGAGTAATGTGGCAGTTTACTTACTCTTGAATAAGATTTCCGGTAACCAAGGATTTGAAGAAAAACAAAAAAGAAGATAATATAATATCATTTTTGAATACACATATTTTAAGAAAAATAAAATGTTAAAAAGATCTAATCAAAAAGCTTTATATATATATATATATATATATATATATATATATATATATATATATATATATATATATATATATATTATATATTAGGGTGGCCCATCTCTATAAGGGGTGAATTTTTTTGCGTATTTTTTAAGTCTCACCCCACGAAAATATACTATTATACTAGGAATAATTTATGTCAAAGTTTCAGATAATTCGGTGAACGGTAACCCGTGCCGCATTCAGGTAGAAATTTGTAGATAAGATTTTATTACGGTAATACACTTAATTTTTACTTAAAATACAAATATCTACCTCTTTTCTCATAATGTTTTATTGGTGTAATTATTTCCTAGAAATTATTTGTTTTGGAAGTTTGGAAATATAATGCACCTACGGTAGGTTTTTATGTCAGTTTGAAATTGTGTTTTACAGTGGTGACATTATAAGTTCTAGCATACGTTCCTTTTTGAAAAAACATTTAACGATGGCTGATGTTAGATCCTTACGAAAGGATACTTTCATTTACTTAGTTGGACACTATTCGTCACAAATCATTGGCAATAAATTGCCGTCTAATAGACAAGTATTACAAGTGCTCTTTTATAACATTCGTGAAGTGAAGCTAAGTGTACATGAAAGTGCTAAATTAACAATAAAAGAGGTGTCAGTTTTTTGGGATAAAGCTCGCATTCCGACACGTCAGGATTTTCATTGTGTTAAACGACTAGATAAACTTTATGCAGAGTGGAGGAACTTACAAAAATCGGCTAAAAGGGCCAGTGCGGGAGTAAAGAAAAAAATTTCGTTGAAAAATTGGACGATCTTTTTGACATTTCTCATGCAAATGCATTGGAATTGATGAAAATAGATGAAGATAAGCAGTTTTTAATTAACCAAAGAAAAAAGGGACGTCCTGGATTTATGCATGGTATTGATTACCAACTTGCTTCTCAAGAAAAATCAGCTGAGGAGAAATTACAGAAATTATCCGAACGAATGCAACGAAGTCAACAAGAAAAAGCTAGATTAGAGGAAACAGTCACCTGTCCATCATCAAGTAGTAATTCAGCCGACTCCAACGAAAATAAAGATGAAATAATCGAAGCCCAAGAAGAGTTGTTACAAGACCAGCCTGGCCCGTCACAGCCAAAAAAGAGGAGATTGTATGGAACATGTAACATCATCACACCAAAAATAGCCGCTGCATTTGATGCTTGCAAAATAAGCGACAGGTATGGAGTCCATATTTTGACGGCAGTAGCAGAAGCACTAGGACATGACACCACATCTTTGTCCATCAGCAGAACCACACTTCAGTGCTCTAGACAACGCATCCGCGAAGAAAGAGCTGAAATATTAAAAACTGCCTTCGGTAATTCTGAATTGCCGGCCCCAGTCATCCATTGGGATGGAAAACTTTTACCTTCTCTCACTGGAATGGGAAATATCGATAGACTTGCTATCTTAGTTACTAGTGGAGATATTGAACAACTACTTGGAGTACCAGCTTTGCCCAATTCAACTGGAAGAGAACAGACTGAAGCAGTTTATGATGTGCTTTGTGAATGGAATTTGGACGAAAAGGTAATAGCTTTGTGTTGTGATACAACAGCATCAAATATGGGTTATATAAATGGGGCAGCCACACTATTGCAACAAAAATTAAAAAGAGATATTCTATATTTTCCTTGTAGACATCATATTTTTGAAGTGGTTTTGAGAAGTGTGTTTGACACAAAAATGCCTTCCTCATCTGGTCCAAATGTGCCACTATTTAAACGTTTTAGGGAATTTTGGCCTAAAATAGATCAAAATAAACTAAAAACTGGATTTCAGGTATCAAAAATTAAACACATTTTACAACCAGTTAAAGCCGAAATTGTAAAGTTTCTAAATGCAGCTTTAACTTTGCAACAGCCTCGTGATGATTATAAAGAATTTTTAATGCTTTCTAAACTTTTTGTTGAAGAAGCCCAGCAAACATAAATATATAGCATATACGTAAATGCTACGTAAACTAAGTTTCGCAGAAGTAACGTGCTATGTAAAATGTGACGCATAATCATATGTGCATACTCTGCGAAATGTCAGCAACATGTGCATATGATTTTTACATAGTGAAGAGGTAACACTGTGACCTCACGGTATAGAACAAATGACGTAGCGTACATGTATATTCAACCCCTTGCTATGTAAAGCATACGTAACTAATTTAATCTCTTTATAATGTAGCATATACACTGAAAAAAAAATGGTTTGATTCAAGAATATATTGGTTTATATATACGCAAATAAATATATTCTTCATATAAAACAAGTACATTTATTTCAAGAATAATTAATTTACTACCAGCTTTTGATTACTTGCCACAAATGTATTTGTTTTATATGAAGAATACATTTATTTGCGTATATATAAACCAATATATGCTTGAATCAAACCATTTTTTTTTCAGTGTATGTATATTCAACCACTTGATAGTGACCTTACGGTATGTAACTTATATACTTTTTATCTCTTTATGACGTAGCATGTATATGTTTTATCTACCAACCTATATTCAAAATAGCATATCCCAGCACTTTTTAAATATTGATACTACACAATTGGATTTTTAAAGTTAGATATAAGTAGGTAAAGAATGAGAAACGGCATGTACCCCCCTCCATGCCTCCCTGTGTACCCCCCACTCCTCACCCCACCCTAAACGGGATTGGTCGATGGGAGGGGATAAGCCACGCCCACCTTAACAGGATTGGTCAATGGGAGGGGATAAGCCACGCCCACCTTAACAGGATTGGTCAATGGGAGGGGATAAGCCGCGCCCACTTTAACGGGGTTGACCGATGGGAGGGGATAAGCTACGCCCTCCTTAACGGGATTGGTCGATGGGAGGGGATAAGCTACGCCCCCCCCCCTTAACGAGATTGGCCAATGGGAGGGGATAAGCTGAACCCACCCTAACGGGATTGGTCAATGGGAGGGAGGGAGGTGAACTCAACATACTTCTAAGTGGGGTGGGAGGTGTGTGAAGCGGTGGTGGTATTATAGACCTCTGTTACAGGCATACATCTTAAAACATATTTAGAGAGTTCAAATACAAAGCACCTCCCCAACCAAATTAACTTTTATTATATAAATACATTTAACACCATTAAGGTTTCCATTATTGTTCATGTGTTAACAGTATTTCAAGAAACAATTAAATTTTAACTATTCAAGATGGTCGAAAACTGCAGTGTCTTGCCTGAACTGAAATTTGACTTATTTAATAATTTACCTTCAGCACCTCAGAATAAAAATGATTTAGTGATACTTGGTGAAAGAAGGCATAAACTAAATAAATCGAGAAGCAAATATGTGTCAACGGGATTATCCAGTGACTTCTGTTATAACCCATGTGTAAAGCTAAGTGGAAATAAAAATGATGCAATAATTTTTACTGAAAAAGAGTGGACTAATTTTCTTACATTTCGAGGAATTGTTAATAATTTCATATACTCCAACGATAAAACCCAACCAATAGACGCTGGTGATTTCTCTATTCAATTTGAGCAATTCCCCAATTCCAAAGTTATAAAAATTGTAAAGAACAATTCATACGTTTACTTGGGTTATGAATCAATCTGCAAGTTGTGGGAAGTATTACCACTTGTCAAGTATAGCATTGATATGTTAAAAAGACAGCAGTTTATAAATTATTTCAAGAACGTGCAGAGAGAACTACAACGTCAAGGAGGAAATGTATTTGAAAATGCTGTAAACCTTATTCAACAGAGCATGAATTGTAATAATGAGAATGTTTCCCTGCTCATGGAGTTAATTTACATTTATCCAGAAGTATTCGAAGTGGAATGTTTTGGTAGGGTGTAATGGTGAAGAAAATAACATTTAATTTAGCGTTACTAGGAAATTTTTAGCCATTGATCGAATGTCACATATTGTAAGTCCTATTTTAGAAGTAATGTATATAGTGATAGATTTTGTAAATTAATGTAAGCGTAACTCATTTACTTGTTATTATATACAATTTTATAAAATATGTGAAAAAGATATAAATAAAAAACACTTGTTACTTAAAATTTGTTTTATTAAAATAAAAAGACATATGTACAGATTATATTTATACAATTTGATTTTTCAAAATCCATGAATTATGTTGACTGTTTAACCCAAGCCATTTTATGTAGAGTTTATCCCCCTTTTTTCTGATAATCTTCTCCACAAGATATATGTCAGGATACTTTACTTTCTGTAGTTCATGCTCGTAAAAACCTCCTTGAATTTGATCCCCTTCCTGATCCTCCAAGAGATATGTTCTAGGA
Organism: Rutpela maculata; assembly: GCA_936432065.2. Taxonomy (NCBI): domain Eukaryota; kingdom Metazoa; phylum Arthropoda; class Insecta; order Coleoptera; family Cerambycidae; genus Rutpela; species Rutpela maculata. Next base: position 135,403,885 of record OW386286.2, on the reverse strand, counting down.
TTACTTCTATGAATCTTTCTGATTTGGAAAATTTCATTTGACCAATTAGGAGTATAACCTTTTGAAAATGCTTCTCTATATTTACTAATTCTTACATAATCGTTAACTTTAAATTTTTGTTTTCTTGGATCAACTGTTTTCAGATGGCTATAGGCAGTTCGCAACAATCGTTTCTCATCTTTCTTTTTAACATTTATTGGTTTCATTCCAATAGTTCTGTGTTTTGTGTTATTGTATTCTGTAACGATATCTGATAAGATATCTAACCATTTGTAATTTCCTTGTAGGCTGAACTGCCTCCACATTTTATTTTTTAAAGTTCTATTCACTCTTTCTACAACACTCGCTTTAAGGTGTGTGTAAGAGCTATAGTGGTTAATTTTCCACCTATCGGTTAATTCCTTAAATTTCTTATTGTAAAATTCTTTACCCATATCTGTCTGTAAATTTTTGGGTCGTACATTCATCTGCGACAAGATCTTGTCCATCGCTCGTACAACTTCATTTCCACTTTTATTTTTCAGAGGTTCGCACCAAACAAATTTTGAAAATACGTTAATAACCACTAAAATATACTTATAACCTTTATTTATTTTAGCATACTTGATCATTTCAACAAGATCTGCTTGAACAAGATCATTAAGACCCTTAACAATTACTCTTCTTCTTTTAAAGTACTTTCTGGCAGGCTTATGAATTTCATTGACTATTTCCTGTTTAATGTTAGTCATCCTTGGTCAGCGGGCACTGCAGAACAATTTGAACATATAGCGGATCTTTATTCTTTGCATAGAACATAAACTTATCTTCAATATTTATGATTTCCCCCACAAGTTTTTCTGGTAAAACTTCTTTCGTGTTCAAGAAAACTGTGGTATCGACAGGTGAAACCTCTATATTTTCAACTCTACCAGATAAAAGGATTTTGTACTCTGTTGTAGTATTTTCTAATGTGTAGAAATTTATACTTTTAGATTTCTGTACACGACCTCGTACATTTATAATACATTTGCTATGATATGATGAGGGCTCGCAAATGTAAAAAGGTGATGTTCTTGGGGGTGAGGTTAAGATGGGTGAAGGGGGAGTTGGTGCAGAATATGGAGTTATTCTCTCCCTCAACATGTGCCTTCCAAATTTATCAATTGGCATGGTTAACAGACCTAAAGTTTTACACTTAATGAGGCTCTAACTTTCCACACATACTATTTATCGTATTATTTTAGCTTCCCTCAATTGTTCTATTATTGAAATTATTTCATTATTATGTCCATTATTCCCTGCTAGTTGTGACGCTATCAGGAGTCTTAAACGATCTACAATTTCATTATAGTCATCAAAATGCTTATATTCAACCTGCTTATTATTGAATTCCATCATTGTTAGATTTCCTCCTCTTTTGTTTTGACTCCTTGTTTTCATCGTTTGCGATGTAGGAAGAGAACTAGATCTCGATCTTTGCACCGTAGCGGGTATCGATGATGCTGATTTATTTGAGGTACTGGTTTTCTTATTGTTCCTTTCTTGAGTCAGCGAATATAAGTTCGTAACTCTTGGTTTAATAATATCTATAAATTTAAATGAATTCGATGTAGATAGGCCTTTCTCCGGATCGTAACCTAGGTAATGAGCATTAGTCTTTCTAATTATATCAATGTACTGATCTATATCAGTCGGTCGATAACCCGCAGGATGTTTTTTAAACATTAATTCATACAATCCCGGTGTACCTATGTATTTAAATTGACCGTTAATGATAAAGTCGGCTCCATCAAAGTCAATAGTTGCATCACCAATCGCATATTTTTTCGCAAATGGGTCGAAGTAAACACCGAAGGTATCGTCATATTCATTTTTTACATCCTCAAGTTTACCTTCTATATACGCTCGCGGTAAAGGTTTTTTAAATTGTTGTAAATACTTTTCATGCTCGGCCGCTGTAGATGTATCTGCTATCGTTGCTGGAAAAGTTTCATCAAAGAAACTTCCAGCGATTTCAGGTCTTACTTGGGTTGGATCATACTGAAATGTTTCATCCTCCAAGTAAACAGGTCCTGCGGTATTTAATATTCAAGAGGAGTTTGACCAATTGATCGAGTGTTTAAACTTTCACGGTTAATTTCTTCTTTTAGCTCCTTTTTCAAATAAGGTTTTGGCAAAGCACTTTCCGTTTTAATTAGAGTTGACACCAAATCTTTAAGAGGTTGAGTAATTGGCTTGTAAGTTTTCTCTAACTGGGACTGTGATTTGTCAATATCTCTTTTCAAACTTTTATATTTTTGTTTCAGCGCCTCTCTTGTTTTTAACAGTTGTACTGCTAATCGGTTATCCATGATTACTGACTGATATCATTCAGTGTTTTAACTTTATATATGAATGAATTTATCGAATCCTTTTCGATACTTTCCAGAGTTAATAGCGCAATCTTTATCTATTACGACAAATCCATATTTATCTTTCCAACAAAATGCACAGAGCTCTCTGAAATCTTGAAAACACATATCCACATTTACATGATCATCATAAATATGTTTCAAATTGGTCATATCCTGAGAGAATAGCACAATAAGGTTAGCATTATCTCTACACAATTGTTTTGGAATGGCACTGTATGTCTGACATAAATAAAAACAATCAGTGTTTTTATGGCGTCCAAAACAAAAATAACTTTTAATGATATTTTGATTACAAGAAGCTAAATCATCGAATATTATCACTGAATTCGGTTTTATTTCTTCTGGAGGTATTACTGCATCGCCATCGTTATATTCGAAATATCCAATTTCATTCACAGGTTCCATTAGCATTCTTAAGTACTCATATTTTGGTTGATATAGGGACTTAGAATATAAATATATATTTTCAAAACGTAAACCATTGGGATGTTCTAACAAACTGAGCATTACATTTGTCTTTCCACATCCAGAGCTTCCAACCAAAAGTCCTCGTTTCGATTGTCCACCAAATAAAATACCATGCTTTTGAATCGTGCTGGTCATGGAAACGTGATCATGATCTGCTATTGGTAGAACCGTTTCTTGCTGATGAATCTTCATTTCAAGCTGCTACTAATTAATACCCGAGGTGGAATTTCATTACGATAAGAACTATAGCAAACTGACTGGACATCGCATCCTACCTATATATATAAGGGTACCTAGCAAACATGTTTCATTTGTTTACACCATTTACGTTATAATGGTTAGAAGAAAGAGTTCTCCATCCAGTAAAGCTGAAAACGCTAAGAAGAGAGGATGTGGTCTGCTTAATAAAATAATTAATAAGCTCCCAGTAGAATTGCATTTACCTGGTTATAATTATTGTGGGCCTGGAACTAAACTTTCAAAGCGATTACAAAGAGGTGATAAAGGAATTAATCCATTGGATGAGGCGTGCAAAGAACACCATATAGCATATTCTAAATTTCAAGACGTGGAAGGAAGAAATCAGGCTGACAGAGAATTAGCTGAAGTTGCACTTAAACGTTTAAAAGCAGCCGACTCAGGGTTTGGTGAAAAAGTTGCCGCGTTGGGAGTCGGTGGGGTGATGAAATTAAAAAGTAAGTTGGGAATGGGTCTTAAACGTGGAAGAAGTCACGCCTCAAAGAAGAAAGGTGGACAAATAAATGTAAAAGTTGGTGTAAAGAGAAAAACAAAATCAAAGAAGCGTAGGAGAAGAATTCTAGATACCCCAAAAATAGGTGGATTTCTACCACCTTTGTTGCCTCTTTTGGGGGCACTAGGAGCTATAGGAGGAGGTGCAGCTGGCATTGCAAAAGCAGTTAATGACGCTAAGTCAAATCGTGAACAGGTTGCTGAACAGAAGAGACATAATTTAGCAATGGAGCAAGCCACAAAAGGGAAAGGTTTATACTTGGGTCCTTATAAAAAAGGCTCTGGACTATATTTGAAAACTTATCCAAAAAACTCCCAATAAAGCTGCCTCACCGACCACTCACTAATTTAGATCTAATGAAATATTCTAAAATGCTTAAAATTCCTCATTTTCGCGATATATTTATGAGAGATACGCTTCCCAAAAAAATAAAGAAGAATGAAACTGGTATAATAAATCTAGATACGAATGATGGAGAGGGCACTCACTGGGTAGCGTACGCCAAGAAAAACAAAGAAATAATTTATTTTGACAGTTATGGAAATTTAAGACCTCCAGAAGAATTAATAAAATATTTTTTAAGTGACGGCAGCTTGAATACAGTCAGATATAATTATGACTCTGTGCAAAATTATAATTCATATATCTGTGGACATTTATGTTTATTTTTTTTATATAATCAATATAAATAGCAGATTGATTGTTGGTGGGAGGTGAACTCCACCTGATCTCATCATAAATCATTAATTCATAGGAGAAACAGAGTAGAATAGCCACCTACCATGCATTTCTCAGTGACTGGTGAGCGGTGAGGATCCCTAAATTAATTGTGATATAACATATTTACAATTCTTTTGATATCATGCAGAAAATGGCATCCAAATTTTACAATAAAAATAATTGCATGATAGATTTTTCGATTGTATCAAATAATCCAGTAATATATAAGCCTTTCGATGAACGTTTATTATCATTTGAAAAATGGAATGGTACTGTGGAACCATCAGAACTTGCTCTAGCAGGATTTTATTACAGTGGCTGCCATGATGTAGTCAGCTGTTTTTGTTGTGGAGTCGAGATTTATAGATGGGAGGCGTGTGACATACCTATAAATGAACACTTGAAATATTCAGCAAATTGTTCTTATGCAAAATTAATGAGAAGCCTATTGCTGCGAAATATAAAGGAGCACACATGTATAACAAAAAATCATATGGTTGGTTTTAGAAGAGGTTTCACGTGGCTTGTGACCATAAGCTTGCATGTAATAAGTATCTATATGTTTATGATACGTAACATATGTTTATAAAAACAATATATACGTCTGTACTAATATATTGGATATTATGCCTGTTTGTACATGGACTTGTCTCAGATGTAAAAGTGTTTTAGAAGAATATAATGCACCCATGGATAATAAAATATATACTGTTTGTCGCAATTGTGATATAAGTGATAGAAGGGCACACGCTGCCTAATCTGTTGATATTTTATAACATAATTTATGTATGTATGCAATAAGCATCTGTATATTTATGAATGTAACTTAGAGTGTAATTAATAATAAGTACCTTAATAATAAATAATTTGCTTCAATATTTTTCAAAGTATCCACTTTTCCTATCATTCAGTTCTATAGTTATACTTCAAGCAGTGATTTTTTCAAATTTGAAGAATAATTGATTTCTTCAACTTCATTCTACCAATATTTCACAAATTTACCCCCCCCCCAAATTATATATTTTCTTCTAAGTCACGAATACTATATAAAATAATAAAAGAGAAAATAACTTAAAAAAATTTATTAAAAAAAGACATATTTTTCAAACTACAAAAAAACTACAAAAAACTACAAAAAAACACCTTAAATTTAGAATCTTACCACTAACAGATTAAAAATTAAATAAAACAAAACTAAACTAATCAACTAACCTACACTATACTACACTTCAGTCAAAAGGCATATTGCCCACAAAGGCGTGGCACTTTTTCAGCTCCACATCAACCACACCGACTTTCGCCTCCACCGTATCGGCCTCTTCGGCAATAAGTTGCTGGCGGTGGCGAAGTCGGTGCAGATGCTGGAGCATTTTATTTTTTGAAAGTTTCAGTTTGTGAGCATACCTATATGCCTTTTTCACCATACACTCCCGCACTTCACGTTTAAAGTTCTCTCTTTCGTTGACCACTGCCGCCTCCTGCTTTGCGACATCGTGCCGCACAAGGTCCAGCCACCCGTTCAACTCAAACTGGAGAAGAGCCTCTCCCTCAGCCTCTCGCTGCACTGTCCCCGGAGATCTCTCATCCGTAGTAGTGCCAGTAAGTTGATCTCCTAAGGACGACACCGCTGTGCTCCTCTCCACATCTGATTTTGGTAGAACTATAAGGGAAAAGAAAGTTAGATATCCAATTATTCAATTAAAAAAGGAAACAGTACCTGGCTGTTGTGGCCCCGATGGTGCCCCAATAGGCCTGAGGTCCGTGAAGGATCCGGACAGAATCTCAATGCCGGATCCGATGCTCCTAGCCGACCGCTCACGGTTCATTAACTGTGCCATCTCTTCCTCGAACGAGCAGTCGGAAAACTGATCAGCCTCTTGGCTCCCTAGGCCTCTTGGGAACATATCTCCACCAGACATCTTATTATTAGCAGGAAACAGCAAACGTGAAGCGCGGTGCACGAAAACGCGGCGAAATTTGAAAATTTAGTCTATTTAAAAAAACACTTAAAAATAAAAAATTAACACTTAAAAATAACTTACGAACAAACGAACCAAAAAGCAAAAATTTAAAAAAAAATAAACAGAAAAACGGCGCAAATATAATGAACTAATTAACACTTAAAAATACTACTATTCGAACTTAACTAAAAATAAACTAGAAAATAAGGATTGAAAATATATATAAAAAAAATAAAAAACTGAATGATAATAAAAAAACGGCAGAATTCAATAAAATAGTGTGGAAAGTACAGAATGAACTGTTAAAATTCACAGCTGAATTTTACTTTAAATAAAGTTCCACCCCAAAAAAAACTGCAGGTAGGGAGATGGGTAAGCAGTAAGTGTGAATGAAATGAACTGCAATGTATGCAAGTTGAATAAACTGCATTAAATTAATGACATACATAAATCACCGATTATTGCAAGTTGGCAAGGTTAGTCACCTATGGTGTGATTGAATATTTTCCGGTATTATATTACATTGCCAGTCTATTGATATGTGATTCAACAGAATGTTCAAATTATAGCATATTAAATAATTAAAAAAGATATTATTGCATGGGTTTAATGGACCCACAAAATATTGAAGTTTTTGAAGGCAAAAAGGATGATTGCACAGCAAAATATGTAGAGTCCTCTTTAAATATTTTTCATAACCAAATAAATAAATAAAATTCGGGGATTTTTTGAGTCTCAATAAATGCTTTCTAGGTTTACAAGAATTATTCAAAATTAATTAGCTAAAAATGTTTTTGGGGGTTTGATAATAGTTATGACATTACTCAAGAATGGTTGGAAATCTGTCTTAATTACCAACACAACAATTTTTTTGCAAGCAAAGCATGTTTGTTTTCCCCAACTCAAATAACTATATTAATTATGTGTTGGGGGGGGGGGGGGGTGTATATAAAGAAAAATGTGTAATGTATTAACTCATTAATATCAGATTTTTCTTAAATACAGTTATTTGGTATCGAATATATAGTTCCTTGTAAAACTATACTCTACAATGTTGTGTCCTCAGTGTGGAAAACAATTTTCATCAAAAAGTAGTTTGTCGCGTCATCTTCGGGAAAGCTGTCCCTATAGAAAAATAAGTGTACATAGTGCCCCGAAAAGAATCAAACTAAACAATTCACCGCCTAAAAAATATAATAAGGAACCCCAAAACCTTCCTGGCCCTTCTGGTGTGCAGTATCATGCTAAAAAATGTAATAAGGAATCTGAAAATCTAGGCAGCCCCTCTGGTGGTCATACAAAAGCTCAGGAGGTTATTATTAATTGCCCGCAATGTTATGAGAAAATGCCTAAAAATAAATTAATGGGACATTTAAAAAGTTCATCTCACAAGAAAGTCATCAATATTGTAGAAGATGGGGTAGAAAAACTTCAGAGCGCATTCAAAAACCGAATTTCGAGCTACCGTTTTTCCACAAAGAATCAGTGCACAGATATCACCCAGTTTTTGGAAGAAGTAAAAATGAAAGTTATCTCAGTGATTGAGAAATATATTAAAACATTCTTCAGCTTAAAAATTAATATGGAATTATTTGGGCTATACGTTATTGAGGAGAAAGAAATGTCAGACATAAAGTCATTCAATACTAAAAATAAAGTTGTGACGCACTCATTGAATGTATTAAACCTGTATAATGAGTTCAAAGAGGAGATCATAGAGAAAGCATCAACCTTTCAAGAGCGAGACTCAGGTATGTGTAACAAATTTATGTCAATCACAGTTAACGTATGATTTCTGCAGTTATATTTTTTTCTTACATGGTTATTAATTATTTTTTAGGATGGGCTCTGAAGCACGTTTGTTTTCTTGAAGTCAACCTCAACAAATACAACCCGTTATTCGCATCGTCATACATTAGGTTACCTAAATTTATTGAAAATAAGAGAGCTGTTTTAAATATTCAAAATAATGATGACAAATGTTTTGCTTATGCCGTTAATGCTGCGATCTTCCCAGCCAATGGACCTCCGCATGAAGTATCATCCTATCCTCATTACGCAACATTGCTAAATTTTGAAGGTATCGATTTTCCTGTTAAATTAAATGATATTCATAAATTTGAGATTTTAAATAATATCTCTATAAATGTATTCGGGGTAAATAATCAGTATAAAGATGGTAAAATGGTCAGTGAGATTGTAGGCCCCTTACATTTCACAAATAAAAAACAAAATACACACGTAAATTTATTACTCATTGCTGATATTGAAGGTAATAGTCATTACACCCTTATTAAAGACTTGTCACGATTAGTCTCTAGCCAAAGATCTAAACATCACGGTCGAAATTATATTTGTGATGGCTGCCTACTATTTTTTAATTCTCCTGAGAAATTGTATTCTCATGAAAGAAATGACTGTAATCATTTATGTACTATTTTACCTGATACAGATCCACAAATCAATAAGTGTGGGGAACTAATTGCAGGAAATATCCTAAAATTTGTTAATATTGAGAAACAATTGCCTGTTCCTTTCGTTGTATATGCAGATTTTGAAAGTTTATTAAAACCAATTCATTATAATGAACCATCTGATAGTAAATCATTCTCCGTTAAAACGTACCAACATGAGCCATATTCATTTTGCATCTACTTAAAGCGTAATTTTGATGATAATCTTTCCAAACTTGAATATTATCGAGGTGTTGATGCTGTGGAAGTATTTGTGAAAAGATTGGATGAACTTGTCTTACAATTATATCAAAATCACTTAAAAACTATAGTTGAAATGAAACCATTATCACAGAATCAACAAGATATTTTCAATAATAGTCAAATTTGTCATATCTGCGATAAACCTTTTGAGAATGGCGATGAAAGGGTTCGCGACCACTGCCACGTTAGTGGTAATTTTAGAGGAGCCGCTCATTCTCATTGTAATTTAAACTTTAAAATACCTAAATTTATACCAGTGTTCTTTCATAACTTAACTAATTACGATTCTCATTTATTTATTAAAAAATTAGCTTTAAAACGAGAAAGTATACAAGTTCTTGCACAGAATAAAGAAAAATATATTACGTTTTCCAAACAAATTCTTGTAGATAAATCTAATGATAAAAAACCGAAGAAAATTTTCATAAAATTAAGATTTGTCGATTCTTTCCGCTTTTTACCAGCATCTTTGGATAAACTAAGTCAAACGCTAGAAACACATCAATGTCTCGAAGTAAGGAAATTTTATACCGATGACAAACAATTCAATTTATTAAGGCGTAAAGGTGTCTTTCCATATTCCTACGTAGATTCGCTGGAAAAATTGGATGATACCAAATTACCATCACAGGATGAGTTTTTTAATATCTTGAGTGGTGACTCAATTTCTCAGGAAGATTATGATCGGGCTTGTGATGTATGGCATACATTTAATTGCCGAACTCTTGGTGAATATTCAGACATTTATTTAGTATCAGATGTATTGCTTCTTGCTGATATTTTTGAAAATTTTCGACAGATATGTCTACAGACATATAAATTAGATCCTGCACAATATTTAACTGCACCATCCTTGAGTTGGGATGCAATGTTACGAAAGACTGGCATTGAGCTGGAACTTCTAACTGACATTGATATGCTTCACTTTTTTAGAAAGGGAATACGTGGTGGTGTTAGTCAATGCAGCAATAGAAAAGCCATTGCCAACAATCCATTTATTCCGGATTATAATTCATCAGAACCAACGTCATATATATTATATTTAGACGCCACAAATATGTACGGTTCTTCGATGAGTGAATGTTTGCCCACAGGAGATTTTAGATGGTTAAATGATTATGAAATCGAAAACTTCGATTGTACTATCTTTGGTGATGATTCACCAAAAGGTTATGTACTAGAAGTGGATTTAGAATATCCTCAACATTTGCATGATAATCATAATGATTTACCATTTTGTCCTGAAAACATTGTGCCCCCTGGCTCCAAAAATTCAAAATTAATTCTAAATTTGCATGATAAACATAAATATGTTCTCCATTATCGAAATTTGAAACAGTGCTTGGAACATGGGTTAATACTTAGGAAAATATATAGAATCATAGAATTTTCACAATCTGCTTGGTTAAAAACATACATCGATTTGAACACTGAACTTAGAAATTCTTCAAAAAATGCGTTTGAACGAGATCTTTTTAAATTTTTAATAAATTCAATATTTGGGAAGACAATGGAAAATGTTGACAATAGGGTTGATGTAAAATTAGTATCGCATTGGAGAAATAGCATAGGTAGTGTGGGTGCCGAAGGACTTATTGCAAAACCCAATTTTAAATCATGTACAGTATTTTCAGAAAATTTGGTAGCGGTGCAAATGTCCTTATTGAAAATATTTTACGACAAACCGCTCTATATAGGCTTCACCATTTTGGACATCTCTAAAACAATAATTTATAACTTTTTTTATAACTTCATAAAGAAGCAATATAATGACAAAGCTATTTTGTGTTATACTGACACGGACTCTTTAATTCTAGAAATTTACACAAAAAATGTTTATGACGATATTCAAAAAAATATAGAATTATTCGACACATCAAATTTTTCGATTCCAAATGTACACAACATTCCGAAAACGCAATCAGTCATAGGGAAAATGAAGGATGAATATGCAGGTATGCCAATAGAAGGCTTTTTTGGTACCGGGGAAAAAGCTTACTGTGTTAAAGTAAACGATAGCGTAACAAAGAAAGCCAAGGGTGTTACAAAAAGTGTTATAAAGAATCAATTACATTTGGTTGATTATAAACAAATAGTAGAAGACGGCGGCCTCATATATCGAAAAATGTATGTTTTCTCTTCACATCTGCATACAATATATACTGAGTTGAAAAATAAAGTTGCGCTTTCCGCACAAGATGATAAGCGATATGTTATACCTGGAAGCACAAAAACTCTTGCATGGGGGCATTACTCTATTCATAATTTATACGATAACACTGACCATAATACAGCTGAAGATAATTTAACGGTTCTTTTAAGATTAGCTAATGCGATTATTGAACAGGAAAATCATGATATCGACTTTGACTTAGATTTATTGTAAGTTTTTTGTTTTAATGTAAAAATTATTTGTAATTTCAATTTACAAAAATTGTTATTTTTATATCATCATCCATTTTTGTTTGTATAAAGATATATGAAATAACTGTATTTAGGTAATGTCTGATATTAATCAAATATATGATTTATTTTTTAAAATTTTATTTAGTTTTATTTCATATTCTATTACACATATCCCATTAGATATAGTAATGACATATTTCCTATTTTTGAAACATATTGTACAACATACAATGTGGAGTAAATAAGGAGCTGCTGTCTTTGCAAGTTGAATGAACTACTGACTTTGCTGCTATTTAATACTGTCAGTACAATGAATTGCTGACAAAGTTGAATAATCTAGGGGATGTGTAAGTACAATACAGTGCTAACTTTGCAAGTACAATAAACAGTTAACTTTGCAAGTTAGGTAATAGATGACTTGTCAGTACAACGAACTGCTGACATAAGTTGAATAAAAATATCTGATGTGCAAGTAAAATAAACTGCTAACTTTGCAAGTTGAATGAACTGCTGACATAAGTTGAATAAAGTATCTGTTATGTAAGTAAAATAAACTGTAAACTTTGCAAGTTGAATGAACTGCTGACATAAGTTGAATAAAATATCTGATATGTAAGTAAAATAAACTGTTAACTTTGCAAGTTGAATGAACTGCTGACTTCACAAATGTGGTGAAACGGGTGTGGGGTATTTCACGTGTATCTGAAGTAAAGTGGGAGGTATGATCTTTCATTATAAAACATGAACATTAATTGAAGTGATTAGTTGACCGTATCATCATATCCGAAAAAAGAAAAAAATAGTAACGAAAGATGTGGATGTGTTACGTTAAGGAAGTTGAGATTACTGATTTGGAAAGTGGTGTCAGACATTTAAGCCAAAAGTTCTCAAATCTTCAGTTTGATGCAGAACATGAGGCAGTATATGGGATGGGAAGATTTTACTCCGAGGATGAATGTAACGAACTAGCGAAGACATACGAAGTGGGTCACGGAGTTTGTCAGAAGTTTTTAAAAGAAAGAATATGCGAGAAGTGCCCTTGTCCAGGAGCTGGTGAAATTGGGTTTACATCAATTTCTACAAGTAATAAAACAGTATTTGAAGCCGGATCTTGCAAACATGGTAAATCTTCAAGACAAGGATAATTGAATTAATTAGATAATATTTAAAAGTTGTATTCAATGTAATATTTTTTATTATCTTCAAGTATTAAAATAAAAAACAAAAAAATCCATTTTAGTATTATTTATTAACACAGAAATAAAAATTTTCATACAAATAATAGACATTAGAAAGTGCACACATGCATTTATTATTTGAGTGATAAAAACATTTTGGGGTAGACTTTCTTAAAGTTGGTTGTTCATCTAGTTCTAAAACAGGTTGGGCGATAAATTGTCTCATGTAGTCTGCCTTTTCATGTCCTTTTACATAAACACAATCAACCCCCGAAGTCAAATTTTGAATAATTTTGCTGAATAAGTGCAGTGGTGTAAATCCATCACCCCATTTAATACCATGGTGATTTTTTGTTAACCAGTGAACTTGTTTTTGTAATTCCGGTGAAAGCATCTCAAATGGATAAGGTGGTTTAAAGATATAGTGACACGTTTTCATTCCATCATATCCTGCTAGCTCCTTAACAATAAATTTATTGTTTTCTGTTTTAAATCCTTGAATATCCACAAGCACCATCATATTTTTTAAATTTTGTAGTTTTTTCAAAACTTTTTTCTTTATGCAATATAATTCCACTATTTTTTTAAAAGTCTCAGTTTCTTTGTGTTCTTTCAACAGTCGTGCATATTCTGATCTCATTAGCATACTAACTTGCTTCGCACTATTTTTTGTTTATGCCAGTAAAGAAAAAAGATGTAATGCGCAGTTCAATGTTGATGTACAATTTTAGTTAAAGGATTATAAGTGAAATGTTTTTCATGTAATATAAGACAATATGCAGTAATATCCGAAGTAGTGGGAGTATCTGTCTCAAACTCTATTCTCATGACCACTGACCCCGTTTGTATAGCTTCTTTTTGGCGGGAACAATCAATATACGTTATTGCTGCATAGTCTTTAAATTCTTTTGTATTAAGAATAGGCTGATTTATTTTATGAGGGTAATAGGATTCTTGAAAAATTGCAAACATATCATAAAGTGTTGCATATTTATTGCTTTTAAAATCTCACGATCATTATATGGATATCTTTCGGAATTCAAGAAAACCCTTATGTTTCTTAGTCCACAGTCATCGAATTTACTCATATCAGATGTAATTTTTCCTTTCCTGTCTTTCTGAAACGCTATTATGACATGCCTAGGAGTTTCTACCTTAGTAGACGTCTTGACAGGCCACGTATGTCTGCTTGAGGGAGGCAGAGATGGATATTCAATTAATTCCCAGCTTCTAAATTTTATAGGGAAATCTATATTTCGACTTATCAGCTTATTCAATCTAAGTTGTTCTGACATATTAACAGTGACATGTGGCACCCTCCAAAATAGTTTACTAATAGTAATTTTTGGTTTTTCAGTATCATCATCACTTGTAATGCTATCTAGATCATTACTGTTACGTATTAATACTAATTCTTGTCTCATATTAATGATAATCCTTCGGAAATCTTCAAAAAATCCAACTAGTAATTTTAATGGAATGCAAACATTGAAATTTCCATTTGTATCAGCTATAATTTTGTCACCTTTTTTATTTTTTGGAAACCATCCAGCATTTTGCATGGAAATACTTTCATTTTTATTGTATGATATATAATTTTTTAAGGTTGAAACTAATCCAACATTTCTCACTGCGTCTATAACAATTCCATTCATTTCATATCTAATTTCGCGAAACAAAAAAGCAATACCATTATTAATAAACTCCAATTTCTTAGCTTCAGCTCCATCCTCTTTCATTAGTTTTCCTTCAATGTATAAATAACTATTGCACGGTGCAGTATAAGCATCTAAATCTTGGATGGGAATTCTTATTTCATCATTGTAATCCAAAGTTCCGGATATATTAGGTTGATATGTATGGAACTGATACTCTGAAATGGAGTTGTCGCTAAAGGGCAGATCAGTAACATTCAGTAACTCCATTATACTAAAACTTCCAGTCCAAGTGATTCTAAATACTGACGGTTTTTCAATGTTAATCGTTCAATATTCTTTTTAGAACTGTTGGTTTCCTTCTTCCTCGCTCTTTTATAGTATGGCTGATGTCTATAAATGGATGACGTTGAATTAAATATCAGCACCATTTTTATTATTTGACTGATTTTCTAAGATGAAGTCTAACAGTTAAAGTTTCTTTTTGAAAATTAACAAGATGCCCTTCTTGGTCGACTATTTTGACAGTGATGTTGCTGATAGTTTTAACACTGACTGGGAAATAAATAATGTTTAAAGGTGATTCCACTATTTTATACCCAACAGGCACTGTTGAAAAGAACTGATGAATAATATGTACAGGTTGTCCATTAAAAAAAGAACCTACTGCAATGTTGCAATCGACGCAGATAGTATTCACCTTAGATATTTTTACAGTTTCATCGGAAGTATTATTATCATTAACTTCTAACTCTCTTTTCTCAAAACCTAATACAGGACCTATCGAGTCCTTTACATTAAAATTAATTTTCCTATTTGTGCGTATAGTGACTTTGGAAGTATTAATGTCTGTGGTAATTCTGATAATTGCTTCATCATCTTCTTCACTTATTTTGTTTACGATGTATTTTATAATGTCATCAATTTCATAACAACCCTCGGGGACTTCAATTATATGTTCATTATTTTTCCCCCACTCAAATTTATTGTTGCTGTTGTCAATATTTGGAATAATATTATAAGTATCAAAATTTGTCAATCCAATTTCATAATCTACCTCATCATCTAAATATATTGGTGGATTGAAATTGTAATTTAATACAGAAGATTCTCCACTAAGAACAAAAGTAAATGACATATTTACACATTAACGGTTTATTATGAAATGAACCGATATATGCATGAGATTGTATCTTCCATTTTTTAAATCCCAATAAATGGGGTTAGGTTCACCTCCCTCCCATTGACCAATCCCGTTAGGGCGGGTGTGGCTTATTCCGTCACATTGGCCAATCTTGTTAAATTGGGTGCGGATTATCCCCTCCCATCGGCCAATCCCGTTAAAGTGGGTGCGGCCTATCCCCTCCCATCGTTCAATCACGTTAAAGTGGGTGCGGCTTATCCCCTCCCATTGACCAATCCTGTTAAGGTGGGCGTGGCTTATCCCCTCCCATCGACCAATCCCGTTTAGGGAGGGGTGAGGAGTGGGGGGTACACAGGGAGGCATGGAGGGGGGTACATGCCGTTTCTCATTCTTTACCTACTGATATATGAATAAAGTTCCTTATAAGTTATACAGAAAAATATATTTCTTTAGAAAATTACCGAAGTTGACACCAAGTTTTATTTTTAAGTTGGATACCTTATTTAGAGAGCCTAGTAGTTTTATATTTTGAATGAAATTTTTTTTGTAAAAAATGGTTATATTTAAAATATAAAACTATCTAACTTTCTAAAAATTTTCAGAGGTATTCTACTTAAAAATAAAAGTTGATGTCTCCTCCAGTTATTTCCTAAA
Source organism: Rutpela maculata (assembly GCA_936432065.2). Lineage (NCBI taxonomy): Eukaryota > Metazoa > Arthropoda > Insecta > Coleoptera > Cerambycidae > Rutpela > Rutpela maculata. The sequence goes on along the minus strand of OW386286.2, from coordinate 135,387,835 downwards.
GAATATCAATTTTTCTGGACAATTCATGAGGAATTTATATTTATATATTTAACTCCAAAAATCCAGTTCTCTAGTATCAATATTTAAAAAGTGCTATAGGGTGTTAGTTTGAATATTATGGTAGGTATATAAAACAAATACATGCTACATCAAAAAGTATATAATGCAAGATATAGTTGTCTGATTTGTCAACATATATTAGCTTATGAAAGATTCTAGAGTTGAATGACAGTTTAAACTAAGTTAATTAGTATCAACAAAGTTTCAATTCCATCTTAATCTCTGCATATCCCAGTAGGTAAACCAGGCATTAGGCGTTGTCCTTGACGTTATCATCTACATGTTCTTTAGAAAGCAGCTATACGATATTTTTTCTTCTCCAATGATGTATACCCACCTACCTACCTTGCCTTGCATTCCTAGCAAAGCTCAAATTTCATTTAATTTATTTTATTAACTATTGATTTACGAGAGATTAATACTAGTGTCTTTTGTGTAACTATTCTATATTCAAGTTAACTAAGTATCTACAAGAAGTGTTAAGCATTTCTCGGGTCGTTTCTGATTGTACTCGTTCTTTGGTCAGCCTTCATCACTCTGACATTTGCTATTTAAATATCAGTTACACAACCTGTGAAAATAATTGAAATATTAGTCTATTTCATATACGGGGTGGTACACCATTTAAAACTCCCCAGGCTTGTAATTTTCTTATTTTTTAAGGCACATCAAATTGTAGATATTTTTAAAGCATTTAAAAAAATTTTTTTTTCAAAAATTGTTAAGAAAGAAATCTTAATTTCCTTGAATATTTTTTTACGTCACCCTGTGCATGAACTGCGTTAATGTTTTCTTTTAAAGGTTTTAATTAGCTTCAATTTATATTATTACGTCATATTCGAAATTCTTTTTGGTATTAGAGAAAGGAATTAAAAACAGTCCAAACTGATTTTTTTTTAAATTACTTTGAAAGGAATGTAAATAATAATTTTATGCTTTATCTGGAAAAGACATATCACAAACAATATTCAGCGTAATAAAACAGTAACAAAAAATAAAAAAAAAATATTTTTAAAAACTAACTTATATTAAAATGTACTAAGTAGGAAATTGCAAATTTTTTATTTCTTAAGTTTTTTTATTTTAATAACATAAATTGAAGCTAATTAAAACGTTTATAAGAAAACAATAACACAGTCCATGTACAGGGTGAGGTAAAAAATATTCAAAGAAATTAAGTTTCCTTTCTTAACCATTCAAAAAAAAAAAAAATTAATCACTGTATGGATATTTAAAGGCTTTAAATATGTCTACAAGTTGATGTGCCCAACATGGTCATCGCTTCGAAAATAAAAAAGTTACAAGTCTGGGGAGTTTTAAGTGGCGCACCCTGTACAATGTAGTAAATCTGGTTATATAGCTTGTATCCCTTTACTAAATTGTGAAGAAAACTAGATGCAAACTATTTTGATCAATTCGTTAAGTTATTAAACAATTTATGATAGCTTAAATAATAATGTATATATTTTAACAAAACTTTACGAAAACACGCTTCCAATGGAATGGAAAATTTGAGGTCGATCAGATAAGTTATATAAGTATACTGCTTTAAACATGAACCGATGTGCTCAAAGTGCTGTCATTCAATCCGAAAGTCTGCCTCAAAGTTGAGTTTACACTGTTAAACCCCAGCTATTTAAAATCAGATTTGTCTAATCTGCCAGAGATGGTGATTTGGGGACTATTGGAGTATTTCAACATAAGAGTATGCAGCATATAACTGCCAAAAAAAAGGGGAATGAAAATGCAACTAGGAGTGAATGACTTCACGCAGCTTCTATATTCTTGATTAATTTTAAAGCCTCAGAGATCTTAGAATATCCTGGTTTTTTGAATTTCGCTCTAAAATTAAGAGATTTTTTTACAAAATGTAATAAAAAAATATGCTAAATAAGCCCATTAAATCATCACACCAAATTTTAAGTGGAAATGTTTATAACAACGCCAAAAAAACAATAAGACAGTCGAAAATTGAACCGTTGACTGTTTAAGTGCATCAAGTCATAGAACAATTTGTTTTAGAATGTAGATTTTTCTCCTACTCTTCAGTGGTGTTAACAAAATTTTTTTAAATTGTTTAAAATCATTTTAAATTTTTTATAAAGAACGATTTTTCTCAGAATTAAACAATTAAAAATTATTAGAATGCTTCAAAAGATCACAAAAAAAGAAACAATTTTAAAAAAACGGGGTTTTCTACGCCAATTGGGAGCCGTGAAGCATGAAAAAAATGCATTTGTTAAATAATTGCCAAAAAATTGTTTTAAATAATTTTAAAATACCTACTTATTTATGCAACAAGTGTATAAAGCAGTACTTTTTTCATGCATAAGTTGTAGACGAGTGCATCAATCTTGTGAGAATCCCATGATAAAAGTAGTTTCTTTAACAGTCATATAAACAAATTGTTAATTAACGCCACTGAAAAGTAAACAATCAACGATTCAATTTTCGAACTTGTTATGGTTTCTTAAGCGTTTTTTGTATAAATATTAAATTATATTATACTATTACATTCACCGAGAGCCATTTGATATAAGAAAATGTGCGGGGACCTTTACCAAGATGATTTAATTCTACCAGAAGCATATTTTTAATAATGACAAATCTTAATTGTTTTAATTTATTGCAACGAAATTAACCATAAAGTTTCAACAATTCTAGTTTTCTTCGTAGTTTTATAATGATCAAATTAATTTTTTTAATGGCGATACAAGCAATATCATTAATCACAAGACAACAATAAAAGGGGCTGCGCTTTTGATCAGAACCATCTAATCCTGTTTTTTAACATGTTGAAACCGATTCTGATATTAAAAAAAAAAATTATCAGTTTTTGGTTACCACCCCTTTTATTCCCTAAAAGGGGGCAATGGTTTTGTCCTAAGGTTATGATCTAATTTTTCTGAAGTATTTTGACGTGCTTAAGCCAATTTTGGACAAAAGAAAAATTGCAGGAAAATATTAGCCTACTTATTTACACATACAAAACCTTGAAATATATGTACAATACAATAACGAACACAAAGTAGGTGCTATAAGATGTCGGTAAACAATAACCATACCTATGCATAGTACTTACTTCGCAAAAGCTTGTGATCTGGGTTTCCTTGAATTACAACTTCTTACGCTGGATTCAGTTGAACTTAATAATGTGGGAGCAGCACCAACATACAGCTTTTGTGTAACAAAATCCATGTAATGATATAATTGTCTGTCGAGAATAACGATTGCCCGTGAAATAATTCTAACCTATAAAAAGATTACGTTTCATTTAAATAAATATCTTTATAAAAACGGTACAACACAAACTTACTTTTGGGTCATTCACTGGAAAATGGTGCTGAACCTTCAATATAGGTATGTACACCAAATTCGCAAACAAGAGGGCATGTTTATGTTTGCACCTAACCTCTACACTAATAAAACGTCCAAACAAAATAATATTTAAAGAAGTCACAACGCTTTATGGTTCACAGTTCTGCATCAATGTTATTAAAAAACATCATCCACAGTTTTTCACAAAAATGATCAAAAAACACAAACGTTAGATTTTACATCATTTTACACTGGCGTGCTGCGTGAGGATGACACTGACGCGTTCCATAAGTTCGATGTCGTAAAATGAAGTAGGTAAACATTTTTAAGTAAAATTATGTAGCAAATATGTAAACTTGTGTATAAGTAATTAAGTTAATATGTTGACTTAAATATGATATTATTTTACGTATATGCCATGATACTAAGAAATAGAGATACGCTCTCACGCATACCTCCCCTTACTGCAGTTCCCGCTGTTACGTCACGTAAAAGTCAACTAGTTCAGTGGTCAATTTTTAGTTTAGATGTAAACTAAAATTACCTTAACCGAACTGTTTAGAAGCTTATCCTTCGCTAAAATAACAAATTACGACTCTTTTGGTTGTTCGAGACAAAAGATAGAGCCAAAAATATGAGAAAACTGAAAAATAATAGATACAATTATTTTTTCGTTTAACTCGCTCTAACTAAAAAACGGGACAACGAATTAATCTCAAATTTTTACCGTGTGATGAATCTATATTTGTCAACAAAACGTGTTAATATGAAGGTCAAGTGTTAATAAGTGTAGAAAATACGATTTTTTTTCAGAGGCTATGTCGATAAACTGTGAAAATTTACAGGTGGGAATATAACAAACGAGAAACTTTTTTGTCTTTCGAAATAGATACCAAGTATATCGAGGGCATATGAAGATAAAGGATGGAGCTAACTTTTTTATTTGAAACTTTTTTTTCTAGGATTAACAGTTTTCGAGAAAATTGCAATTAAGTATACGGAACCCCCTCGCGAACGGTACAGCGCAGAGAATGCGGTGTGAGAACTAATGTACGGTAGTGTTGTTTAATGAAATCGAATTCAGATTTTCTTGAGATGTTTCAGCAAATCAGTGGAGGTTATTAAATATTTGTAATAATTACCATGAGAGAACACATTGATATATCCCGCGCTATTGAATTAAGTCATACTGCGAAAACGCTATTTTGCAGATGCAAAATGTTTTTCATAATAAAAACATTAAAGAATCCGGCAATTTATCTCTAAATAACACAATAATATTTCTCATTCTTGACTGTCTATTTTCCTGAATAATGTTAGATAAATGCAATGTTTCATAATTAAACTAATTAAAGTAGTATATTATTTACTACTACTATTTATTGTGTTTAATTAAATGAATTAAAATTTGATATTAAATAAAAACAAAATAAATAGCTTACTTACACGTTGAAAAATCAACGGTGCAAAAGATCATATGTGCTTCCACCAATTATTTTGTATGTGTTTTCACAAACATTTAAACCCACACGGCCTTATGCGAAATTAAAAGTGCTGAAAAAAGCAGTCATAGAATTCTATGATATTAAAAAGTAAAATTGCCTGCTTTCTAGATCTGATATTACGGTTTTCGATGTATTTTTAGGTGTATTTTTAGGTAGATGGTCGCCGGCGCGGGCTCGATTTGAAGTTGACTAGAGGGTGACGCTATGCGCACAGTAGGTCGACAGCTGGTACTCGTACCGAGCGTATCTTATATTTCATAGTATCATGCGTATATGCTATGTAAAATTATGTAAAATATTTTATATAAAAATGTTCTATTAATCTTACCTCTCAGAGAGGTAAAGTTACATTAATGTTTACTGGGAGAGCCCACTCACACGACATTCTATCAACCAGGGGCATTTCATCATGCACGTTGGATGGCCAAAGCCACCCACTAAACAATGCATTATTACTTTAATAGAACCTCAATATTACAAAGTTACATGTAATGTTATGTAAAACAGATCATGAACAGTGTCGTAATGTTACTACAAAGTAATTTGTCATACTATTAAATGTTACTCTGTTACATTGTTAAAAAGGTAACATTGTGAAAATATTACTTAATGTTCATAACATATTGACATAATAATTTATCAATATAACTTGTCATATTACATACTTATTTAACGTGTTACATTACATACTTATTTATATCTCACCATGAATATCATTGCTGCAATGTATGTTTAATATTCGAATCATGCGCGGATCTAGAAATTTCAATAATTTTTTTCTCGTCTGTGGCGCATGGGACCCATACGAAAAATGGGAAATAACATCTCGAGAAGCACTTCTCTAACGACCCCTAAAAATTTTTTTCAAAATTCGGTTACCTCCCCAGGTCTAGGCACTCGATTAAAATTATTTTTTTTTTATTATATGCATTTTACTTTTCATAAAAATACAATTAAAGAAGTGGCTATAATACTATTGAATGAGGATAAATGCGTGTCGAATTGTTCCGTAGATGTTTGCACAATCTGGCTGCCGATGTCAAAAGAAGAACTTAGCAAACTCATTTTTATGAAAAGTAAAATGCATGACAAAAAAAAAAATAATTAAACAGGAGTCCCTAGACCTGGGGGGGGTAACCGAATTTTGAAAAAAATTTTCGCAAACTGCTTTTTCAAAATTTTTTAGGGGTCGTTACAGAAGTGCTTCTCGAGATGTTATTTCCCATATTTCGTATGGGTCCCATGTGCCACAGACGAGAAAAAAATTAATGAAATTTATAGACCCGCACTTGATTCGAATACTAGTAAGGCAATGTAGTATCAAGATAAATGTAAATATTAAGGCAACATTAATTTAGTTCTGAATTAATATTGACCCAAAGTAACAACCTTGGTTGAATACTATAGTTGTCCCAGTGCCAGTTAGTATTAGAGGATTACGGACAGAAATATTGTGTCAAATTATGTGTTTCTACTCATAGGAAATTGTAAGATGTACTGTACAAATGAGTGGGGGACACATTATTCGACAGGCTGTCCATAATCCTTCAGCACTAACTTGCATCAGTTGAGGCATCTATAGTATTTAATAAATAATCACCTAAACCTAAAATAAAAAGAAAACATTTAATCAGAAATATATTTTGTTAAAAATATACATAAAAATATACAATGTATAAAAATAAATAAAAATAAAAATGCAAATTCTCAACAAGTGTTATAAAAAAAATCCATATTATTCCTTGCCTCTCTCGCTGTTTCCTTTGTTTGGCGAAACGCAGCCATTCAGCTACCACATCTTCGAATTGTTTTGCTGTGGTGGCTGAGAAGGTAATTTTGACAGCCTCTGTTAAAAAATGGAATATATTAATATCTGATCGAGAATACAGTATAGAAGTATCGTAGTTACTGACATAACATAGTTAATCATTATCTTTATTATGGTACAAAAACACGAGACATAGGTCGAGTGTCTTTCAGTTATCGAGTTATATTATCAAAATGGCAACCAAGCTTAAGTGCAAATAAAAATGTATGCTATTCAAAATATAAACCTCGAATGGTGTTTGGTAATTTGTTAGTTTTTATATCCATTAGCAGAGAAAAACATTGGCTGTCGTGTACGTTGCTGATTTTGAGAAATATTCTCAATTTACTCCAAAAAATGTCAAAATAAGACAATCAGTCGGGAATTTTGCCCTGCAAAAAGTGAAGTAGTAATGATTTTGATATATGTTGTTTAAGTCGAGGCCATGATAAAAAATATAAGTTTTCAACCTTGGAGGTGGGGGGAAAATGTTGAAGACAAAGTTGAAGAGGACAAAATTTCCTACATTTTTTGTATATACATTTTTATTGTGTCTAATTTTTAAAGAGATACAGCGTTAGACAAATGAATTTAAGAAGAAAAATTTTTTTTATTATATAATGCATGTTTATAACAACATATTTTATAATATTTGTATTATTATAATAATACTTGTATTGAAACTAAAAAAAAATATTAAATTGACGGGATAGTATTACAGTGGCTTACATCATTCCTCGAAAATAGGAAACAAGAGTTATTAATTTTAATGATGGGTATTCAGAAAAATTGACAAAGAGTCCGTACTTGCTTTTATACTCTTTTTGTAATTTTTAGATAAGAATCCAACATTTTTTAAGGAAACTTCAAATTATAAAATTTTATGTTCCGACTATTGGCTACAAAATTTTAAATCCCTTACAAAATCCTTACACACATTTAATCCTTACACAATTGCTTAGAGATATTCAATATATCAAAAATGTAAGTAATTATTATCAAATCAAAAACACTGCTCTCTAAGCCTGTACTTATTAAAGGTAGGACCGTTCGCGCAACAATGAAGTTTGAGCATTTTTTAAAAAAAAAAATCGTTAAACTTCATTTTCCCGCTGTATCTCGTTACCTATTAGACTTACAATAAAAATGTATATACAAAAAATGTATGCAATTTTGTCCTCTTCAACTTTGTCTTGAACATTCTTCTCATAGGATCCAGCATTGCTAAATTATTTCGAAAAAACATTTTTTTTTTTTTCACTTCTTAATTATTAATAAGAAAGGTCAACCAATGAGAAATCAGCATTGTAAATTTCAGTCACTGTTTTTTTATGTGCTTTACAAACAAAGCTTCCTGCAAAGTGGTTGAAACAATAAAATAATATAGAAGCGTTTTTTTTCGCATTTTTGAAAATTCACCTCCTTTAAATGCAGCAGTACACAGGAGACTAAAGTTTGTTTTATTGTTTCTTACCGCTTTGCGAAACTTTTGATATATGGTACAGCGACAATAAAATCACTTAATTTTTAGTATATCATAAATTAATTAAAAAAATTAAATTACAAAAAAAAGCGCAGACACATAGATTTCAGCCAACTGCATTTATATCAATATCATATTGACAGGCAACGTTTAAAACAACTGGCTGATACAATAAAATCATATAGGAGCGTTTGTTTTTTTTGCACTTTTAAATAACTGTTAATTAAAAAATCAGCAACGCCGTAATGACTGAAATGGTTTTTCCGGCTTGTTATTATGAGATCTTTATACTTTTCGACTTCAGTCACACGATAAAATCATATAAAAAATTCTGCCACCAGCTCCCTAGCTATTACGTTGGTCGAGCAGCCAACTTAAAACAGGGACAATTGATTTACTTATCGGTGGCCTAATATCAAATTTTTATTTTTTTTTATCTCCGTGATTAGGACCACATATGCAACTCCGATGAGTAAAGCAATAAATAACTGACCTAAAATAAGCAGGTTGAAACAAGAATAATATTTTAATGTTATATGTTTATCAATAAAATGCAATTAGTGTGCTTCGACAAATAACACAGGTGTAAAAATACCACAAATTTAAGGTAACTAAATAAAATTTAAAGTTTATTTTTATTTTGTTGCTAAAAGTTTCCACGAATTTCTACATTACTGTAATTATCTACTTACCTTATTCTCGCTTTTATCACCCATTTCTGAAAATAAGGGCATTAAGGCGCAACACACTTACTCACAAGATATCGAAGATTTTAAGGTTATGTTCATACTATTTTAGACGAGAATAGGCGAGTTTTCATAGAAGTTCATGGTAGCTACATAGAATAAACGTTGCAAATAATGTTAATGTATGATCAAATGCATATTATTCATAATGTATGAAATTCATTCGTAACACATTTACAGTTATATATGTGAAATATTTTCGTGTAATATTACAAGTTACATTCTTGTAATATAATATGCTTATTTTAATGGCAATATTAAAGATATATTGATTATAATATGTGACATACATTTGTTAAATATAATTTTTTATATTACGGAAATATTTTCGAGCTAATATTAACTAAATGTTTCTTCAATATTTTGCAATTTAACATTTCTCAGCTATACCAAAGTTAGGTTATTTTAATATAAATATCATATTGCAAGAAAACATTAAATATGTTACTTCAGTTTAATATTGCGTAATATTACGGATATATATTTTGTTTAGTGGGCATTTACTGTCTAAAAATATTTTTTTTCCAAGATCAGTTCCAACTAACTAAAAAAGAAAAATAGGTATTGAAGATATATGTCTCTTTATTGTAAAGGTTTATGTAAAGGCCTGGTTTACAGCGTCATTTGCTAGTAAAGCACCGCTTCATGACTTAGACTTTTGTAAAGAACTCATTAATTATCAAAATATTGGCAAAGAAATATCTCAAGCCGCAAGTAGGAAAATAGTGAACCATTTGTGGTACCTTAATTCAGTAAATGTTGGCTTATCTTTCTTTGATGATGATATTTCAGTTACCACTAAAAGAGAAATGGTTAAAGCTTTGAATAGGAAAGCACCAAATCAAGAGGGTATTAAACGACTTATGATTAGTAACATTACTGACGTTGAAAACAAGGAAATTCAGGACTTCATATGCGAGAACACTAAACAGTTTTTTCAAAAATTAGGTTTGTCTATGGAATTTTTGGAAAATGATCCAACAACATGGAGGGAAAATGAAAGTTATACCCGATGTTTCAATATTGTAAACAAAATTAAAGTTGTAAATGATGCCGCTGAGAGAGGAATCAAACTTATTACTGACTATAATGACATTTTAACAAAAAATGAAGACCAAAAACAGTTTTTACTCCAAGTTGTAAATGGTTATAAATCACAGTTTCCAAATGTAAAAAAAGAAACCCTGTCGCATGCTTTGGCCTAGTGCAAAAAATATTGTTTCTATTACTAGATGTCTTGTAGATTTAGGATAATATTTGGTACTATGTATGAAAAAAACGTTTCATAATAAAATACACAAAGATAAAACGAGAGTTTTATTTCAAAAACTTCTAGTGATTTCAAGATGGTTGACCAGTTAAAATCAAGTGAAGATCTATCTGAGAAAAAGTGCAATAAAACATATAAATGTTGTAAAAATAAATCAGTTTCTGTAGTGGTGTGTATATACTGTGGAGGTGCATACCATAAAAGCTGTTTTGAGAGGATAAGTTGTGATATAATTGATGATACAAGAATAAACTGCTGCAAAAATAGTGACTCAATCCAAGAAAGTAGTACAAAAAGTAGTAGTAGTAGTAGTAGTAGATTTAGGATAATATTTGGTACTATGTATGAAAAAAATGTTTCATAATAAAATACACAAAGATAAAACGAGAGTTTTATTTCAAAAACTTCTAGTCTAGTTTTCTTAGACTACGAATTTACAGTAGTATGACACATGTCATAGTCACAACAGATAATGTCTTTGATATTTGTATGACTTGATTAGTCATTCTAAAGATAAATGTTGCTGATTAAAAAAAAAACTATGCATCAACCAAAGAATGTAAATAATTCCATTTACTTTTATTATTGCATAATAATGCATTCTGCGGCACCCCTTGCCTTCAATTTGCCTCAATAATATTTTGAGGGGACTGTTTTTTCTTCAAATGGAACCATTTGCAGGGGTGAGAAATAAAAAATTTCGATTTCGAAAAAGATGGGCCACCCTAAATATATATATATATATACATTAGGGTGGCCCATCTTTTTCGAAATCGAAATTTTTTATTTCTCACCCCTGCAAATGGTTCCATTTGAAGAAAAAACAGTCCCCTCAAAATATTATTGAGGCAAATTGAAGGCAAGGGGTGCCGCAGAATGCATTATTATGCAATAATAAAAGTAAATGGCATTATTTACATTTTTTGGTTGATGCATTGTTTTTTTTTTTTTTTAATCAGCAACATTTATCTTTAGAATGACTAATCAAGTCATACAAATATCAAAGACATTATCTGTTGTGACTATGACATGTGTCATACTACTGTAAATTCGTAGTCTAAGAAAACTAGACTAGAAGTTTTTGAAATAAAACTCTCGTTTTATCTTTGTGTATTTTATTATGAAACGTTTTTTTCATACATAGTACCAAATATTATCCTAAATCTACAAGACATATAGTAATAAAAACAATATTTTTTGCACTAGGCCAAAGCATGCGACAGGGTTTCTTTTTTTACATTTGGAAACTGTGATTTATAATCATTTACAACTTGGAGTAAAAACTGTTTTTCGTCTTCATTTTTTGTTAAAATGTCATTATAGTCAGTAATAAGTTTGATTCCTCTCTCAGCGGCATCATTTACAACTTTAATTTTGTTTACAATATTGAAACATCGGGTATAACTTTCATTTTCCCCCCATGCTGTTGGATCATTTTCCAAAAATTCCATAGACAAACCTAATTTTTGAAAAAACTGTTTAGTGTTCTCGCATATGAAGTCCTGAATTTCCTTGTTTTCAACGTCAGTAATGTTACTAATCATAAGTCGTTTAATACCCTCTTGATTTGGTGCTTTCCTATTCAAAGCTTTAACCATTTATCTTTTAGTGGTAACTGAAATATCGTCATCAAAGAAAGATAAGCCAACATTTACTGAATTAAGGTACCACAAATGGTTCACTATTTTCCTACTTGCGGCTTGAGATATTTCTTTGTCAATATTTTGATAATTAATGAGTTCTTTACAAAAGTCTAAGTCATGAAGCGGTGCTTTACTAGCAAATGACGCTGTAAACCAGGCCTTTACATAAACCTTTACAATATAGAGACATATATCTTCAATACCTATTTTTTCTTTTTTAGTTAGTTGGAACTGATCTTGGAAAAAAAATATTTTTAGACAGTAAATGGCTTTGGCCATCCAACGTGCATAATGAAATGCCCCTGGTTGATAGAATGTCGTGTCAGTGGGCTCTTCTTCAACAAAAAGTTTAGAAAGCATTAAAAATTCTTTATAATCATCACGAGGCTGTTGCAAAGTTAAAGCTGCATTTAGAAACTTTACAATTTCGGCTTTAACTGGTTGTAAAATGTGTTTAATTTTTGATACCTGAAATCCAGTTTTTAGTTTATTTTGATCTATTTTAGGCCAAAATTCCCTAAAACGTTTAAATAGTGGCACATTTGGATCAGATGAGGAAGGCATTTTTGTGTCAAACACATTTCTCAAAACCACTTCAAAAATATGATGTCTACAAGGAAAATATAGAATATCTCTTTCTAATTTTTGTTGCAATAGTGTGGCTGCCCCATTTATATAACCCATATTTGATGCTGTTGTATCACAACAGAAAGCTATTACCTTTTCGTCCAAATTCCATTCACAAAGCACATCATAAACTGCTTCAGTCTGTTCTCTTCCAGTTGAATTGGGCAAAGCTGGTACTCCAAGTAGTTGTTCAATATCTCCACTAGTAACTAAGATAGCAAGTCTATCGATATTTCCCATTCCAGTGAGAGAAGGTAAAAGTTTTCCATCCCAATGGATGACTGGGGCCGGCAATTCAGAATTACCGAAGGCAGTTTTTAATATTTCAGCTCTTTCTTCGCGGATGCGTTGTCTAGAGCGCTGATGTGTGGTTCTGCTGATGGACAAAGATGTCATGTCCTAGTGCTTCTGCTACTGCCGTCAAAATATGGACTCCATACCTGTCGCTTATTTTGCAAGCATCAAATGAAGCGGCTATTTTTGGTGTGCTGATGTTATATGTTCCATACAATCTCCTCTTTTTTGGCTGTGACGGGCCAGGCTGGTCTTGTAACAACTCTTCTTGGGCTTCGATTATTTCATCTTCATTTTCGTTGGAGTCGGCTGAATTACTACTTGATGATGGACAGGGGACTGTTTCCTCTAATCTAGCTTTTTCTTGTTGACTTCGTTGCATTCGTTCGGATAATTTCTGTAATTTCTCCTCAGCTGATTTTTCTTGAGAAGCAAGTTGGTAATCAATACCATGCATAAATCCAGGACGTCCCTTTTTCCTTTGGTTAATTAAAAACTGCTTATCTTCATCTATTTTCATCAACTCCAATGCATTTGCATGAGATATGTCAAAAAGATCGTCCAATTTTTCAACGAAATTTTTTTCTTTACCTCCCGCACTGGCCCTTTTAGCCGATTTTTGTAAATTCCTCCACTCTGCATAAAGTTTATCTAGTTGTTTAACACAATGAAAATCCTGACGTGTCGAAATGCGAGCTTTATCCCAAAAAACTGACACCTCTTTTATTGTTAATTTAGCACTTTCATGTACACTTAGCTTCACTTCACGAATGTTATAAAAGAGCACTTGTAATACTTGTCTATTAGACGGCAATTTATTGCCAATGATTTGTGACGAATAGTGTCCAACTAAGTAAATGAAAGTATCCTTTCGTAAGGATCTAACATCGTTAAATGTTTTTCAAAAAGGAACGTATGCTAGAACTTATAATGTCACCACTGTAAAACACAATTGCAAACTGATATAAAAATCTACCGTAGGTGCATTATATTTCCAAACTTCCAAAACAAATCTAACATCGTTAAATGATCTAACATCGTTAAATGTTTTTTCAAAAAGGAACGTATGCTAGAACTTATAATGTCACCACTGTAAAACACAATTGCAAACTGACATAAAAATCTACCGTAGGTGCATTATATTTCCAAACTTCCAAAACAAATAATTTCTAGGAAATAATTACACCAATAAAACATTATGAGAAAAGAGGTAGATATTTGTATTTTAAGTAAAATTTAAGTGTATTACCGTAATAAAATCTTATCTACAAATTTCTACCTGAATGCGGCACGGGTTACCGTAATAAAATCTTATCTACAAATTTCTACCTGAATGCGGCACGGGTTACCGTTCACCGAATTATCTGAAACTTTGACATAAATTATTCCTAGTATAATAGTATATTTTCGTGGGGTGAGACTTAAAAAATACGCAAAAAAATTCACCCCCTATAGAGATGGGCCACCCTAATATACATATATCAAAGTCTCATTTTTATTTAATTATAGAAAATGTTGATAAAGAAATAATATCAACACTATAACATTTTTATGCTTATCCGCTGGATATCTAAAAATTGATATCCATTAGTTGTCCATTTTGGAGCATTTTAGTACAAATGTAATTTTTGTAATCTCATTTTTCAGATTATATTGTGTGTATGCGCATGCGTCGTCTCTGTCATGTTGTCATGTGTCAAAAAATAATGATGTCATCTTTGTGGTTTGTTTTGAGCTGTATTTATGGTGTGTAATAAATTTTCTTTTAATACATTAATATAGCAGAATAGTAGAAATAAAATATAATAATAGTGGTGCTACAGTGGACTATTCAGATGTGAGTATAATATAATATGTAATTTTGTATCATTCTGAATAGTAAATTTTGTTCATTTTTCTTTATCTCTGTAAAAGCGGTGAATAAATAACTATGAGTTATTTTATTTTTTAGATAAATACTCTGAATCGAGAAAGAAAACAATAATTGCTGAATATACCAGTGACTGAAATAATGATGAAGAAGTCAAAATCAGAAAACTGAGACACAAAAAAGGACATTCTTCATGTGACATATCATTAGTGACTCTGAGGAAGAAATCCAAAGAATTTCAGAGCTTCCTAAGCGAACAAAATTTTTCAGCCAGATAATGAATCAATAAGTTGTAAAACAAGACATTTTTACACAAATCGGTGACCGAGATGGATGATAAGTTTAACTTTATTTTCCCCGAATAATGAGGCATTTCACGCAAAAGCATTAGTTGCTCTAGTATAACAAAAACCGCTGCCCAAGGAATCACTACTTCCACATCCAGATTATTTATCCAAGTCACTCACAACGAAAAAACTGTGTATGTGGAAATAATTGTTTATGGAACTTTAATAATATAATATTTGGAATCCTCTACCCCAAAAACCCATAAAACGATACCCCACATCGGTAGTGGGGTGGGGGTGGTGATAGGGGGGTGGTAATGGGTAGTGGGGGTGGATGAAGTAAAAAAATATTTTGAGGTTTCTGGTTCTTGTACATACACTAAATCACATTTTTTTTCATCCCCTTTAATTAGGGGGTGGGAGTGGTAATGGGGTGGCTAATGCCAAACATTTTTTTGAGACCTTAGCTTCTCTTGTATATACCAAATACCAATTTTATGGACCCCTACCTGCTTGATTTACCCATTTACCCCAAATTTACCCCAATTTACCCCCCAACCCTTCGTCGGAACAACATGAAAATATAATCTAGTTCCAGATCTCGTTAAAGTACATACGTGTACCAAATTTCAAGTCAATATCTTAAACGGTTCCAGAGTAAACGTGCGCACAAAAAAAAGTTACAGACAGACAAACCGACAGACAGACAGAAATGTTTTTTTCGCTCAAACTTAAAATCTCGACGTTTTCTGACATTTTAAGCCTATTTGAACAATAAAATTTTTTTTAAATTTTTTTGTCGTTACTATACTTCCACTGGATGTGGAAGTAAAATTAGTTGAATAATATTGACAAGTTAAGTTAACGCATAACTATAATAAATTTTGGTATGCACAAAAATACTGATATACACTATCGGAAAATGTTCGCTTTGGTGCGGGCAATAAGAGCAAGCGAGAACGAAGGGGCTTTGTTACACATTGCTTCTGCTAGAGTACTGGTAGACGCCTTTATTGTTGGCGGCCGGTTAAGTCGTTGAAACTATGCAATCCCAAAAGTAAAAATTTCCGATACCTACTGTATTTAAACATTTTATGTATGTATCTGTGACAGCAAAAGTAATCACTCGATAAACAAGATAAATATGTTTTCTGATGTCACATACAGTACTTTTGGGTAGGTAGCAGTACATAATATTTCATAAACTAATAAAATTAAGAGTACATATGTTCAGCTCTTCCAGAGAACCCATAACGATTTGACAGTTGAGCCATTATTTTTGCTGGCAGTATATTAATCATTGCAAATTATTTGAATATCAGACACAAAATAAGAACACACTTTATATTATAATTTATATTTCAGGAACTGCCAAGAGGAGCAATTTCAGGACGGACAAGAAGGACGTGGAAGAAGATGAAAAAAATATTATCAGCGTCGTACTAAAGAAAGAAGTGTATTTGAAAACAAGAAACATAGCAAAAATAACGATGACCAGTTTGATTAAATTGTTGAACAATATTAATATGCATTAAGAAGTATTCTAAAATGATACCTATTAGTTTTGTACCTAGTACCTATTAATTTTGTACTAAACTGTACAATTAAACATGATTATATAATTTCTTGCTAAAACTTGTAATATTTGCTAGGTTATGAGAGTAGTTCAGATTTTGATATACGGACAAGTTAATATGCAGGTAAGAAATATCACTTAGGTTCAGTTTGGCCTCAGTAGAAGCCACGAAGGAACTATTTAGGGTGTAACTTTGAGTCATGAGAAAGTGCTATCGATTTACTCGGATATCTAATAGCAATAGATGTCTTTTACAATTATTTTTTATTTATTTACTTCTATCATATGATTAGAAAATATTATTTAGGTATTAAGTAAATCACAACTTACACACTTTTTTTAATTTAAAATGAAATTACCTACTTTTTGTATATTGTTGCATCAATCTGGTCACGCTAATGTACTATAGTTAAGTAAACACTTTAAAACACTCATTACAGAAGAACCAATCAAAACAACTACTGGTTTAGCTAATACTGACAAAGTATTGAATTACTGGATAGGATTTCTAGCATTTTAAAGCAACAAAAAATAGAAAACACTTAAATCGTTAACTTAATTTAAATAAATGACTTATGCTAGGAATCCTATTATGTAATTCAATACTTCTTCAGTATTACCTAGAAAAATAATTGTTTTGATTGGTTATCCACTAACGAGTGTTTTAAAGTGTTTACCTAACTAGTATCTAAGCATGACCAGAAATTGAGGCACCAATATAGAGAAAGTAGGCAATTTCATATTAAATAAAAAGTTTGTAAGTTGTGATCCAGTAGCGGCTGGTGAAATTTTAATAATTTTTTTCTCGTCTGTGGTACATGGGACCCACACGAAATATGGGAAATAACATTTAGAGAAGCGCTTCTCTAACGACCCCTAAAAAATTTTGAAAAAGCAGTTTGCGAAAAAAATTTTCAAAATTCGGTTGCTCCCCCTGGTCTAGGAGCTTCTGTTTAAAATTATTTTTTTTGTCATATACATTTGACTTTTCATAAAAATACAACAATAGGTTTTGGAGTCGTTAGAGAAGCGCTTCTCTAGATGTTATTTCCCATATTTCGTATGGGTCCCATGCTCCACAGACGAGAAAAAAATTATTGAAATTTCACCAGCCGCCACTTGTGATCTGCTTAATACCTAAATAATATTTTCTAATCAATGGATGTCCTATGGACGTCCGCAACGGACACAATTGCCCACACAGGACTTCCATTGGATAGCTAAAGCGGGACGCCATATGGATGTCCAAAAAAGTGGCCACCCTACAGTCGAATGGACATCCACTGGATATCATCACTACTTAATCTGGATAGTTATTGGACGTACAAGATATCCGGACAAGCATGTCCATTGGACACACAATGGACATGTGTGTGTTATTAGGGGAATGCCTGGAAAATTGTATTTTTTTTCTACAAGTATCAAATCTTTCTAGATGGTCAATTATTTATCTAAAGAGTTTACAATAGGCCATATGGCGGTTTTCGGAGTCGCTAATTACAAATTAGATGTGAAAACTGAAAAATTCTTCGAGGAAAACCCAGCCATTTCCTTTTATAATAATAAGAGCAAGCGAGAACGAAGGGGCTTTGTTACACATTGCTTCTGCTAGAGTACTGGTAGACGCCTTTATTGTTGGCGGCCGGTTAAGTCGTTGAAACTATGCAATCCCAAAAGTAAAAATTTCCGATACCTACTGTATTTAAACATTTTATGTATGTATCTGTGACAGCAAAAGTAATCACTCGATAAACAAGATAAATATGTTTTCTGATGTCACATACAGTACTTTTGGGTAGGTAGCAGTACATAATATTTCATAAACTAATAAAATTAAGAGTACATATGTTCAGCTCTTCCAGAGAACCCATAACGATTTGACAGTTGAGCCATTATTTTTGCTGGCAGTATATTAATCATTGCAAATTATTTGAATATCAGACACAAAATAAGAACACACTTTATATTATAATTTATATTTCAGGAACTGCCAAGAGGAGCAATTTCAGGACGGACAAGAAGGACGTGGAAGAAGATGAAAAAAATATTATCTGCGTCGTACTAAAGAAAGAAGTGTATTTGAAAACAAGAAACATAGCAAAAAAAACGGTGACCAGTTTGATTAAATTGTTGAACAATATTAATATGCATTAAGAAGTATTCTAAAATGATACCTATTAGTTTTGTACCTAGTACCTATTAATTTTGTACTAAACTGTACAATTAAACATGATTATATAATTTCTTGCTAAAACTTGTAATATTTGCTAGGTTATGAGAGTAGTTCAGATTTTGATATACGGACAAGTTAATATGCAGGTAAGAAATATCACTTAGGTTCAGTTTGGCCTCAGTAGAAGCCACGAAGGAACTATTTAGGGTGTAACTTTGAGTCATGAGAAAGTGCTATCGATTTACTCGGATATCTAATAGCAATATATGTCTTTTACAATTATTTTTTATTTATTTACTTCTATCATATGATTAGAAAATATTATTTAGGTATTAAGTAAATCACAACTTACACACTTTTTTTAATTTAAAATGAAATTACCTACTTTTTGTATATTGGTGCATCAATCTGGTCACGCTAATGTACTATAGTTAAGTAAACACTTTAAAACACTCATTACAGAAGAACCAATCAAAACAACTACTGGTTTAGCTAATACTGACAAAGTATTGAATTACTGGATAGGATTTCTAGCATTTTAAAGCAACAAAAAATAGAAAACACTTAAATCGTTAACTTAATTTAAATAAATGACTTATGCTAGGAATCCTATTATGTAATTCAATACTTCTTCAGTATTACCTAGAAAAATAATTGTTTTGATTGGTTATCCACTAACGAGTGTTTTAAAGTGTTTACCTAACTAGTATCTAAGCATGACCAGAAATTGAGGCACCAATATAGAGAAAGTAGGCAATTTCATATTAAATAAAAAGTTTGTAAGTTGTGATCCAGTAGCGGCTGGTGAAATTTTAATAATTTTTTTCTCGTCTGTGGTACATGGGACCCACACGAAATATGGGAAATAACATTTAGAGAAGCGCTTCTCTAACGACCCCTAAAAAATTTTGAAAAAGCAGTTTGCGAAAAAAATTTTCAAAATTCGGTTGCTCCCCCTGGTCTAGGAGCTTCTGTTTAAAATTATTTTTTTTGTCATATACATTTGACTTTTCATAAAAATACAACAATAGGTTTTGGAGTCGTTAGAGAAGCGCTTCTCTAGATGTTATTTCCCATATTTCGTATGGGTCCCATGCTCCACAGACGAGAAAAAAATTATTGAAATTTCACCAGCCGCCACTTGTGATCTGCTTAATACCTAAATAATATTTTCTAATCAATGGATGTCCTATGGACGTCCGCAACGGACACAATTGCCCACACAGGACTTCCATTGGATAGCTAAAGCGGGACGCCATATGGATGTCCAAAAAAGTGGCCACCCTACAGTCGAATGGACATCCACTGGATATCATCACTACTTAATCTGGATAGTTATTGGACGTACAAGATATCCGGACAAGCATGTCCATTGGACACACAATGGACATGTGTGTGTTATTAGGGGAATGCCTGGAAAATTGTATTTTTTTTCTACAAGTATCAAATCTTTCTAGATGGTCAATTATTTATCTAAAGAGTTTACAATAGGCCATATGGCGGTTTTCGGAGTCGCTAATTACAAATTAGATGTGAAAACTGAAAAATTCTTCGAGGAAAACCCAGCCATTTCCTTTTTTTTTAACTTCAGTTTAAAGAATCGTGTAATATGTACAACAAGGAGTTATTTGAGGTTGCTGATTCTGTATTTTTTGTGAAAATTGGAAAATTTTGTTAGGAAAATCAGCTTCGATGAAAATCTTAGTGTAGGAGAAGTTTCGAAAATTCCAGTTTTAACTTAATAGCTTGAAATTCCTCTTCAGGAGATTTTTGGGTCGCTGATTACGAATTTGTTATGAAATATGAAAAATTTGAAAATCAGCTTCGATGAAAATCTTAGTGTAGGAGAACTTTCGAAAATTCCAGTTTTAACTTAATAGCTTGAAATTCCTATTCAGGAGATTTTTGGGTCGCTGATTACGAATTTGTTATGGAATATGAAAAATTTGGCGAAGAAAATTCAATGTGGCGGATTTTCCAGTTTTTAAATATAAGTTTACAGAATTGTGTAATACATATAAAGGAGTTTCCAAAGTTGCTGATTCTGATTTTTTAGTCAATATTGGAAAATTGAGTGAAAAATACACAAAGGATTTTTTTTTCTGTAATATCGCTACTGTGTTCCTGTTAGCCCTGTCAATGAACGTTCTATAAGGGAAATGCCGAGATCACAATTTTTGACTTGAAGGTTGCGTTTGGTCTATTTAAGAGGTAATCATACCAAAAGTCCCCGAACGTAGGAGGTGGGGGGGGGGCACAGGGGGGCACGAAGAAGGTCCCGGTTGTTGGTTTTTCGCTCATATCTCGAAAACGGTTAGCCCGGAATAATTTGTAGCTGTATAAAAATTCATAAAAACTTTTTAAATGTGTTCTAAATAAGTTTAAGTTTAAAGTCTACCGATTGGTATTGTACGCTAAATCTCTATTTGTTTTAACAAAAAACTGCAAAATTAGTTGTTAAATGAAATATCTCGAAAATTAATCGACGAGAAATCATGAAAATCAGGTACTAGAGGGTTTTGGGCATGCTGATTACGAATTTGATATCATATGTGCAAAATTCAAAATGGCGGATACAAAATGGCCGACCGAAACGTATTAAGAATGCGAAATTCGCCATAAAAATGAGTATTAATGAGTTTTTACGGGTTTTCGGGTATGCTGATGATGAATCTGATGTCAAATTCATAAAAATTGCGTAGTTAAATGTAAAATGTTTAATATAAATAAATACAATTTACTATGAAAATACTTTTATTATAAACTACAATGAAAGTATTTTAACTATAATATATGATACATACGGTTTTTCAATCAAGAATGTAATAAAAAAGACTTCATTTATGAAAATATAGCGATTGTCCGATAATTGATTTTTAAATACAAACACATTGAACGAAAAGGGCAGATAAAACTTTTTAGCATTCTGAATCTTCTGATTGTACTTGCTCCAGTTCGTCGCTTTCTTCGTGTAAGTCGTCGATATTTTGGCAGGGAGAACAATTTGTGCAACTGTTGCCACTACATGCGGAGCATGCCATAGTGCAAAAAAGACCAGATTTTCTACACCCACATGCTGATCCGCAACCTTTCTTGCAGCTACAGAACGTCTGATGCAGGTCGTTGACTCATTGGTATAGATAATAAATTACCATTGTAGGATGATAATTAATAAAACACTAATTACACCCAAACATACTTTAATTAATTAGTGTAATGAACACAAGAAAACAGAGGTAAAATTAGTAAAGAATCTCAAGCACGGATATCATTGTCCCGCGCGTCATACTTCTTCCGCCGTTGACAGCTGATCGGTTACGCGCACACTGTGCAAGCGTTAAGCCCGCTTCACATAGGAGAATTAAATAAGGGGCCGCTACACACTCCCCCTTTGGATCACACTACCGTCCCGGATGTGATACAAAACGAAGAAAGAGGGTCAAACGTCCACGACACTTTTGGCGCGGCGCACTCGCGAAGAACGGCGCGGCACGTCACTGTTGCACTGCGGGCGAGGAGGTACCGGGAAAGGCCTGGAGCGTTGACTAGGCGTAGAAGAGGTCCTGGAACCTGGATCCGGAGGTGGGCCTGGAATAGGCGTTGCTGAAGCAGGTTGCTGGGGCAACTGACGTTGAGGGCGTCCTCTACGACGTATGGGGTGAACTGGAACCGGACTCCCGGACCGTGTCCTGGATAGGCGGCACATATTTGGTCAATGCCGAGGTACTGTGGGATTTGTTGGATCCTTTATTTCGTAGGAGGTAGGGCTCACAATTCTAGAGACCTGGTAGGGGCCATCTCTACGTGGTACAAACTTGGAAGTGATGCCAGCTTTGGCTTTGCTTAGCACATGAGTATTAACAAGTACGAGGTCTGATACTTTGTAGGTTACATCACGGCGTTTGCTGTCAGCATTTCTTTTTCGGCTGTCTTGTTGGCGTTCGTGAGTCTCTCGGGCTTGGCTGAGAGTGTTCGCCATGGTACGCAGATAAGGAGTAATCTGAGGTACAAAATTGTCGCTTTCGATGATGGCTCTGAAGTCTCTTCGCGTATCATCAGGGGTGCGTAACTCTCTACCGAAAGTTAGGTAGGCTGGAGTGAATCCTGTAGATTGGCACACGGATGTGTTCATGGCAAATCGCACCGAGGAAATTTTGTCCTTCCAGCTGGTGTGGTCATCTGCCGTGAGGATGGCAAGTTGCGTTTTCTGATCTCGGTTCTTACGTTCCACCGGATTGGCGGCAGGATGGTAAGCAGGGATAAGACTTTTGGTGAACCCCAGAGCTTGGGCTACATGCTGCATGACTCCGCTAACAAATTGGCTTCCATTATCGCTGATAACTTTTCGGGGAGTTCCGTAACGAAGTATGATTTCATCAATTAGGCATTTGGCACAGGCTTTGGCTGTGGCTGCCTTAAGTGGAAACATTTCTGTCCAACGAGTAGATGTATCTTCGATGATAAAAATCCATCGCTCTCCAGTAGGAGTCTCTGGAAGAGGTCCAAAAAGGTCAATTGCAATGACTTCAAATCTTTGTGCTTGCACGGGGGTCTGAAGAAAGCCAGATGGCTTCATGTTAGAAGATTTATACCGTTGGCAGTCTATACACTGAGAAACATGTGCGGTAACGTCTATTCGCATGCCTGTCCAATAATAACGGGGAATGATTCTTTGTAGGGTGCGTTCCACACCATAGTGACCAGCAAGTGGAGAATCGTGAGTTTCTTTGAGTATATTTTGAATCTGACTCTTTGGCACGACTTGCTGCGCTTCTTCTCCATCATGATCTGGGGAGTAACGGTATAAAATGCCGTTCATCATCAGGTAACCGCGGTCACTCCATCTGTGAGTGTCTACCGGGTTAGGGTCTGGAGACTCAAAAAAGTTAATTATCCGAGCTATGTCTGGGTCGGTTAGTTGTTCCTCTCTCACAGCTCTAGCATCATCAACGGGAAGGTTGATGGTAACGAAGCAGACATCGCATGTTTCGGCTTGGCTGCTGTCATGGCAGATAGGGCGCGGCAATGTGTCAGCTAGAACGTTCTGACGTGCAGGAACATATTCTATGTTCAGGTTTCTCTGCGCAGGCGTCAGTAAACAATTTGCGTATTCGATTGGTTTCTTGTCTGCTCCCCCCCCCCCCCCCCTGGAGTAAAGCTGTTTCGCATTCTTCGATGATTTCATCTTCGAGTAATTTGTTAAGTTCCTGACGAAGAATTTCTTTCTGCGCAGGGCAAGTCGATAAAGAGGTTGAAAAATGGGAGTCTCATCCGTTAACTTGATTGTATGCTCAGCATAAGGAGTAAGCTCTTTACTTTTCCCAAAAGCTGTTTTATGTGACTGTAGTAGTTGTTCTAACTGTGCCTTCTGACTTATAGTTAGGTTTTTGCCATCATTTTCTGTTAGCTGAAATTCGGTTTGGTAAGCACTAACTATAGGACAAGGTGGGGCTGTAGTAGTAGGCTCCTTGAAAAGTTCAAAAGCATTGACCCTTGGGTATGTTCAAAACCATTTGTCCATTCGTAATAAAATCGATTCCTAGGAGGGTTTTGCTGTCTAAATGCTCAGGCACTGCTATGAATGTGGTTGGTATACTTTTTCCTTGCAAGATTACTTGAGTTTCGAAAATTCGCGCCACTACTCGACGTAAATGTCTATCCGCTAGGACCATCTGTAGGAGCTCTTTGTAAGGTAAATTCGATTCACAGAAATGTGTGTAAAGAACGTGTCCTGCGATGCTTTCTCTAGCACCGGAATCAATGTAGGCAAGTCTCTGCCTTCTTACAATTTCAACATGTACCAATGGTCTAGACATCGTAGAAACTGGGTTAATTTCAGTGAGGAAAGTATCGATACTCGAGGCGTATGTCGTGGTAGAGCCAATACTGTTGGCACTTTGAGGTTTCGTGCTGGAAGTACTTTGAGTAAGACAATTGGGGCACTGGGAACGTAAGTAACCTGGAGTTCCACATCCAAAGCAACTAATACCAGCAGAAGTGGTAGAGGAGTTTTGACTGATACTAGGCTGACTAACTTTTCCTTGATTAGCAGCATACTTGCGGCATTCTGCCTGAAGATGGCCAAAATTCTTGCAGAATTGGCATTTGAGGCGAAGACGTACGGTTTTGTCATCATTTGTACTACTGTGTTTCGATGTAGTAGGTGGCGTTGACTTGTTCTCGGTAAAACTATCCTCGATAGATCTGGCCTTCTCAATTAGTTCAGAGAAAGTCACTTGTTCACTTGGTCACTTGTTCTCTAGGTAACCTAAATCGAATTCTTCGGTTTAAAAGACCGTAAATCATGTCCAGCTGATGCGTTGCGTGCAATTCTGGAGTTTTCGGTAAGCGAGCTAAAAGAGCACGAGCAGAATTTACAAAAAGATCTGTTGGTTCTTTATCCCCTTGTTCCTTGGAGAATAATTCCTTGAAAATCTTGTGTGGCGGCTTATTGTAATCGAATGAATGTCGTAATGCCTTTACTGCTTCATCCCAAGTGGAAATTGTAGATTTGATTCCTCGCCACCAGGTTGCAGCATTGTGGTCAAGCAACATCGGCAATCCCTTGATAGCATTTTCCTCTGTAATATTTACACAGTCTCTGTAAACATTAATAGCGCTAATAAAGGCTTCCACGTCCTCATCTTTGTTTCCAGCAAACCGCGAAGCACATTTCGAAAAGTTTCCGCTAGGAGTTGAAGCTTGTGCTAGTTGACTAGTAACCAAAGCTTGAGTCAGGCCCTTTAATAGGTTTTGCAATTGTTCTTCCGTCATTACAATTGGGTCAGGCATTGTTACAACTGATAAATCGGCAGAAGTTGATGTATCACAAACGTTACGTTGACTCCTGAGATTGTAACTCATCAATTCGCAAAATTTTGTAGAATTTTGATTGCATGAAAATCCGCTTTCAAATTTGGCTGCATACAAATCCGCAGAAACACTAAAAGTTAAGTAAAATGAAAGAAATCTCGCAATTGTCTGTTGAATGTTCAAATACTTGAAACGCGCACAAAATGTTCGTGGATAGCACACAGAATTTGTTTATCTGAGGTAGAATGTTTTTCAAAAACCGAAATATGCATAAGAGTTCATGAAACATGTAACCAGCGACGAAAGTGTCCTTAGTCGAAATACAGCACGAAATGTTCACGAAAGCAATGTAAAATGTCTATTTTACTCGAACGAAAGGACAATAAAGCACAACAAAGTTCATTTAAATGTAAAACCGGCGATGTAGAATGTTTTCTAGCCGAAATAAACCAACTGTTTATGAGAATAGCACAATAAATGTGAAAACCGGCGACTTAGAATGTCTTTCTAGTCGAAATAAGTACAAAATCTGTGAGTTAATGTCTCTGAAATTACTGAAGTGAATTCACAACGATGTGTGAGTTATTCAAAACTTGCAGCAATCGAAAACTAGAAGCTCTACTTACAGTTTCAAATCTTTTCTTTTACCTTACAGAAGCGGAAGTTCTTGCACTACAACTGCTTGGATTTCTTGGCCCAAAACACTGGATTTTTGATCACTTTCGCAAAAACCTGCATTAGTCCCGCCAAAAGTTTTAACCTAACTCTCGACACGAATACTCCGACATAGCATTTTTGTTAGAAAGGGTCCCAGTTGAGCGCCACTTTTATGTAGGATGATAATTAATAAAACACTAATTACACCCAAACATACTTTAATTAATTAGTGTAATGAACACAAGAAAAACAGAGGTAAAATTAGGAAAGAATCTCAAGCACGGATATCATTGTCCCGAGCGTCATACTTCTTCCGCCGTTGACAGCCGATCGGTTACGCGCACACTGTGCAAGCATTAAGCCCGCTTCACATAGGGGTCGCTACACCATTGAATTTCTTCCAACCCCAGCTCTCTGCATGTAAATGCTTACCCATCCACGTTTGCATCTGCAAATACACTCTTCTACAGTGCTGCTCCAAGGCATCTTCTGTGGGTGGTAATGAAGACAGCTTCACATTGTTTATTTTTCCGGAAGTACCTTTCACGAAGTAGTGATACCGAAATGAGTTTAAGTCAGCTACATTTTAAATAAAGAACACCACCACGTGCACGTTAATTTTACGAGGCGATAAAATGCGCGACAAAGTACAGCCAAGCAAACATAGCGAATCTAGTTAAGAGTCAGATGGTGAACTTGCTAGTAGTAGTCAGGAATATGTTATCTTCCTCTATGTACACATTGATGAATTAAAAAAATATATAAATTTCGGTTCGAATTTGTTAGTTGTTATTATATCTTATCTATACGAAATTTTTTCTTAAATATTGATTTAATCAAATACATTAATTTCACACTATTGTTTATCAACTTAAACACACCATAGTAGTCACCATTTATGCATGTGTAATATTTAGTAAAATTATTAGTTGTGGTAAACTTAATTTTTTATTTAAAACCTTCGCAATTGTCCAAAAATCGTGTTTTTACCGATTTTTCGCCTTTTTTACTGTTCAATTGTTATTACGTTCAAAAAAAATAAAACCAAGAAATATATTTCAAGATTAGTACCTTAGCTACTAACACTATGCATTCAAATAAAAATAATTTTTTTTTAAGTTATTACATTTTTAATAGTGTTAAATTTTCGAATTTTTTTCTTCTAAAACGTATAGTTCGACTTATTCGTAAAAAATTAATATATAAACGCGTATATATCAAAATAAATAATTGGGGCTTTTAGTACACACATTTACCTTCAAATTGATCACTTATAAAGTGTCGATATCACGATATTAAGCTTTGATATTGACGATAGAAATTTGGTGTCAACAGCGGAAAACGTCTTTTTTCGAAAAAGTACTAAGTTTAAAGGTCTGAATTTTATAAAATAATTTTAAAAAATTTTTTTGGCTGAATATTATTATATAATCCTTTAAATGTACTATCCAAGTATTTTTTTTAATAAATTATTCATTTTACTCTGATTTTTACTAAATAATCGTTAATTCATGCAATAGTCTGCTTTCAAGCTACATATGTGATAATTAAAGTACTTAAACAATTATTTAAAAACATGTAATACTTCGAGGAAATTATACTTTTTCATCTCCAATTGGTTTCATTTCATTTGCAATCAAAAGTTATAGCCACTTACGTACAGCGCGCGCGCGCGCTACCGCAAGCCTATTCCAGCGTCAGCGGGCGGTCGGCGCAGCGTCACTTGGGACCTTAGTTAACAAATTTCTACTCGCTCCAATTTAATGCGCAAAATACATGTCATATATCTTTCTTTCGTAAAATTTCCCGTTCTTTCGAATGGCGCTATCAGTTTTTTCATTCCAATAAAATTTAAAAAGTTACTCGCACTTAAATTGTTAAATAAAAATAGGACGCGTACACTTTTTTGCGGTAGACTTTTCACTACGTTATTCTAGCATACTTGAAGAATATTGTTCACCAAAGTCTACCTGGCTACAAATTCCGAAGTGAAAATCTTCGTTCACTTCACCAATAATGAAGTTAGAATACAGTCAGAAGTTATACAATTCATTACTGAACATAACAAATATGAAAATAATTAACAGGAACATATTGTAGAAAATTTAGTCACCTTTAATTTTGCATATAGCCACTTTTTCATTAGGGCTAACCGTTTTCGAGATATGACCGAAAAACCAAAAACCGGGACTTTCTTCGTGCCCCCCGTGCATCCCGCACCTCCTACCTTCGGGGACCTTTGGTATGTTTACCTCCTAAATAGTCCAAACACAGCCCCTCAAGTCAAAAATTGTGATCACCGCATTTCCCTCTAGAAACCATTCATTGACAGGACTATGTGTATTTTGATGCAATGTATCCAAATCCGGCATCAAAAATGCTCCGACACGTCAGGATTTTTTCTATCTGAAATAGTTTTAAAAATAGTCTGATATACTTCTTTCTTTCTTGTCCAAAATGCCCACCCTCAGTGTAAAGTGCCCCTTCCCTGTTCAAAATACCCACCCCCTGTACAAAATAAACATGGCCTAAGGATTTATTTCCTTTATTTCCTTAAACATAGCCTCCGACACAACACGTCAGTCGTGCCGGCCGGCCCCGGTCAATGTTTTTTTCTGAAAAAAGAGTAAAGTACCCCATCAAGAAATTTGGGGTCTCAAATTTTCTGAAGAGATGAGTGCTCTAGATCGACTCTATACCCCCGGTCAATGGGTTTTTCTAAAAAATTACAAAAGTAAAGTTCCCCCAAAAAGGCACCTGGGGGGGCTCAAATTTTATAGGTAGTTAAGGGATTCTAGTATGAGTGCTCTAAATAGATTCTATACCCCCGGTCAATGTAAAGGACCCCTGAAAAAGAAGGTTGAGGGGGATCAAATTCTATCAGAAGTTTGATCCTTTAGAGATACTTAAAAACCTGTAATACGAGTGCTCTAGATCGACTCTATACCCCCGGTCAATTACAAGAGTAAAGTACCCCTAAAAGGGTAGTTGGAGGGCTCAAATTTTATTGGAAGACGAACCTTTTATACATAGTTAAGGAATTCTAGTATGAACGTTCTAATTGAATTCTATACCCCGGTCAATCGTTTTTTCTGAAAAATTACAAGAAAAAGGGTTGGGGGTTCAAATTTTATGAGGGGATGAATCCTTTAGAGACAGTTAAAAACCTGTAATATGACTGCGCTAGATCGACTCTATACCCCAGGTCAATGGGTTTTTCTGAAAAATTACAAGAGTAAAGTACCCATAAAAAGGGAGTTGGAGGGCTCAAATTTTATAGGAAGACGAACCTTTTATAGATAGTTGAGGGATTCTAGTATGAACGTTCTAATTGAATTCTATACCCCCGGTCAATGGGTTTTTCTGAAAAATTACAACAGAAAAGTACCACTAAAATGGGGGTTGGGAGGTTCAAATTTTATGAGGGGATGAATCCTTTAGAGACAGTTAAAAGTCTAATATGAGTGCTCTAGATCGACTCTATACCCCCGGTCAATGGATTTTTCTGAAAAATTACAAGAGTAAAGTACCCATAAAAGGGGAGTTGGGGGATTCAAATTTTATAAGAAGACGAAACTTTTATAGATAGTTAAGGGATTCTAGTATGAACGTTCTAATTGAATTCTATATCCCACGTCAACGATTTTTTCTGAAAAATTACAAGAGAAAAGTACCCCTAAAAAAAGGGTTGTGGATTCAAATTTTATGAGGGGATGAATCCTTTAGAGACAGTCAAAAGTCTGTAATATGAGTGCTCTAGATCGACTCTATACCCCCGGTCAATGGGTTTTTCTGAAAAATTATAAGAGAAAAGTACCCCTAAAAGGGGAGTTGGGGGGCTCAAATTTTATGAGGGGATGAATCCTTTAGAGACAGTCGAAAGTCTGTAATATGAGTGCTCTAGATCGACTCTATACTCCCGGTCAATGGGTTTTTCTGAAAAATTATAAGAGAAAAGTATCCCTAAAAAGGGGGGTTGGGGGCTCAAATTTTACGAAGGGATGAATGTTTTAGAGACAGTTAAAAGTCTGTAATATGAGTGCTCTAGATCGACTCTATACCCCCGGTCAATGGGTTTATCTGAAAAATTACAAGAGTAAAGTACCCCTAAAAGGGGAATTGGGGGGGGGGCTCAAATTTTATAGAAAGACGAACCTTTTATAGATAGTTAAGGGATTCTAGTATGAACGTTCTAATTGAATTCTATACCCCCGGTCAATGGGTTTTTCTGAAAAATTACAAGAAAAAAGTACTCCTAAAAAAAGGGTTGGGGGGTTCAAACTTTACGAGGGGATGAACCCTTTAAAGACAGTTAATAGTCTGTAATATGAGTGCTCTAGATCGACTCTATACCCCTGGTCAATGGGTTTTTCTGAAAAATTACAAGAGTAAAGTACCCCTAAAAGGGGAGTTGGGTGGCTCAAATTTTATAGGAAGACGAACCTTTTATAGATAATTAAGGGATTCTAATATGAACGTTCTAATTGAATTCTATACCCCCGGTCAATGGGTTTCTCTGAAAAATTACAAGAGTAAAGTACCCCAAAAGAGTTGGAGGGGCTCAAATTTTATAGGAAGACGAACCTTCCCAAAAACGTTTTTATTAACCAAATATAAACGTCTCTTAAACATTATAGATAACGATTAATTAACATTATACATTACTATTAAAAAACGATAAAGATTCGTTAATTTTCAACGTTTATGAAACGAAAGTAAATGTAGAATATAAACGTTTTAATAAAGGTTTAAATAACGTTAAACATTCACTTATTATGTACATTAATTAAACGAAATTAAATATAATAAACGTTTTATATATGGTTTAGATCACGTTAAATATTCACTAATTATCAACGTTAATTAAACGAAATTAAATACAAAAACATAACGTTTTAAATAGTGCTAAATAACGTTAAATATTCAATAATTATTAACGTTAATTAAACGAAATTAAACACAAAAAATTAACGTTTTAATTAAGGTTTTATTTGATTGTATCCAAACGTTAAATGAGACCTTTGGTGTGACGTCAGTGACAATCAAGTAGTTTCCACGAACATCAAGACGCTTAAATCTACACCCGAATATTTTACTTGACGTTGTAACAGTTACATTTTGATTCCCCTGTGTAATAAAAATTTACAACCCATATTATTCACATTTGGTGGAATAATATTATTATATCCTCTTAGGTATGCAACCAGCAATACCTACATTAATAATAAGTATTTTGTCTAAGAGTGTAGAGCTTCGATTTACTTATTATTGTTCTTAATATGAAAACTATTTCCCTAAATCATGTCAGGGGCTCAAAGAAAGGTTGTAGGAATTTTCTTGCCAAATTTAATTTTCTTTTGGTACCTGAAAGGGAACAATTTGTAAGCTAAAATATATTTTGTTATTAAGGTATTATTTACAGCTAAGGCAGACAATTTAATTATCACATACAGATAGTTACTATTATTTTATTATCTTTCTTTTAAATTCAAATTTCAAACATAGTGGATTCTCTTAATAATTAATTTAAGTTGGCAAACAGAATTTTTTGCTGAAAAGTAAAAAGCTAACAAAAAAGGGCCTTTTTGTCCAAGAAAGAGCAGCCATGCTGGCAATTTAAAAATTGTGAAGAACATCTTCCTTAATTTTAACAATTTTTGGGAAAAATGCCTAATAACAAACTAAGGTATGTCTTATTTAATTTTCCCTATCAATTTTGATATAAATTTCATATAATTCGATACCTAAACGGAATTATTTTTTAGGCTCGTTCCGAGATACCTATTTCAAGAGGCTCGTACTTTTGTTTATTACCTCAATGAAACTTGTCGTAATCTCTTTGTCAAACGTAGTACGCCGATCCGCGTAGAAACGTATATATATTAGATTTTGTCTGTGGTAAATTAATTTTGGAACTGCTTTGGCTGGAGTCAAGAGAATATTAGAGAAATCACCTACACATTGTTTGTTTCGGGGCACCCTGGAGATCATCAGCCTTACGCCCGTTAATCATGGTCTCATGGTAAAACCGAGAAGTAAGCAAGTACCGTAATTTTTCTTGGATTGTCCTCAAGTATCACCAGCGTATTGTAAGTAATTTTGGCATTTATTTTGTTGTCCACCAGAAGTTGCAGATAACCAGCGTACAGCATATCTACAAGTAACGATAGTGCTACGTTACCACTATAGAAGCTCACGGTGTAGTGAAAAAGCAAGTTAACTAAGCAATTTATTATTCATATCTTGTTTACGAGAATAGTGGATTTGTTACCTTTCAATAATATTAATATTTAGTTTAGTCGATGGTAATTTTGTGTCTCGTCCTAATAGTATACCGCTGGATAATGATTGATTAAATCCATATGTGTTATAATAATTAGAAATTTCATGTGAACTCGATAAACGGCCGTTCATCGAGTATTAATATAGGGGCACTCATTTTGACTTGTCGCTAAAATACAATTTTTATCAATTCATATTTCTTTACACATCACATGTTGAGTAGATGTGAATAATTAAATACTTACTGTAAACATTGTACATAATTGTTGCTGGTTTAGTGTACTTAATTTAATTGGTAAAAAGCTTACATGGAATTTAAAAGCCTGCATTCTATATTTATATGTGCTGTATTTGAATATTTGAGGTTATATTAACTTGCGTCCATAGATAAAATATATATATATTATTATATAGATATTTATCTTATACGGCGAAGGTCAAACAGTATTTAGTACCTGGTACCACGCACTTGTCGCTTCAATCGCTTTCGCGGTTTAGGGATTCGAATTTGATTTTGACATTTGTTCTATGTTGACAGGTTGACATTATTTACATTTCTCGTAAGTGTTTTATTCTCGGTGTTACATTGGTGTTCACTGCTAAAAAAATAAAATATCTTCTATAATGGTGTTTAAGTTTTGTGTTTCTTCTTGTTATAATGCATATAAACAAACTGTAATGCATCGATTCCCATGTTTAGATAAAAAGAGGTAAGGTTATATTTTTGTAGTAATCTTCTAGCATTGGCAATAGTTGAACTTCGGAGTTGTCATAAACAGCAGAAATAGTAATATAAAAAAAGATAATCTATAATACATATTTTTTAAATCACTCTGTATGCCTGTTTAAAGCCCTTAAAAATGTCTACAATTTAATGCGCCCAACATGGTCATCGCTTAAAAAGTAAGAAAGTACACAGTATATTAATTTGTTACAATTAATTTCAGGGCTGAAAGATTTACCGGAGGCCGAGGGCACTGCAGATTTTCTTCTATTTATTTATAGACAAATTATTTGATAGTGTCAATTAAAAGGGAAATAAATAAGAAGTGTACTGTGAAAGAAAACTCGGATCGTATTGAATTTTGGTATGAAGCAGTCAAAGTGTTACGAAATATAAAATTCCATAAAGAAAATAAACAATCAGTTCCCCGTTCGATTAAAAATTGGATCCATACTTTAAAGGGTTTTATTTACTTTTTAACATAGAAGACTTTCAATATTTCACTTGTACCAAACATAATATATCTGAAATATTTATTAATTATTTCTTAGATTTTTATATACATGTATTTACTAAAAATGTAAACAATTCCTAATTTATTTTCATGTATGTATTAGTTAGATAATAAAATATATTACGCAGTTAGTGTTGTTTTTTTTTATTATTATAAAATACAAAGTGAAATTTAAGGATATAAGGTTTTCAAAGTTTCCCGCTATTAATTTAGTACGGTACCACCCACAAAGCGCTGCATGCAAACTGTCATAGAATTAATAACAGGGAGATAACCATCTATATAATAATATATATATTTTATCTATGCTTGCGTCTTATATCACATTGGTTGTTTTCTGCTTCTGCTTACCCTTATGGACACTTGGCACACGGGGCAAGTGATAAGTAGGTCATTTGACATAATACATAACTGCCATAAGGATTAGTGGCTAACAGTTGTTGATCTCTATTGTTTGTCAGTTTAATTTTAATGTTGTATTATATTTATTGTCCCAATTAGTTATCCATTTCATACATATACACGAATTAGTTTTAAGCTTGTTTTATACATTCCTATATATACTTTGCCATATACTAAGTTACTTTCCCGGCCTAGGCCGGGAAAGTAACATTCCCGTACGGTTTTGTTGATCGTTGCTTGGCAAAGGATCTTTTCCGGTCTGTTTTCTAATAGTTTCTTAGCAACGGACTAAAATACTGGAATTGTGCATTTTTAGATCTGAAATCGCGCCGAAAATGTGGACATTGCCGATCGATTTCAGAAAAAATAAGTTTTTTTGTATTCATAGAAAAAGGAACAGATGATTTGTTAAATAAATAATTTCTAATTTATGATCTCATAAAATTAAAATAAACTGCAACCTTTACTCATAGGAAGCACATGAGAAAATTCTTTGAATACATACCACTGGTACGATATGTCGATTGAAATGACACGTCAGTAAGTGATCTGCTTGATGAAGGTGTCCCACTTGTTTGTGCTGAAGCTATGTCTTTGTCTTGCCTCAGCCTTTTCGCTAATTGAACGTTATCATCTAGAGCAACATTCTCGCCTTGTAATATATCTTCATGTGAATTAATAGATAAAGGTGTAATTTCTCTTAATGATGACACACTCAAGTCTTTATCGCTCTCTAGAGTATTTTCGATTGATCTTTTTCGGGACGTTTCCTCGAAGTCCGACCCCGAAGAATCCAAACATTGTAATTGTTTCTGGATTGAACTCCTGGTTGAATCATTGGATTTATATACATCAGTCAATAAATCTTGAAGCTTTGCTTCGGCTGTACTATAAGAGGCTAAAAATTATATGTATATTAAACTACTAAGATTCTATAGATAATTTATAGCTTACCTGTCGTAAAATGCAGTTTTACTTTGTATGTTGGCCAGGACTTTTTAAAAAGTGAAAGTCGTTTTACAAATTCTGGAAACGGGAGCTTATTGGTACGAATGGGCCAGTAACATTTTGTTTCATTCTTGTAAACCCATATTAAAGGTACAATGGAAATTTCCCCACTCGTCTCATTGTCAGCATTTAAAAATTCAACAATGGCATACATTCTGTAGTTTGAGGTTGTGCTATGGTTGATGGTAATTTTCAATTAAGATTGAAGAAACATGCAATAGCTTAACGGAAACGAAGCAAAATCTCATTTGTGTGGAATTAACATGCATTTATATAAAATGTCACATACATCAAAGTTTATAACGTTATGTTCATTAATTTTTCTAACATAATAAATATTTAATTTTGAAGACTAGTTTTGTTTCAACAATGACATAAATTTTGTAGCTTGGCTGTGTTAGACTTGACAGTATTTTTTAATTAAAATTGAAGAAACATACAATGGCTTAACGGAAACGAAGCAAATCCTTGTTTGTGTGGAATTAACATGCATTTATATAAAATGTCGCATACATTAAAGTTTATAACATTATTTTCATTATTTTTTCTAACATAATAAATATTTAATTTTGAAGACTCTATAGGTTTTGTATATAAATCATCATAATACGAAAACACAAAACCTTGGAATATGTAAGTTTTTTCAATATATCTTATAGTTTTTATTACACAGATCTTTTTTGTTTTTAGTACAACACAATTATCAGGTTGCTGTACAGAAATAAAAAAATTATTAAAACACAACTTCTTACAATGGAACGAGTCTATTTCGCCATTCAAGTTAAATATTGTCTGGTATAAATGTTTTGCTTCACACTTTCGAGTGTTTATATTAAGTTTTGGTCGAGGAATATTGTCGTTCTCATGAATCCTTCGATGTATTTGTTGCAAAGGGTTATTTTCGGAATGTATTTTAAGCTTTAAAGAATGTAAATAATTCTCAAAAGGAAAACAAGAAAAGTCGTTTAGGGTACCATATCTTTTTACCTCACTAACTAAATGTACTAAATTGTGAACATTATATACTACAAAATCACTGTCAAATATATTTGATGATTTTACAACAAAGTATTGTAGAGATTTTTCTGCAACTTCAATGAACTTATTTATCAAAATTGAATTTGATAAAATAAAAATAGCGCAATGAAGCAAAATGAAACATTCATAGTTCAAGTCATTAAGGGCATTAAACAGAAGTACTGGGCCAGTATACATAATGAATAATCTAAACTCGGTTGCTTTCCAACGTCGAATTTCTTTAAAAGATCTACACTTTCTAGCAAAATCGGACGTAATATAATAATAAATAACAGAGACATTTATGTCTATGTCGTTCTTAATTTTTTGAGATAATTTAAAAGGAGCATTCCCAGATAGCATTTTTACATTCAGAGCATGTGCTCGGAACGTACTTTATGTACCATGGAACTAAGAATGAATATTCATTTTGTATTCTGTGTAGATAATCTGAATGTCAGAGAGACGTACAGATGACCGCCTCTCGATATACGAGTAAGATTCCTACAACATACCCATAGACCAAAACGGAACTTGATATGAACCAGAAACGTATATTGATATACTGATAGATACATGAGGTATATAGGAGGAAGGTCCATCCTACATTCACAATGTACACTGCATGTTCACGGTATATGAGTACTACCTTCGTAGGAATTAAACCGTAGGTGCCTGGTATGTTACACATGGATCATAAATCTATGATGCATGTATATTGTAGGAATGAACATTATGTATCAGTGGCAGTGGCAGCTATAAGTACTTCACTCATGCCATGTATTTTCAGAGTTTAATTATTATAATAATTTATTACTTATTGTAATCATTGATGAGTCGCTGCTTCATTCTGAATATGTTCAGTATGACACAGAGACTCATCTATGATTGCAGCAAATAAATTATTATAATAATTAAACTCAAGAGAATACATGATATGAGTGAAGTACTTGCATATAATAAATCCAATATCCAATTTTAAAGTTTAATTGTTACAGTCAATTATTAGGTACTTATTCTATTTTCCACATTTCACATTGTGAAGAACATTATGTAAGTAAATGTGGAATATATGCACAGAAAATTTGTTTTTACCATTAGTTTTCAACTAAAGTCAAATGTTCTATTCATCAAATTTTATTGAATGGAGCACACAAATGCTAAATAAACTTTAAAAAAACTGTATTTGCTATAACAATACTTTACAAAGGTCCAAGAATATATGTAAAAAAAAATAGTTTTACGTTAATAAGGTCTGTTAAAAACCATTTTAAAATGCATCAAACATTTATCACTCTAAAACTTCAGCTTAAAAATCATATTTAACATGTTATTTATGAAAAAATCCGATGATCATATTACATTACCTTAAGTTTTATCTATTTCAAATCGCGTTTTAAATTGCTAACAACAAAACACGATTTTATTTTATTAATTACTTTACATTATTGTAACAATTAAGTATGTATCTTAAATTATAAAATAGGAAGAGGTATAAATAAAACAGTTGTGTTACTTTAAATATATTTTTATTTTTTGTTACAAAAATGAATTGTAATAATAAAAAATTGACAAAAATTTCAATTGAGATTTTTTTTAACAAAAAAATTCTCTTTGCAACTTATGAATATATACATATTTTACTATAAGGAATTTTTTGTCAGTAAGTAAAAAATAGTAAAAATTGGAGGGCTTACATTTTCAAAACCAGTGTCCAAGTGTTGCCGATGGTGATACTTGTAATTGCGAAAGTCCACTTTTCATTCTCAACACATCATCTGTGATTGATCCTATTGGCTGAATGCTTTCTTTTGGCTTTTCCAATTTTTAGGAGAAGGTATTTCCTTCCTGTCTAGAGGAGATACACGTGCTAGTTCAACTATAAAAGAAAATACATTGTATTATATTTGAATGGGTACTTATTTCTCTTTAAAAACTGGCCATGATAAAGTTGAAAAATATAAAAACATCTTACAAAGATCTTACAGAAAAAATAAAACTGATCAAACATAAATTAAACAAATTGATATTATCATAAAGGACACGGCAGGCACAAAATAAATGGAAAAGAAGGTACAGTCAAATGGGCTGAAAATGCAGTATGTTGTATTTCATAATATTCTGATCAAAAGTTTTTATGGGCACAATATCTGAAAATTGCCAGTTTTTGAGATATGAAAGGTCAAAGATCAGGAATATCGGTACCCGCTGTCATAGTTGAGAGTATCATATTATGACGAGGATTTGTTAACGTTGTTATTCTAATGTGTTTGCACTGACTAGAGGAGACAAACCGTTGATTTGATGGACGGTGCGAGCATCCTTGTCCTTGTCGCACACCTCGTACCCTCTCCTTTGCTCTCCACTCTGTTTTAGAAAGCAACACAGCCCCTCATGTACTATGCGACAAAGAGAGAACGAGAAGGATGAGAATGCTCACACCGTTTGCACGCTGTCCACTGCTTATACATTACGCTTATGTAGCTTGTATCCTCTATTTATAGAACTCTTTAATAGGAACACACTTTCACTCTCTCACGCACGCTAACCAACCCCCCCCCCCACTACACACACACGCACACCCTCACTTTAAAGCATAGGACCTTAAAAAAATCACCACTTCATTCATGAAACCTGCGGCATTTCCAGTCGTATGAATTTGAATAACAACATTAAACAACTCGTTGTCACATAATACTCTCAACTATGACATTAGTGGATACCGATATTCCTGATCTTTGACCTTTCAAACTTGCCATTTTCAGACATTCTGCATTTTCAGCCCATTTGAGTGCGCCCTCTTTTTCATTTGTTTTGTGCGGTGTCCTTTACCTACAAAACAGAGGTATTTTTTAGGAATTCGGAAATATTTATGCTTGCGATTTTAAATGTACCTGCAGTTTCGAACGTTCACTTGAATGAATTTTAGATGAAAAAGAAAAGTTAATAAAAACCACACATCGATTTAGGCATAAACACTTCATTGCCACATTTGCTGACAATAAATATCCACAATACTTAAGTTTTTGCACCTAAATCGAAGTGTGGGTTTTATTAATTTTTCTTTTTCATATGAAATTCGTTCAAGTGAACATTCGAAATTTCAGGTACTGATTTTAAATGCCTACCAGAGTTATTAAAAGAACAACATTTCTTCTTTGAACTTCTAGTAAGGACAAAATTTCTTGGGAAGTCGACGGCTTCCAATGTGTTCTTCGATATCATTATGTTCATCTGACGGGAGGAATAACGTGCTTTTTGTACATAGTCCTTTGATTTGTTTTTGTTCACTCTGTACATCAGATGTGATCTCTGCCCTTTTCAATTAATTGCAGCTCTTCTATAATCCTCTGAAATAGGTATAAAGCAAATTACTACAAATAAATACCTATGACAACTTGTATGTTGTAATCAAATCCAAAGGTCGTGATTTGAATAAACAAAAGCTCCTTAATATTGAAATAGATCGAACCTACCTTCTTGAAAATAAGATTTAAACACCCCGTAAAGTGTCCACGTGGGTTTTCTCCTGTTTTTCAACGATCAGTCAAATTGTTTCCGTTTGAATGGTGACTATCAAGCTTCCTTTTCGTGGAGCGAGACCATTACAAAGACCACCTCAGTTTTTTTTCCAAAAATCGATACCTACAAATGCCGTAATTATTATAACTAATATAGGTAGTATGCTTAGTAAAATATGTACAAAGGGATACGCATTAAACTTTAGTGTCTAAATATAAAATATCTGCAAATGACAACAAAACTATGTGGTAGTATATTGTATACAATGGTAAAATACTTACTGCAATGCAATTAATGTATACTTGGAATAATTATAATAATAAATCACGGGAAAACAAAAACAAAACAAAAAAACAAATTGAAATCGACGTTTGACAGCACAGCACTGTTTCTTCTTCTGTGACAGCACGATGAAAATGGGCACTAACCTAAGGACCATGGCGCGCATTTAAAAAATTCTACAAGGGGATTGTAAGGACCTGGAAAACGGAAATCTAAATATAAAAGATAAAATGATTAAAATGTAATTAAATAACCATTCTAAGTCTGAACTACCTGCTTAAGAAATGCCGATAGTTATCGAGATAGTTACTAATTAATTGAACACAGTACATACATTAAAAAAGGGGTTATTATTCATTATTATTTAATATTTCATTCATTATTATTTAATATTTCATATTCATTATTATTTGATATTCGATCACAAATCTAAATTCTGGATTCAAAATTTAAAACATATATTTCATATATACAATTTTGAAGAACGATTTAAAATTTATAATACGTCATACACCGCACAGGGGATGATTATAAATGTACTTAAACCAAATCTATATAGATAGAGAAATATCATAATTATTATTTTTGTATGTAGGTAGATAGATACTATAAAACTAGCATTGCTGCCTCATCAGTTATGATGCAGGTTTATTTTTATTAGTTCAAAAATCGAACCAATCAGCGTTCGCGTTAAAAGTGCTGAACTTTTGATGATATCGATCCAAATATTTCTACAAAAAATATACCTGTATTATACAGATAAAACCATTGACGAATGTTTATACGATGTACATGAACACATATACGAAGAACGTTCCCTGATACGTGTACATAGTATATGCGACTGTGAACATAAACTTTTCTGTATGTTCCATTCATATCGTATGTATAATCATATTGTATATGTGAAAATATTATTTATATGGGAATGTTGAGGGAACATACATGGCAAGTACAGAATGCAATTAGAATATTGAGAATGCAAAATGTACATTCGTGGAATAATAAATGCTATCTGGGTTACCTTCAAAATAATAATTAAGTAATAGACGTTTAACTACACCTAAATAAACCAGATGCATAGGATCTAAGGGAAATTGGGTAATTAATTTGATACCTAATTGTAAGAGTGGTGATCTGTCCTTAATATAATCTGGCCTTACTGACCGTGTAAAGTCTGAATCTAATTTTGCATCATAAGCTATAAATGTATTTTGAGCAAAATTAATACGATGATTGGAATATGTACCAGTCATAATACATTTTTCGCAACCTTTCTTACTATTATGCCCTACAGTCTGGCGTAAGTAAGCTCTTGCTGGAGCATCACAAATAAAGAAGTGTACAAAAATGGCGCCGAGTACAAGCGGTAGTGAAAATGCTCCCTCGTGTAAACGCTGCAAATCTAAAGTAATAAATGGAATTAAATGCCTAAACTGTTCAAACTGCTTTCATACTAGTTGTGCTAAGTTATACAATAATGTAAAATTATCAGAAGATAAAACATTTGTTGTATGCTGTGGAAGTGATAATGTGATAAATGTGGACCCCGACTCGGCATTTTATGATGATCTAGAAGAAATGACAACCAGCGATAAAAAGGTAGATAATGCTCTATTTTCTTACATTATTAAACAAAAAGATATAATAATAAAGGAACTTCGTGATAAAATAGACCTATTGAATAAGCAAATTGAGTTGATGAATAATGCATACGAGATAAAAACTGTAGCACAAAAACCAAATAGTATAAATTCAAATGCAAAAAATGCTATCAAAGAAATTCCAACGCCGCATATAGCAAAAACTACTAATAAGGCAAACGCTCTAAACAAAGACAAAAACACAGGTCATTCCCCCATATTACAAAAAGAAGTATCAGCTGATTTAATGGAAATACAAACAAAACAAAAATGCACGAAAATAATAAATCTAGTAAACGAGAAGAAACAGGCAACTGTACCTTATACTTCTCAAAACCCTATCCAAAACTCAAAAGATGGAGAGTGGCAAAAAGCGCACCAAAATCGGAGAAGGAAAATGATAGTTGGCAAAAATAGGGAGACTCGTGTCAAAGGAGTACCTAAGACGATTGATTTACATGTATACAGGGTGGATGTTAATACCACAACGGCTGATCTTAGACAAATACTAAAAGAAAACTTCCCTGAGGTAATGTGTGAGTCTATTATACCGAAACATCCAGACCTTTATGCATCATTTAAAGTATCAATATATGGGGAGAACTTTAAGAAGGCAATGAATCCAGACGTCTGGAGCCTACGTAAGCAGGTTTTTTCACCTACGCAAGAAATTGGCAGTGAATCAATGATGTTAAACCCAGACATCGAAAACAATATCCAAATAATGAACTTAAACATACGTAGCATCCGGAACAAAATTGACATGCTAAATGTGTACTTACATTCTCTAAACTATCCAGAAATCATATGTCTGACGGAAGTATGGCTTACACAAGAAGAAGCAAAAGTGTTAAAAATTGACAAGTATAACATAGCTGGCTGCTACTGCAGGTCATCTTGCCCAGGTGGAGGGGTAGCCATCCTAGTGAGGGATGATTTAACATATGAAGAAAGGAAGCTGCCAAGTGTTGAGTGTATCGATCAAATGTCTGAAGCTGCCTCAGTAAACATAAATCTAAATAAGGTAACGATAAATGTAAGCTGTATATACAGGTCGCCTGGGGCAAGTGATGTACATTTTATTTCTACACTGGAAAATCTACTACAGGTAACAAATAAAAGCAAATGTATTAAATTTATATGTGGCGACTTCAATTACAATTTTCTAGACCAAAATAAAAAATCTAATGATATTGTAAATTTGTTTGCATCCTATGGGTATAGCCAACGTTTCCATGATTTCTCTCGCACACAAGGTGCTTCGAACACCCTAATTGATAATGTTTTTTCTGACATAACACTGAAAGACTTAAAGACAGAAACACTCCACAATACTCTATCTGATCATTGTACTCAAATAATAAAACTTAAACTAGACAGCTCTATCTCCTCAGCTAGGAAATTACGCAAACGATTCTTTTCTGACGAAAATAAAAAATACTTCTCACACTCACTTTCAAATGAAAACTGGCATCAGATGTTTAACGAATCTAACTATATAGCTAAATTCAATATATTCTTTACCACCTTTTTAAGTATTTTTAATATGGCCTTTCCAATCAAAAGTACAAATATAAATAAAAAACAGAAGCATACACCCTGGATAACCCCAGAAATTATCGAGGAAGGGCGACTACTTAAAGATATGTATCTTGTATATCAGCATACAAGCGAAAATGAAGTTAAAATCAGATACAACATACTAAAGAAAGTCCACGAGGCAAAAATCAAAAAGGCAAAAAAGATCTACTTTGACAAAAAATTTAATGATTCTGAAAATATATCACAAACTGCTTGGAATGTCATCAAATCAAATACGAATATTAATAAAAAATGCTCAAGTCTACCTAAAATATTAAACTTAGACAATAAAAGTTACACAGATAGAGACGAACAAGCTAACATGTTTAACACCTACTTTACTGATTCCATCAAGCAATTAACTAAAGAGTTAAACAACAGTAACATCGAGCGTGTCAACACTCTAAAAAACGGTATAAGTAAATCAATATTTTTAACACCCTTAAGTCATAGTGAAGTCTATGATATCGTCTTATCAGTTAGTAACAAAAGATCAGCAGGACCTGATGAAGTTCCATGCGACATACTTAAAATGTGTGCTGAATTCCTCATCGTCCCCTCAACATACCTAATCAATCTATCTTTCGAAAAAGGTTATTTTCCCGAACAATTAAAATCTTCTTTGATTGTTCCTATACATAAAAAAAATGATCACAGTAATATTGAGCACTATAGACCTATAGCTCTACTCTCTGTGTTTTCCAAAATATTCGAAAAAGCTTATAAATCAAGGCTTTTGTCCTTCTTGGAGAAGCATGGTCTGCTAACTCCCAGACAGTATGGTTTTCGTAGGGGTTGTTCTACACAAGATGCTATACTTTCCTTCTACGAAAAAATATTAAATGGTTTTAATAACAAACAAACGTCAGCGGGAATTTTCTTTGACATGTCACGTGCCTTCGACACCATAAACCATCGATTATTACTAAACAAATTACATTCATATGGTATTCGCGGACCGGCTTGGGACTGGATAAAGTCATATTTGTCTGGGAGAAGCCAGACTGTGCGAATCTCTGAAAACGGTAAGAGTTACTTCTCTGACAGTGTTGATGTAAACACTGGAGTCCCACAGGGTAGCGTGCTGTGGCCATTGCTGTTCATCATATTCATCAATGATATAACGACGTATATCAAAGATGGTTTTTTAACATTATTTGCTGATGATCTTTCTGGATTAATTACCGGAGATAACGTAAACGAAGTAAGCAAAAGGCTAAATAAATTAGCAGACCAAACCAAGACTTGGTGTAACAGTCCCAGACAGCACCGTATATTCTAAGAATATTCTGTAATAATGCAAAAAAGAATGAATATATTCTGATTAATTCTGGAATAATCCTGGAATATATATAAGATAACGGATTATTTTAGTAATATAATTTTAAATATATACCTGGAATATTCAGCATGAATATGATAGTAATATTCATTTTGGAATATATATATTCCCTCTCGTGTCAAGAATATTCTAACACTTTGAGAATGAAAGAATAATATTAATTGTTACTCAACCAAATCAACGTTTTATAAAGCTTTTAATTTTTTCTGTAAAATGTAACATAAATATATTCGTGTTATTATTTATTTCAATTAATAAAAAATATTTAATATGATTATAATGATTATATTATACAATGATGTTATTCCCAGTTTTAAACAAAAGCTCAATCGATTTTTTTGTTATCAGGTTTGAGCAGTGCAGCCAAGGCTAGACTTCAGAAATAAAGCCATGCACATGTATATAGTGTTTTAAACTACCCGCGATTTTTTCCTATTTACGTATCTCATAACATAACCTCAATATCAGAATTTACGTGCTTCTTTAATCGTTTGTTATTGTTCAGATACTTAA
This sequence comes from Rutpela maculata, assembly GCA_936432065.2. Lineage (NCBI taxonomy): Eukaryota > Metazoa > Arthropoda > Insecta > Coleoptera > Cerambycidae > Rutpela > Rutpela maculata. Next base: position 135,342,876 of record OW386286.2, on the reverse strand, counting down.
GTGTTTTTTATGTGTAGTATAAGTGATAAGTGACCGATGAACAATAAGTAAGTACATTAATCTTCTTTATAGGGAAAATTTAACAGGGCATCACGTCACTCGTATATTTTCTTAAATGAAAAGAAAAAGAGATAGAAATACTACTGGTACTGGCGCCGCTTCATAGATACTCTAAAACTCCATTAGACCATAATACTGATGATATAAATCAGAGGCATTTATTAGGTACAGTTGAACCAAAGCTTACCAACAAATTCTTCACATTTACAAGAAAGTTAGTATGATTGCATCAGTCAAAATAATTCCCGAACTTTTAATCATAGTACTGCAGGCACCACGAACTTAATAAGTAGTGTTCATTTAGAGAATATTGTTAGAAGTAATGTTTCAAATAGTGGCAGTGAAAGTAATTTATTGGAAAGCGATTCTGGCGAAAATTTTAATTGTAGCGCTAGTTTTGATGAGCAGAGCTGTCGCACAGAAAATTACTATACTTCCATGTACCTGAAGTTTCGAACGTTCACTTGAACGAATTTCATTTGAAAAGGAAAGATTAATAAAAAATATAAATCGACTTAGGCGAACGACTTTTACTTTACTTTGTTGGCAACGATAGTATCGTTGCCAGCGAATATTACCAGAAAAATTGTACGTCCAAGTCGATTAACTTCAAATTTTCAATTTAAATTCGTTCAACTGAACGTTCGAAACTTCAGGTACATATACTTTCTGGATATGTGACTAGCAAATGATAACCCTCTGTGCTTAGAGGCAACGGACAAATAATTTGTAGTAACTTTTATTACAAGTTTTCATTTTAATCAATCTTTTCTATTATTTTTTGTAAAAAGATATTAATTACCTGTTTGTATTTTTTTTTTCTAGATTGATAGTATGTGTAGATTGGGTGGCGATAATTACAAGGAATGTTCATGCCGCTTTATGTGAAAAGTAATGAGTGATGACTTGGCCAAGCTTTACAGTTTACACGGACACAAAGACAAAAAAGTGTTTTTCAAAACAGCACTTTTCGCAACAGTTACAGGTAATTATTCAACATAATATATTTGTTTGCGGTTCGGATATATACTTGCTTAAATGAGAAACAAGCCTGTAACTCTCTATTTTTTGCACGATTTGAATAATTTTTTTTTATGTAGAGTGACAATATTTCTATGTGTAGGTGACATTAATTTGGTTTTAATTTACATACACGGCCTCCTGCGAAGCGTTTTTTCACCAAAAACAGTAAATCATATTAGCAATTTTTTTTTAAACAGATGATATAATATCCTTCTATTTTGATTTTTTAGGAGGTGGAGGATAAAGTAAAAACAAATTTTGAATCCTTTGGTTCTTGTACACACGCTAAATCATGGGGGCGGCTAATGCCAAAAAATGTTTTGAAATATCAATATGTTAAACGGTTCCAGAGTAATTGTGCGCATAAAAAAAAGTTACAGACCGACGTACATTTTTTTTTTTGCTCAAACTTAAAATCTTGACGTTTCATGACATTCTAAGTCTATTTGAGCAATAAAATTTTTCAAATTTTTTTTGCGCTACTATACTTCTAAGTAATTACAAAATACGAAAATATGAGTTGATTCTTGGTTTTACCATTAGCTTTCTTCAATACACAAGTTTAAATTCTAAATAAAAATCCTATAAAATGTTTTCTTTTGTTTTAGAAACAATGAAACGGACAAAGAAGATTAGTCTTAAGATAGATTCAAAATATAAATATATTTATTTAAATACTTAATAAATAATTCTGCAATATTATATTTTCAATATTTTATTTTCCCATATTTTTAGAATTTTTAGGAAGAAGGCACTAATATGCAAGGAGTGGAAAGTTTTCAGGTGATTACTGTTATTATTTTACATTTTAATTTTTATATAATTATTTAAATCGAAAAGTAAGATAATCAGATATCATGCTGAAGGAGCTGCCGTAAACAATTGCGAGTGTCTTTCCTCATACATGTGCGTTTTGATGATGTATTAGTTTTATTTCTGCTTTTACTAAAAGTGACCCACGTATACCAGAGGACCTGTATACATTCTCACGGGAATATTCCTGAAACCAGCCTAAAGGAATATCCTATATAAACCTAGATTATTCCAGGAATATAAATATATATTCCAGGCAAAAGCTGTGAATATGTTTGAAACATATAAATATTCCTGGATTATTCTTGGAATAATTTGGTAATATTCTTAAAGGAATAATCTAGGTTTATGTAGGATATTCCCATTGGCCGATTCTAAGAATATTCCCTGGAGAATTTATATATTCGCGACCTATTCTAAGAATGATTCTTTATTCTCAAGAGAATATTCCAGGATTATTCTAAGATTATATTGTGCTGTCTGGGGTAATGACCTAGTACTAAACTCAAAAAAAACTGACCTACTTTTATATACTCCAATTGGAACAAAGCCTGACAGCAGTTTATTAATAAGATCAGCAATACACTTATTCAAAAAAATCACGTCAAGTTCTTGGGTTTACAAATGGACAAGCATCTATCATGGGAGGTACACATCAATGATCTCTCATCTAGGCTTGCAACGAAGAACTTTATGATCAGGCGGTTAAGAGACAGTATTAGCACAAACACTCTTAAAACATTTTACTATGGTTCTATAAATTCTATCTTATTGTATGGAATAATATGTTGGGAAAACTGTTCGGGAATAAACCAAATCTTTATTCATCAAAAAAGAATACTGAGAAGTATGTTAAAATTACCGTACAACACTCCGTGTCGACCTTATTTTAAGCAGGAGGGTATTCTTACCATCCCCTGCATGTATATTCTTGAAAGTGTGTGTTATGTAAGGAGGAATATTAATGATTATAAAACATGCGGAGATGTAAATAAATACACTACTAGGTACGCCTCAAAACTATATGTAACAGCGCATAGAATAACACAAGTAGAAAAAGGACCTTTTATCTCATCGATTAAAATGTACAATCACTTGCCTGAGAATATAAAAAATGGTGGCAGCTTCAACCATTTTAAACGTCTAGTCAAACAGTTTTTAATTGAACATTGTTTCTATTCTGTCCGGGAATATAATAAATATTGTGATAATCTATGTGTATAATAGTCCATTTATTACCATTGTGATTGTCAAATTCTATTATTGTATAATTGTATTTAATTTACGTAGTATAGGTACCAACCTAGGTACATTTTATTTACTCATTGACAATTCCTATACTTATGATTGTAAGTCTTATGGAAATAAATATTATTATTATTATTATTATTATAAGAAATGTATGTCAAAATTATATTTGTAATTTTCGTAAACTAGGCCATCACTTTTCAACTTTTTTACTTCGCTTATAAAATTTTGGAGAAAGATTTGAAGAGGCTCAGGTTTGCCAGAACCACAATAAATAGCAATTGTAAAAGGAGAATCATCTACAAGATCTTTGCATAGACCCAAAATGGGATACAATTCAGTTGAACTGCTTTTGAAAATCGGTAAACCATCAATATTTATTTGAAGTGATATAACGTCAACTTTATTTTTTATTCCACATCTTAATTTGGCTGTAAGTTTTTCTGTGATTCCAAAGTAAAACATATGTCCATTGTTTAATTTAATTGTGTCTGTATTACGAGGAGTACCCATAAGAGTTCTACAATCTAGAGGCAAAAATGGTAAAGAGGAATGAAGAATACTCAACAATGCGGTAACTGAGTTTCTGGTAACGTTGTTGTCACCAACCCATTGCCTGAGCTGGTTTTTTAATTCAATATTGCTGTCTATAATGAAACTCTCATTAGAATCACTCTCGCTGCAGTTAAAAGTTACAGGTACATTGCTTATATTTAAATAATCAGTATTAGTAATTAAAGCAGATTGAGTAGTATGTCCATTACGAAATGATGACACTAAATTTTCATCCTCAAAACTGCCATTATTTAAAGAGATAAGTTTACATCGACATCAGAAATTCTAGTATGTGAAGCAGTATTAGATATGGGACTAATATTACACATTAAAATGGATGAGGGTTCATCCAGAATGAACGAGTTTTCAGCTCTATTTAAATTGTGAGAAAGCTGTTTTTTTAACCGATCATATTTTCTTTTTGCAACACGTTGGATTTGTCGTTTACTGACAAGTTTATTTTTGAACATACTTGAAGCACAGTCCGAGCTTAATATATATGTATATATATAGTACGTAAATGTGCTGCTCTCCGTATTTTTCTTTGGGAATTTTCTTATTCGTCCTTGTTTCCAGTCATTGAAAACCTTGTATTAAAACAAATGAAATTTTAGGAAATAACTTGTGTAAGAATGTTCATTCTTTCATGCAAGTTATTATATCTATTTAATTCAATCAATCGGTAAGTACATAATAACCGAACAAAACCAAATGAGGAACTATACTTAAAACAAGACAGTTGGAATCACTTCCTGTTAAACCGGACTTGATTTTTTTGATGTGGCAAGAATAAAACCGCTGCCCAAGGAATCACTACTTCCACATCCAGATTTTCTTTCTCTCACAACCAAAAAATTTTGTATGTGGAAATAATTGCTTATGGAACTTTAATAATATAATATTTGAAATCCTCTACCCCAAAAACCTATAAAACGATACCCCACATCGGTAGTGGGGTGGGGGTGGTGATAGGGGGGTGGTAGTGGGTGGATGAAGTAAAAAAATATTTTGAGGTTTCTGGTTCTTGTACACACACTAAATTACAATTTTTTTTCATACCCTTTAATAATGAGGTGGGGGTGGTGAAGGGGGTGGCTAATGCCAAATTTTTTTTTGAGACCTTAGCTTCTCTTGTATATACTAAATACCAATTTTCTGGAGTCTTACCTGCTTGATTTACCTATTTACCCCAAATTTACCCCAATTTACCTCCCAACTCTTCGAGGGAACAAGATGAAAATATAATCTAGTTTCAGATCTCGTTAAAATGCATATGTGTACCAAACTTCAAGTCAATAACATAAACGGTTCCAGAGTAAACGTGCGCATAAAAAAAAGTTAGACAGAAAATTTTTTTCGCTCAAACTTAAAATCTCGACGTTTCATGACATTCTAAGTCTATTTGAACAATAAAAATTTTTAAAATTTTTTTTGTCGTTACTATACTTCCACAGTAAAAATTAAAATTTTTGTCTTGAATCATTCCTGAAAATTTAAAATTTCTATCTCAAAAATCGTAGAAAAATTTAGGAGTTTCTCTATATTCCTTCGACCATATAACTGGCATCAGAAAAATGTCCCTACCGAGATATGAAACAATATACAGGGTGCCCCATTTAAAAAATAGATGCTCACCTCGAAATTTTTTATGCAACGTTCGGTTGTTGTCAAATTCAAATTCTGACATGTTTTTTTAAATTGTGTTTAAAAAAAAACAAAAGTTATGTCTATATCTCGAAAACTGAGGCATGCATAATTTTCCTCTTATCAGCAACGGATTCTACTCAAAAAAGTGCCTTAAGAATGTGTTAAGTACTCGATTTTCGATTCGACACTTGGTAATTGAGATATAGAAGTCATCCAAAAATGCCAATTTTCCAAAAACACTCTGTAGCTCGGTAGTCGAAAAAGATAGACGGTCGCGATTTGCACCATTGTTTGTTTCTCGAAAATCGAGCTCAGAACACCTATATTGGTTTTTGTTTATCTGCCATAGTTTTAGAGAAAACCCCAAATCCCATATAATTTGGTCCACCCTGTACATAAGTTTTAATATTTTAGATACGCCGTCAGAATTTGAATTTGATAAAACAACTGAACGTTGCATACAAAATTCAGAGGTGAGCATCTATTTTTAAATGGGGCCCCCTGTATATGTTTCATATCTCGGTAGAGACATTTTTTTGATGCCAGTTATATAGGTACTGGATGGTCGAAGGAATATAGAGAAATTTTTCTACAATTTTTGAGATAGAAATCTGAAATTTTCAGGAATGATTCAAGACAAAAATTGTAATTTTTATCAAAAAATCAAGTCCGTTTTAACAGGAAGTGATTCCAACTTTCTTGTTTTAAGTATAGTTTCTCATTTGGTTTTGTTGGGTTATTATATACTTACTGATTGATTGAATTAAATAGATATAACATAATATCGTCATTTATGAACAAAATGGTGAAAGTAAAATATTTCTGACACTGTTTTTACTATTTATTATGTCCTGGGCCATTTTTTCAGTATAAAATTAATTAGAATGCCTTCTTACAGCTCTAATTTGTCATCTTTTGAAAAATTTCTTGCGTGACATCTTAAATATAGTTTATAAAATGGAAAAACTTACAGTAGTCTAATAAAAAACTATTATGACTATGAAATTTAGTTAAATTCAAAACAATAAAGCAAACGGTAGTAACATTAGTTAACCAAAGGAGTATACCCAATAAGCACACACACGTGTATTTAACGTGTAGGTATATAACGTAGTTTGGTGTAATACACGTTAGCAGGTTGATTTTTACACGTGTAATAATTGGTTGAATATTCAACTTCTACGTTTTTTTAAACGTTAATTAACGTGTAAGTAATGTGAAACGTTGAAATTACAGTTGAAACCAACGACATTTGAACGTCGATTCTGATTTAACATTGTGGTAATTTTCTAGAACACCGCCTTTTGGAATTTTTCGAAATTTTTTGCATAGATGTGTTAAGAAACATTATAGTAATCGTTTCTGATAGTTGAAATGTTGTGCTTGTTTTGGAAAACTACCCCCTACAATATTTGAAAAAAATGCGAAATGCCGGAAGTAGTATATTGTCCTTGCCCTAAATAATTTTATTTAGGGCAAGGACAAATACATTTTTTTTTAAAATACCCCTATTGTAGAGGGTAGTTTTATAAAATAAGCACATTTCAACTATCAGAAACAATTACTATGTTTCTTAACACATCTATGCAAAAAATTTCGAAAAATTCCAAAAGGCGGTGTTCTAGAAAATTACCAACATTGTTTCTGGTATTTTTCACGTGTTATTCACGTTAGTAGATACTTCGAGTTACCTACTTCCAGGAAAAATATACAAGTTAATTTACATTGATTGAAAAATGTCTATCTAACATTAACTAGTTAAAATGTATTAGGTAGGTAGGTAACTGATAATATTTAGCAAACTCTTTAATACTTCCATTTTATTTTAAATTTGGGCATTTCACTTTTATTTGTTATCAGGTAAGTAAGAAGTCAGTAATATATATTATTCCGTCATTATTATGAATATTATTTTACCTTTTGTTTTGTTTCCATATGTCCATTGTTTTCAATTTTATCATTAAATAATTATTAAGTAGGTTTTTACATAAATATACTAATTACGAATTTGTCTAGATTAATATCACTTTTGAACTTATTATATTTTTAACAGAAACAAATTTTAAGTCTGTATGTCTTTCCTCGTATTACTAAAGCAATATATCGACAAAATTAAAATAATTAGCAATTTAATAGAAATAATAGATCTACTTTGTTGCCGCCAAGTGCCACCATCTTGCAGAAATCAGAACATGCATGCTTGTACGTAAAACATCTTATATTATATTGCCCTTTACAAAGCAATAACAATGAATAAACATATATATTTACTTACCAGTCACAAATATTGTAATTGTGATGTAATCTAATTGTAATAAAAAGGCACCACTCACAAAACTTAATAAAAAAAAGCAAGGGAATAAACATAACAACGGCGTGCAGTCAAAAATGGAAGGACAAGGACGTTGATGACAAATGAACGGCGCTACACTGTCAAAAAATCCTTATAAAACCTTATAAAAAAAATGTATAAGTTTTTATAATTTTTGATGTGTGTATTTGAAATGTGTTTTAATTGTAAATTCTCATATGGTGTCTACAAGTATTGATAAGTTTTTATAGTATATGTAATTAAAAGTTTTTATAGGTTTTTCTAGTGTTTTGAATGTAAATTCCCAAATGATATCTATTAGTATTGATGAGTTTTTAAAGTACATGTAATTAAAAGCATCTATAGGTTTTTATGGGTTTGTATAGTGTTCTGAATGTAAATTTCCCAAAGAAATTCTATTAGTGTTGATAGGTTTTTTTACAGATTTTGGTTGTGTATTTTAATGCCAAATCCCATAAACTTAGATAGGTAAGTAAATGTTATTTACCTGCTATTAATATTTCAAATATCAATAGTAATATATAGTGGTAAACACTAAATACTGCAAAAGTCCTCGTTTCCTCTAGCGTTCTAGCCTAAACGCAGTTAATAAGTTAGCAGTAAAAGAGACTGCTTTAGTTTGAATTTAACAAGTCCACACTAGTTTCTTAGGTCACATTAGATTAGATATGAACTAGCGACATGTATAACAGCTCCCTCTACTGGAAGCTGTGGTATGTAACACTAAACTATTATAAGTTTTAATTATGTGTGTGTGTGTGTGTTTTAAATGTACATTCCTCGTATGAAACCTATTAGTATACGTAATTTTTTATAGTATTTGAAATAAAAGTTTTTTTATAAGTTCTGAATGTGGTTTGATGTGGCTATTTGAGATGTGTTTTTAATGTAAATTCCTTGCCTGAGGTCTATCAGCATTTACATACATTAATAGGAAATGCGAAGTTTTTATAATATTTGCTGCGTACAATGGGTTTTTAATGTAAATTACCTATATGGAGTCTATCAGTAGTTAAATGTATTAGTATATTGAAGTTTTTATAGTATTTGAAGTACAAAGTTTTTTTATAAGTTCTGAATGTGGTTTGATGTGGCTCTTTGAGATGTGTTTTTAATGTTCCTTGCCTGAGGTCTATCATCATTTGCATATATTAATAGGAAATACGAAGTTTTTATAAGATTTGCTGCCTACAATGGTTTTTAATGTAAATTCCCTATATGGAGTCTATCAGTAGTTATACTTTTTCACGGTAATTGAAATATGAAGTGTTATAGATATTTTATATGTATTTGAAAAGTATTTTTAATGAAAATAATTCTCCATACGAGGCCTATCAGTATTTGTAAGTTCTTATATGGTGTTTGAAATACGAAGATTTTATAGGTTCAGATGTGTCTAAGTTTTTGAAGTATTTGAAATGTGTTTTGAATGTAAATTCCTTACCTGAAGTCTATCAACACTTACACGTCTTAATAATAAACACGAAGTTTTTAGAAAATTCTATGAGGATATGCAATGGGGTTTTAAAGTAAATTCCCTGAATGAAGTCTATCAGTATATTTATAAGTATTGTTGGTAATTAAATTGAGAAGTTTTATAGGTTTTTATATGAGAAAGATATTAATGTAAATTCTCAGTACGAGGTCTATAAGTATTTATAAGTTTTTATGGCGTTTGAAACACGAAAATTTTATAGATTTTGTGAGTTTTTAACGTATATTCCTCGCTTGAGGCCTATTGTAAGACATTTATGCTTTTATGGGAATAAGAGGGTTTTCTAAAATACAATGTGTATATACTTACAATGTATTTTAATGTAAATTATATGAAATCTAGCGTATTAGTAAGTTTAGTCTAGTAAGTATTGTAACTTTTTTAGGTTGACTACTATTGAAATCCTATGGAAACTTTTCAAATTAATAGTTGTATATAATACTTTTCAATGGGTGCACTGAGAAATCCTTATAGAATTCTTATATAAAAATAAACTAATAATAACCCTTCAAATCTTATAAAAACCATGTACTAATTATTTCTTATTAAATGTTATAAAATTCATTCCTGATTTCCTGATGAAACATTATTAGTTTTACCACTATTGGAACCCCATGAACACTTATCAAATTAATAGTTGTAAATCATTATTAATACTTTATAATAGATGTCCCTATAAATCCTTATTAAATTCTTATATAAAGTAAACTGATATGGACCTATCAAGTCTTATAAAAATAAGTACAAATATATCCTTATAAAAATGTATAAAATTCCTACTAGGAACTCCTTGGTATATCTTTTCAATTTCATTACTCTTCAGATTCCAAAAAAAAACTCAGAAAAGTATTCGATAATACCTTATTCATACTTTTTAACATGCATCCTTACACGTTTCCATTATTTTTTTAATGCCATATTTATATTAACGTCCTGGCGAAGTTTAGCTAATGCTGTTCTACCACTTAACCAGGATGGTGAGATGAGATACGGTCACCAATCCAAGTAATGGACTCGCCCGGCCGTGCTTAACTTCGCTGATCGAGGTCCAGTCACTGAAACTGGTACCGTACCTCACCTCACAATTCTTATATAAACTAAACTGATATGTACCCATGAAGTCTTATAAAAATAAGTACAAATATATCCTTATAAAAATGTATAAAATGTCTACTAGGAACTCCTTAGTATATCTTTTCAATTTCATTACTCTTCAGATCCCAAAAAGATTCGATGTAATTCCTTGTTGATACTTTTTAATACGTATCCTTATACGTCCTCATTAAATTATTATATAAACTAAAACTGATAACAACCCCTCAGATCTTACAAAAACCATATACTAATTGTTTCTTATAAAAGATTACAGAACTCGTATTTGATTTTACTGATGAAACCTTTTCAGTTTCAACACTATTCAGATCCCATGAGAACTTATCAATTAAAAGTTGTAATGCCATATAAAAACTGTTAACATTGAAAATGTTTAATAACTCGAAGGTGTAACGGTAATACGGGGGTCCAGAAGCGATTTGTGTAACGCTTGGAAATTTCGTAGTTTTTGCAAATTTTTGCAAGTTTTATGTATGCTAGGTGAATGTTTTTGGTGTCATTTTGAAGATCTCGTCAAATGTAAGCTATTGGAAGAGGTTTAGAAAATTTAAAATTCGAGGGGGCGAAAGTACGGGAGTTGAAACGTTTTTTTCGACACGAAACCATTCGGTGCTGTTACATCGCATACTTTTTGAAAGATCCAAATTTGATTTTAGTCTAGTTGGAAAGAGGATGAACTAGCGCACATCATACGGGGCTCGTTTTCGTGTCTGTGATGCACAGGGGTAAAGTTACAGGGGTGTAAAGTTGAGGCACTTTTTTAAAAGGATGATTTTTTTTTGTTGATGTTTTGATGAGCAAAAAATGTCGATCTGGGTTTTTGGTATTATGTGGAAGAATCTGTGGGTTTTTCAGAATTTTCTGGCAGAGCTGGATTTGGGGGCTGAAAAATAGGAAAAGTTATAAATATAGCGAAAGGCTGAAAATCGATATTTGTGTGAAATTCAGTGTTTTGAGACTTTTTACGGGTCGATCGCAATTTTTAATAGAATACGGGGGTGTGGCTTGTAGGGGGGGGGGTTAAATTTATTTTTTCGTGCTAAAATTTTGGTGAGAAAAAATGTCGAATTGTGCTTTTGGCAGTATGTAGATGAATCTGTTGATTTTTAAGAATTTGTTGGCAGAGCTTGGATTTGGGGGTTGAAAAATGGAAAAAAGTTATAATTATCAGGAAATGCTGAAAATTTATATTTGTGTGAAATTCCGTGTTTTCTGATCTTTAACGGGTCGGTTATAATTTTTAAGAGAATCCAGGATGCAGTTATGGGGGTGGTCGGTTTTTTGTTGATGTTTTGATGAGCAAAAATATCGAATTGCGTTTTTGCCAGTATGTGGACAAATCTGTGAGGTTTTAAGAATTTTCTGAACGAGCTGAATTTGGGGGTTGAAAAATGGGAAAAAAAGTTGTAATCATCGGAAAAAGCTGAAAATCGAGATATGTGTGGAATTCTGTGTTTTGAAACCTTTTACGGGTCGATTGCAATTTTTAATAGAATACGGGGGTGTGGCTTGTAGGGTGGAGTGGGGGGGTGGGGGGTGGAGGTCGGGGTGAAATTTATTTTTTCGTGCCAAAATGTTGGTGAGAAAAAGTGACGAGTTGCGCTTTTGGCAGTATGTAGATGAATCTGTTGGGTTTTAAGAATTTGTTGACAGAGTTGGATTTGGGGGGTTGAAAAATGGAAAAAAGTTATAATTATCAGAAAATGCTGAAAATTTATATTTGTGTGAAATTCCTTGTTTTGAAACCTTTAACGGGTCGGTTATAATTTTTAAGAGAATCCAGGATGCAGTTATGGGGGTGGTCGGGGGTGACTTTTTTTGTTGATGTTTTGATGAGCAAAAATGTCTAATTGCGTTTTTGTCAGTATGTGGACAAATCTGTGAGGTTTTAGAATTTTCTGAACGAGTTGAATTTGGGGGGTTGAAAGGGGGGGTTTTCAGCTTTTTCCGATGATTACATGTGGTTGGGGGGTGGCTAAAGGTCGGGGGTGAAATTTACTTTTTCGTGCTAAAGTTTTGGTGTGCCAAAGTGTCTAATTGCATGTTTGGCACTATGTTTGAATCTGTTGGTTTATAAAAATTTTTTGGTCGAGTTGGATTTTGGGAGTTAAAAATGGGAAAAGTTATAATTCAGAAAATGGTAAAAATTTATATTTGTGTGAAATTTCGTGTTTTGAGTCTTTTAACGGATCGATTGTAATTTTTAATGGGGGTGGTCGGGAATGATATTTTTTTTGTTGATGTTTTGATGAGTAAAAAATGTCGAATTGCGTTTTTGGCAATATTTGGACAAACCTGTGAGATTTTAAGAATTTTCTGGACGAGTTGAATTTGGGGGATGAAAATGGGAAAAAAAGTTGTAATTATCGGAAAAGGCTACAAATCGATATCTTGGGTGTATTGTTACTTTTTACAAGTTGATTGTAATTTTTAAGAAAATATGATATGTGATCGGGGGTGAAATTTACTTTTTCGTGCTAAAGTTTTGGTGGGCAAAAGTGTCTAATTGTCTTTTTGGCACTATGTTTGAATCTGTTAGTTTATGAAAATTTTTTTGTCGAGTTGGATTTTGGGGGTTGAAAAATGGGAAAAGTTACAATTATCAGAAAATGCTAAAAATTTATATTTAGGTGAAATTCCGTGTTTTGAGACTTTTAACGGGTCGATTGTAATTTTTAAGAGAATCCGGGATGCAGTTGTGAGGGTGGTCAGGGGTGATGTGGACGAATCTGTGAGTTTTAAGAATTTTCTGACCGAGCTGAATTTGGGGGTTGAAAAATTGGAAAAAAGTTGTAGGTAATTAAAGAAAAAGCTGAAAATCGATGTTTATGTGAAGCGCGGTGTATTGAAACTTTTACTGGTCGATTGTAACTTTTAAGAGAATCCGGGATGCGGTTGTGGGGTGGACGGGGGTGATTTTTTTTTTGTTGATATTTTGATAAGCAAAAAATCTGGAATTACGTTTTTGGCAGCATGTGGTCGAATCTGGATTTTAAAAAATTTTCTGGTCGAGTTGAATTTGTGAGTTGAAAAATGGGAAGAAGTTTTAATTTTCAGAAAAAGCTGAACATCGATATTTGTGTGAAGTTCTGTGTTTTGAGACTTTTACGGGCCAATTGTAATTTTTAAGAGAATCCGGGATGCGGTTGTGAGGGTGTTCGGGGGTGATCTTTTTGTTGATTTTTGATGAGCAAAAAAATGTCAAATTGCGTTTTTGTCAGTATGTGAACGAATCTGTGGGTTTTTAAGCTTAGGCTGGGCCGAGTTGAATTTGGGGGTTCAAAATGGAAAAAAAGTTGTAATTATCGGAAAGAGCTGAAAATCGACATATGTGTGAAATTCGGTGTTTTGAAGCTTTTATGGGTCGACTGTAATTTTTAAGAGAATTCGGTATGCGATTGTTAAGGGTCGGTGGGTGAAAAAGTTTGCTTCGTGCTGAATTTTTATTGCAAATCGCTTCAAAATAGATATGTGGTTTGTATCTATAATATAAATAATGAAATATGAGTGTTTTGAAATTTTTTCGCTTATTTTCACAATTTTTAAATACGGTTTGCGCATTTTTTTTTTATTTTGGCCCTTTGTGAAATTGTGAATTTGCAAGCAGATGTAAAGTATCGTGATACGAACAGTATGGACTACTGTCGGATTGTATTTTCTGATATTATTGTAAAGTGTTGTTATTGGCAGAAGATGAACTTAAAATGATTCGATTTATTATAGTTTTGTCTTCGATTGTCACACAATAATTGTTATTGGCAACACTGCATTCAGAATTTCTGAGTTGTATTTCAGAGAACGGGAATCGAAGTGAGTCATGCGACGTCACAATTGAACCTTGCGGAAAATAAAATACATGAAGTGTGTCTCGAACGCGATTTGTGTTAGTGAGATAGGGAATGAAACAGTGCGCGTTATATTTAATCACAGGCACATAATATTCCACCGAACTATTGGAGTATTCTGTGGTGATGGTGATGCTGGTAATAAGGTGTGTTTGTAAAATAACACAAATAATATTGCGAACCATTTGTTCTATTTCAGAACTTTTATTAAGTCTATTTCATGGTGCGGGGTTTTGCTTTCGTCGAGGCTTCCAAACTATTCGGACTGGCAAATAAACTGCGGGAATCAAAATTTACGAAGCAAATTGCTTATGACAAAAGCTGCAAAATCCTTCACCGGCAGTAAACTAGCACCTGATATTTTTGGCGTGAAAGTGTACAATTCTTTGGAGATGCCTAGCAGAATTCCAGTTCCTCTTTTCGTTTACGATAAAAAAAGAAGTCTATCAAAACTTGAAAGTTGCAAAATCACTTGCAACCTTCGTATTTGGACACTATGCCTCTCGTGCAATATGAGACTTCAAAATCACTAAATCGGACGTCTCGCTGGACATGTTCATTGAAAGTTTCGCTTAGGGTACAAAAATAGTGCAGAAACGAGGTTAGAGGCAAGCGACAAAAGGCGCTAGTTCATAGTTAAGAGACAAAGTTTGTCATTCTCTGTGCATCTCCCGAATAAAATCAGTGGTGTAGAAAATGTTGTCAGACAGTGACGATGAGTTTCGCAGTGCCTGGGCATCAAAAATTATTCAGTATTCCAAAGTTTGTCTAGATGCCGATGATCTGAACGCGAGGTATTCTATATTGGCCTTCTATTAAATAAACAATTTATTATTTGCTCCGAAAACATACCGCATACAGATTATAGTTTATAACAAACTTGTATGCGTGTAAAACATGTTGGCGTCTTTGGCGGTGAGATGCGGCGTGTTTGATGGTCAAAGGCGCCGACATTTTTTGAGTGTCTATTAAGTCTGCTGTGAACTATACTAGACTACACAGTGCACACTGGACTTTGCAAGTTGTAACTTATCTAAAAACCTCAGCGAGGCGGGCGGCAACAATTCCAAATCTTATCTCGCCTCTTGAAGCGCCTCTAGTCTCGTCAGGTACTTGTCAGGTACTATATTTCGCTGCATAACAATACATAATATAATTTAAGACGCGCCTCTTACCTCGTCGCTTTACCTTTAGCTTCGTCACTGCACTATGTTTGTACCCTTATTCTTTTAGAATAATTCGTCCGTATGGAGCGCGGTTTGGATGACGCAACGGCGATGAAACGTCACAGAAGAAAAGCAAATCGTCGGCCGTGGCGTGGCGGTGTCCCTGCGATCCCACAGACGATTGGTAGTTTCACGTGTATTACCCTTTTTGTTGAAATGTTTTTAAAAAACTCATGTTGCACTTTTGTATAATTTTTTTATTTTCTGGCTATAAGTTTATCGTATTCCACTATATTGTCCAGTATTACAATTTCACTGAGCTGTGCATTTTTTACAATATTCGAATATGCGTAGCTTTTGTACTTTTCTATACGATACTTAATAAAAGTTTTAAAATTTTTAAAACTTTTCTTTATTTCTATCCCTTGTACATTTTTCAAAATTTGTAGATTTGATATCAGATTTGAAAGTTAGCCAAGTATTACAAATTCTCCGAGCTGTGCATTTTTCACAGTATTCGAATGTGTGTAGCTTTTGGACTTTTCTATCCGCAACTTGATAAAAGTTTTAAAATTGTGTAGATTTTTCTTTAATTCTATCCCTTGTAAGTAGATGTATTATACCGATACCCGGCCTCCTCCCTGGGAGTGAGTAAGTAGTTTATTTCCCGAGCTCGTATTTTTACACCGGTCCCCGGCCTCCGTCTATTTTTACACCGATTCTCGGCCTCCGTCAATTTTCATACCGATTCTCGACCTCCCTTCGATTCCCGACCTCCGTTTATTTTTATACCGATTCCCGGCCTCTCTACATCGATTCTAGGCCTTTGTTCTTTGTAATATAAAATAGAATTTAATGGGATATAAAATAAATTTTGAATCCAATTATTGTTCTTCTGGTATAGTTTATACATTAGAAATCGCTTTCACATGCGCTAGCTTTAAGTAATGACTTTATTATTTACATAAAGTAAATATATGGTAAATATATTCATCTACTTAAAGTTGTAAGACTTTATTAGGCATAATTTACTTTCGCAAAAATACTCATTTTTTTTGGCACATTAAATTTTCACTAGCTATTAATGTTTTTTTTTTTGTTTTGTCATATTAGAAATCGTTTTCATGTGTACTCGTCCCGGGCTCGTATTTTTATACCGATTCTGACCTCCGGTCATTTTTATACCGATTACCGGCCTCTACATCGATTCTAGGCATTTGTTCTTTATATCAAAACTTGTGTAATATAGAATAGAATGAAATGGAATATAAAAATAAATTTTGAATCCAATTATTGTTCTTCTGGTAGGAAGTATACATTGGAAATCGCTTTAACATGCGCTCTCTTTAAGTAATGACTTTATTATTTATATCAACTAAATAGTAAATATATTCATCTACTTAAAGTTACACTTTCACTTTTAAAAAATGTTAGTGACTTGCTTTACACATTATCATTATCAAGGATTTTTTTTTCTTTTTGATGGTCTACTCGTTAATAATACGATACTAATGAACCTATAAGCTGTCGTAGAGTTATTCTTTACAGTGGTATCTAATGGTGCGCTAATATTCACGTCATTCTTATTTCATTCACTACCTTATGTACACCATATTTAATGGGGTGAATAAAACAAATGCGTTAAATACCCATTTTATTTTTGTTTAATAATAAATATACAAATATATGTACCTAGCAGTAATATTTATAGTAACACAATTACATAAATTATTAATGTAGGCCCGTGAGGACAGACCCATCTAATGCGTTATAGCTTATACATGAGTCGTGTTGTGCCTGATTTTATTATTATTATCACCACCAGCTTTTAGCGTTAAGGATAGGATTTTGCGGAGTGAGAGGGAACTAAGCGCTTATTTTCGGTTTATTATAAATATTTAAAAAATCATAAATGGTATAATCTTTATAATAGTTTCAGATACTCCCCATTGCTCTAAAGAATACAACCTTATACAGTTTTTACCATAAATTTTGTATATAGTTAAATGCCATACTCTAATAATGAAATGTGGAACTATTTTCATTGAAAAACTATGATATTCAAGTACAACAGAAATTTACAATAAAAAATATATAATAGTATCATTCGTTAGAATAATAGCAATTATTTACAACAGTTTTAAAGATTATACTATGTTTGGTTTTTTAATTATTTATAATAAAACGAACGTAAACTCCTATTTTTCTCTCACTCTGCAAAATCCTATCCTTAACCGTTTATTTTACGTATATCACACGGATTGGACGGACTGTCATAGAACACTTGTTTGACGCACGGACGATTATGTCCTTCAAGGTATTTTTTTTTTTACCAAAAAGGGTATCGGTGAGTTTAAACGCGGAGATTATCGGGAAAATAAATTCATCTAGTGGGTAATATACACTAATCTACCTCGGTTTGAAACAGCCAGCATACAAGGGGGGCAATGCAGGGATCTCTCACACAAACACGCCTCGAGCCCACAGCAATAATAATAATAATTATAATAATAACCTCAGCGTTATTCCGGCCCACATCGATCTAGTTAAATTTGGTATCGATGCCTGCTTTTTGTTATTATTGTTAACTTGTTACGATGAAAGAACAACTATTGATAGAAATATTAGGGTTGCTCCTCAAAACCTCGCTTTAAGACCATATCGATCCATGTTAATAATAATAATAATATCTCACATGTTATTTTGGTCTACATGAGCAGCGTTGTAGGTACTACTTTTACTTCATATATTTTTAAATGTATTTTTCATTTTCTGCTAAATAAAATGTAGCGTCACTACAGCGAACAATCCTACCCGAAAGCCGTGGACATCAATACAGCTGTCATGAGGATAGCATGCGAGTTAGAGGACCTGAGTCTGGAATCACTGCACGCATCAAATTATAACCTAAGAGTTTGTTATGACGAGATAGGTGTAGCCCGATTAATGGCTGATTCTGAGCGATATGGTAATGGTGCCCGTGTGTGTGGTAGGTACGTTTACGGAATTTCAAACATTGGTGGCCTCTGCCCAGAGATGCTGGACTTGAACCTGCCACAGTTTTTGCAGAAAATAGGTATATACCTGCCCGAAGAAATTAGGCAGCTATAGGCAGCATTATGAATATATATATAAACATATACAGAGTTTTCTTCATAACAACGGTAAAAAACGATGTATAGATTCTAAAAGGTGTAATAATAATAACAATAATGTATTAATTTAAACTGTCTATGTGAAAACGTCAAAACGATGCATTGGATTTTAAGTAGGAAATAATGGGTTTATTTTAAGCTACGTCTCATCTACATGAGTGCCCTCCGTCAGTCAGGAGAGTCGACGCAGCACCTTTCATGAGGTGTAACCGATGCCTTTGTCCTTATCACAGCTAGGCCTTTCAAGTATATTGTCTTGCAGGGGACGGTGAGGTCGTAAAATTCATCCTGATAGCTTGATGCTGCCGCTGTTATGTGTGTACTGCATTCAATGACTACATATCTACTACACGACGGAGACGTTGACAAGAAAAACATGAAA
Source organism: Rutpela maculata (assembly GCA_936432065.2). Taxonomy (NCBI): domain Eukaryota; kingdom Metazoa; phylum Arthropoda; class Insecta; order Coleoptera; family Cerambycidae; genus Rutpela; species Rutpela maculata. The sequence goes on along the minus strand of OW386286.2, from coordinate 135,324,042 downwards.
GCGAAGCGCACAACAGTTTGATATTGCTGATGGTGCATACACGGTGGCAGTTTTAGAAATATTAACTCAAACAATTCATAATTGCCCTGATATTTAGCATGGATCGTCACCGAAATGTCAACTGTTTTTTATCTCACCCAGACATGACACATATTAATTGTTGTTTCTTTTCTACTCATCGGGGGGTCTCGCGACAGTCTTAGGTGCGACAGTCGCACCTAACCTAGTGGTGCGATATCGGATATATAGTTTCGGTGGTTCAGACCGCTTGGAAGCGAGGCTAGGGCATGCAGAGACGGCATCTGAACGTTTAACGAACCAAACTCACCTCTCTATCCTCTACCGTATCCATACCGCTCTCTCTCTCTGTGAGCTGTGTGATAAGGACAAAGGCATCG